>OY821757.1:41218761-41593761 GCA_963682095.1 Potentilla sterilis | reverse complement strand
GAAATTTTCCATTGGATAAGTCGGGCCAAGTATCCTTCAGGCTTTGCTGGAAATATAGCCAAGTGTGTGAACAGACAATTCAACAATCTTTACGGGTTGAAAAGTCATGACAATCATATATCCTGCTACAACGTCTCTCCCTGTTTTCATTCGACCGTTCCTTCCCCGTCACGTTGTGGAGCCGTTAGTAGCGTTGACAAGATTTTTCCAGAAGGTATGCACACGGGAAGTGAGAAAATCTGACCTCCGGGAAATGCAACAAGACATCGTTCATATCATGTGTAAATTTGAGATGATATTTCCTCCAAATTTTTTCAACATCATGCCTCACCTCATGGTCCATCTTTGACAAGTCGCCGAAGCGAGCATCAAGCAATAATAACCCTACAATCGTTAGTAGTATAGAATAAGTAGGGATCGTTCTAGCCGGGGATTAAGGGTACCTGAAACATGAGAATGTTAACAAAAATATTCACAACACATATGCACACAATTGTCACACTTATATACATATATACATATTCACACGAGTTCAACATGGGGGATTTGATATGAGTCGGCAGCTAGGCTGCCCTAATACTAGGCACGGTATTAAAAACAGAAAATAAAATCCTAGATCTAATATTTACAAGTTTGATCATCATCTCTCACGCATCACATAACACAAAACACACAAATTACATACAAGAATCATGCAAGACTCGGCAATTTAATTCAAGTTTCTTAGACCCTATTCAATTCCAATTTCAATTAGAGCCTCAACGGTCATCTAATCACTAGACTCTTTCTTAAATATTTAGAAAACACTCAACGTAGAATCCTAAAATTATACTAATCATGTTTGAAAACACTCAACGTCGAAGACAAACACAAAGAGTAATTATGCACAAGAGTCTATAAATTGGAGACATATCTTTAGGTATGGCGTCACTCATCCTATCAACATGCAAGTTCATGAATTAATAACCTTGATTTTAACAACCTAGAATTCAGTTCGATCGTTGCCTAACTCAATTCCAAATTATTAAGTTGAATGAAATCGCAATCTACATAAGTACTAAGGCCCTAGCATCATGTAAACATTGACTTTTATGCACAAATTCAAGAACTAATCGAATAAAAACTAAAAATACAAGAACATGTTACTGCCCTAATCTAACATACGATTCAAGCATGTAATTGTTTGTAAAAGTCATAACATAAACTTCAATGAAAATTGCAACTCATGTTCATCATACAAAACCAAACGAAACAAAGTATTTTTATAACAACAATATGTGACTAAACCGAAAATAAAAACACAAGTCATAGGGATGGATCACACTTTAGAAACCTTGGAGAGCTTCGTCTTGGTGTGGTGAAAGATGATCGGCAGCAGCTAGGCTAGGTGATAGGATCGGTGATGAATGATGGTGGTGTAGGTGGAATCGGTGACTATGTGTTTTAGGGTTTCGGGTTAGAACTTTGGTAGGAAAATTTGGTAGAGTTTTGGCTAGTGCTTTGCAAGAGATGAGATGATTTTCAGAATGCATATGTGGTGGTATATATAGAGGAAAAGGGAGAGAGGCTGCCGGCCAACAAGAAGGGGAAACAAAGAATAGGTTTCCTTGTAGGTTTATGTTTCCTTGTTGAATAAATATTTGCATTCTTGATTTTCTTTTTCTGATTTTTCTTCAAGGCTTGGGCTGCACATCTTCATGGACTTCACATGTAGGCTTGACAACTCCATTTGGTGACTTTGTTCCATCGAAAATGTCCCATTCATCAAGAACACAAAACTGGCAGATTATAGTCTTCTCGGCAGCCTTTCCTAGCTTGACTAGGAAAGCGTCTTTTCTTGTGCTTTCTTCAATCTCTCGAGCCCTATGTCTTCTCTATCCTTCAATATGCTTGGACCATCTTCACATATGCTTTTGTACACCATTTGGTCCATTCAAAACAGAAAACACGAAAAGGGGGCAGTAGGTTCCTGGAATCGGCAGATTTGACCTTGTCGTAGTAATTCCGGCATATCTCCACCTTCGGAGCTCCGATTGATGCGATTCCAAGTCTCATGTAAACTAGACACATAGGGCCATCTCCCCATAAAATATCTCGGCCAAATTCCATGCAAGTTGTCGGGAATGGTTTTTCGAAGTTGGGACACAGTCCCAGGAAAATCCTGGAAGCCCCTGGATTGGAATGTTCGGACTGCCCTTTTGCAGCCAAGTTTTGGGTGACTTCCCGAACTCCGATTGATCTGAAATTTTAACACAACATTCCTCAACATATGAATATTAAGCACGCCAAAATTCGCCATATTCGGACAAGGATAGATAACAGTTTCGCTCATCTCAAAATCACGAAAAAGACATATTTTACACTATTTTCCAGATTTCTCAAACTTAGTCATTTTTCGGATTCTTAACCATTTTTCACAAAACTCTACCAAAATTGACACTAACTATATTATGACTCAATCTTAAACAAATAAGGGTTAAACAAAGCATAAATGAGGGCATAAGCATATAATATCGTCGCACATTATGCTCCTATCAACTACCCCACACTTATCCTTTGCTAGTCCCTTAGCAAACTAAATTAAACTAGACTCTAAACAAACTATTGCCCCTAACAATTTGTCTCAGGCTCGTATGTACACATAGCTTTCAAGTTAATGCATGAGAATGCTTAAGCATGAAAATTCTGAGCTTCATGAACATGTAACATCAATAAGAACATATAAGAGCAAAAGTAAGCATGTAGACATGTTAAGCTAATCCAATCCTCCTCACTAGGCATACTCTCTTCTTTTCTCTCGAAGCATGGTAATTCACTCATAAGTATATGCAAGCGAAAGATAATGAATTACAAAGAGTAACTTGCATATGTCAAGAAAAGAAAGCACTTTGTGAATTTTGATGGAAAAACCTCATATGACAACTATATGCACCAATGAACCAAAACCATATGCTTACTCTTGAGATAATCTCCACAAATCAAGTTTAACCATCTTAAGAATCATGAAAAAGATCAATCAAAAAGGGTTGTAATGGGCTAGGCTAAGAGGTATTCGATATTTGGATAAGGAGGCTCAAAACGTCCCCGTGTACTTTAGCAAAGCTCGAATCTCCTTATGTCTTCTCGCCGAAAGGGTCAAATTTCATCTTGTTGGACCCATGCTTCAATCTTTTCTTCCCCACAACATTACAACAATAATCAAGACAATAGCCATGCACACAATTTTTATTTTTCTATGCCGTGCCTTACACTTTTTTTTTTCTTTTTCTTGCTCTCGGTATTTTTCTCTCTTTTTGGTCCGAGCACAATTTTTCTTTTCAATTTTTCTAAGGCACGGCATGCATATATTTTACATACAAATTCATGGCTAAGTCTACCCCACACTTGTTCTTCTTCATCACACACGCAAAAACGCCTTCAAAATTTCAAGCTTTGCCGGAACACACAGTAAAGGCATCACTATACTAAGTTCATGGAAAGTGTTTAAGGGTGATGAAAGAAAAGGCGAATCGTAGGCTCAAAGGGGTTAACTACGGTGTCCCACGACGGGCTCCAATAGGGCTCATGCTTTATTTGGCTTTGGTGGTAAACCTAGATGATCTTTATTCAATCACATTCAAAATCAAGGTATTTTATGACATAAACGTTTCGAAAATCAACAAGAGTAAGTTCTAGCATACTAGAGTTCATTAAAAAGCTATGGCACATAGTCATCGAATATGCAAAGAATTATGAGGTTTCATGCTTCCTACGAATCTATTAAATTTTATCTTTTTATCGCTCAAGAAGAAAGCAAATTGGCTCTAAAGCTCACATAGGTTATTATGGAAACAAACTAGCTAAAACACGCATGCTTCGTTAAACAACAAGTCCTACATGCTCCTACCAATGCACAAAATTCATGAAACTCACAATTTTAATTGTATGCAAAACCATCATCTATGTATGCAAAGAGGAGAAATAACATCATTGACATATTAGGGGCATCCTAAGACTCGAAACAAACAAATTAAACACTCTATTTTTGTGGAACAATTTTCTGAATTTTTCTTTTCTAAACTAAGCACACGAAAACATAAACGGAATACGTTATCCCACCCCACACTTAGAAAATTACATTGTCCTCAATGTAAGCACAAATCTATATCAACGAATTTCCTAAGCATGCAATTGTCTAACACATTCCAACATATCATCACAAATCAAAGGAAAAGAGAAGGGTTAGGAAATTGCAAACTCTCGGTGATGGCTCCTTCACTTTTCTTTGATCGAATTGGGTTGCCTCCCAAGTAGCGCTTTGTGTTTATAGTCCATAGCCTAGACTTTTCACCGTTGTTTTGTGTGTGTGTTCATCCATTGTTGATGCTCGGCAGCTTAGGGGCAGCAGCCTTGCGGCAGCAGCAGGGGCTGCATTGGTGTCATGGCGCGCATGGGCAGTAGCATCGCAGGAGCAGGCTGCAGCATCGGCAGTGTGTGATGTGCAGGGGCAGCGTGCAGCATCTTGGCAGCAGTAGGAACATGCTGCAGGAGCGGGGGCAGGGGCAGCAGGCTCTCTCGGCAGGAGCATGTGCAACAGCATTGCCTGCATGCAGGGGCAGCAGCAGGTTGCAGGGCCAGCAGGAGCAGCAGCTTGTGTGCTGGGTCTTGGGAAGTGCAGCATAGGTGGAAAGATAGGCAGCAGCAGGGCAGCAGCTTTGCGGCGTGTCAGCAGGATTCGTAGGCTGCAGCATTGCAGCAGCAGCAGGGCAACAGCAGCAGGGCAGCAGCATTGCAGCGTATCGGATGGCGTATCCGTGTCCGTATCGGATTCGGTCAACAGTAGCACAGGCGTATCGACATGCGTATCGATACGGCTACTTGGTTGGATATGTCTCGGAATTGGTCATGGATACGGCAGGATACGGCTTGACAGGATACGTGGATACGTCGGCAGCTTGTGGGCAGCGTGTGCGCATAGGCTGCGCGGCAGCAGCTTGCTCGTCAGGATGATTGGTAGCGTGAGGCTGCAACTTAGCTACGGCATGAGCAGGGGCAGTGTATCGGCAGGATGGTTTGTATGCTGGCCTCGGCAGGCAGGACTGGCTGCAGGACAGAGGCAGGGGCAGCAGCCTGGCAGCTCGGCAGAATGTTTGGCAGCGTACACTTCCTCTTACGGCTCGAATTTGGGTGTGTTCCAGTATCCTAATGCAAAAGTGTTATAAAGCAATTTTGTAGCAGACACATAGAGCTTTCCAACGGTATAAAATTCGCCTCAATCGGACCAGCAGAAGTACTCTTTGTTTGGCCATGAATAGGACCTATTAATCTGCCCAGTTCTCTGGTCCGCCAGATTGACCTTCGTGCACTCAAATTGAAACTGGGAGCAGCTCGAAACTCCAAATCCACTTCTGTAAAATCCTACGGAAACTAGACGCAGAGATCTTTCCAACGGTGTATGGCTCACTTTCCCAAGTTTTGTGAGAAGAAAACGGCAGCCATCCAAAGTCGACGGACTGCACTGCCCGATTTCTGTTTGGGCAGAACTTCCGTATTTCCTGCACTTTTCTTTCAAGTTCGACCTGCACACACACAAAACACATCAAAGCGAACAAAACACAAAGATAAATGCAAGAATATACAAAGCTATACAAGCCATGGCATTAGCAAATACAAACAATTTTCAAACTATTTCAAGCTATTAACACACGACAAATTTACAAAACAAATAACATTCAAATATAACAAGTTTTTATAATCCCCGGCAACGGCGCCAAAAATTGACAAGTCGCCGAAGCGAGCATCAAGCAATAATAACCCTACAATCGTTAGTAGTATAGAATAAGTAGGGATCGTTCTAGCCGGGGATTAAGGGTACCTGAAACATGAGAATGTTAACAAAAATATTCACAACACATATGCACACAATTGTCACACTTATATACATATATACATATTCACACGAGTTCAACATGGGGGATTTGATATGAGTCGGCAGCTAGGCTGCCCTAATACTAGGCACGGTATTAAAAACAGAAAATAAAATCCTAGATCTAATATTTACAAGTTTGATCATCATCTCTCACGCATCACATAACACAAAACACACAAATTACATACAAGAATCATGCAAGACTCGGCAATTTAATTCAAGTTTCTTAGACCCTATTCAATTCCAATTTCAATTAGAGCCTCAACGGTCATCTAATCACTAGACTCTTTCTTAAATATTTAGAAAACACTCAACGTAGAATCCTAAAATTATACTAATCATGTTTGAAAACACTCAACGTCGAAGACAAACACAAAGAGTAATTATGCACAAGAGTCTATAAATTGGAGACATATCTTTAGGTATGGCGTCACTCATCCTATCAACATGCAAGTTCATGAATTAATAACCTTGATTTTAACAACCTAGAATTCAGTTCGATCGTTGCCTAACTCAATTCCAAATTATTAAGTTGAATGAAATCGCAATCTACATAAGTACTAAGGCCCTAGCATCATGTAAACATTGACTTTTATGCACAAATTCAAGAACTAATCGAATAAAAACTAAAAATACAAGAACATGTTACTGCCCTAATCTAACATACGATTCAAGCATGTAATTGTTTGTAAAAGTCATAACATAAACTTCAATGAAAATTGCAACTCATGTTCATCATACAAAACCAAACGAAACAAAGTATTTTTATAACAACAATATGTGACTAAACCGAAAATAAAAACACAAGTCATAGGGATGGATCACACTTTAGAAACCTTGGAGAGCTTCGTCTTGGTGTGGTGAAAGATGATCGGCAGCAGCTAGGCTAGGTGATAGGATCGGTGATGAATGATGGTGGTGTAGGTGGAATCGGTGACTATGTGTTTTAGGGTTTCGGGTTAGAACTTTGGTAGGAAAATTTGGTAGAGTTTTGGCTAGTGCTTTGCAAGAGATGAGATGATTTTCAGAATGCATATGTGGTGGTATATATAGAGGAAAAGGGAGAGAGGCTGCCGGCCAACAAGAAGGGGAAACAAAGAATAGGTTTCCTTGTAGGTTTATGTTTCCTTGTTGAATAAATATTTGCATTCTTGATTTTCTTTTTCTGATTTTTCTTCAAGGCTTGGGCTGCACATCTTCATGGACTTCACATGTAGGCTTGACAACTCCATTTGGTGACTTTGTTCCATCGAAAATGTCCCATTCATCAAGAACACAAAACTGGCAGATTATAGTCTTCTCGGCAGCCTTTCCTAGCTTGACTAGGAAAGCGTCTTTTCTTGTGCTTTCTTCAATCTCTCGAGCCCTATGTCTTCTCTATCCTTCAATATGCTTGGACCATCTTCACATATGCTTTTGTACACCATTTGGTCCATTCAAAACAGAAAACACGAAAAGGGGGCAGTAGGTTCCTGGAATCGGCAGATTTGACCTTGTCGTAGTAATTCCGGCATATCTCCACCTTCGGAGCTCCGATTGATGCGATTCCAAGTCTCATGTAAACTAGACACATAGGGCCATCTCCCCATAAAATATCTCGGCCAAATTCCATGCAAGTTGTCGGGAATGGTTTTTCGAAGTTGGGACACAGTCCCAGGAAAATCCTGGAAGCCCCTGGATTGGAATGTTCGGACTGCCCTTTTGCAGCCAAGTTTTGGGTGACTTCCCGAACTCCGATTGATCTGAAATTTTAACACAACATTCCTCAACATATGAATATTAAGCACGCCAAAATTCGCCATATTCGGACAAGGATAGATAACAGTTTCGCTCATCTCAAAATCACGAAAAAGACATATTTTACACTATTTTCCAGATTTCTCAAACTTAGTCATTTTTCGGATTCTTAACCATTTTTCACAAAACTCTACCAAAATTGACACTAACTATATTATGACTCAATCTTAAACAAATAAGGGTTAAACAAAGCATAAATGAGGGCATAAGCATATAATATCGTCGCACATTATGCTCCTATCAATCTTCCTCGGCAGTTGTTGCTTACCGGTCCTGTGCACTTCACTTGAATGTATCCGATGGAAAGGTACGTATTTTACACCTTATGTTAATTTCCTCATCAATATATGTGATTTAGTATTAATGTATTATCATAACACTTTAAAAACTTGATTTATAGGCAACTTGGACAGTACGGTGATTTTGTCCAAAACAGATCCGCACCTGAATGATGTATAGCTGAAGCATATATTGCGCACGAGTGCGTCACCTATATGAAGCTGTATTTAGAAGCGTTACAGGAAAGCATACCGGAATATGTACCTTCACAGTTCAATCTTTCCATACTCTCCGACGATGTTGTACTCGGTGGAAAAATGCCAGTTTCCTACAAGTTGAAAGATTATGAGATAGCCATTGCACATTGGTGGGTACTAATTAACTGTCTGGAAGTTCAGTTTTGGAAGAACATGCATCTAAACTGTGAACAAGTAGGAGGTGATCTCGATTACCACAACCGGACATTCGCAGAGTATTTCGGCCGCTGGGTACGTAACTTTAACATTATTCTATACGTATTTATATATTATTGTGTATAATTATTCATATTTATAGTTGATTCTGATGGTTTCAGATGGACCTTATTAAAAAATGATAATCACTCAAATTGGTCGCACGAACACAGCATGTATAAGTTTTATAGCCGACGAAAATTATATTATTTCGTCGGCTATAACTAATTAATGCCTATTAAAATATTAATATATTCTGACGAAATAACCGACGAAATAGATGAAATCGTCGGCTATATTTCAGAACAAATAGCCGAAAAATTTTGTCGGCTATAGGTTACGATATCGTCGGCCATACTTGAAAATACCTGACGAATTTCGTCGGATATTTTGCCCAGGTTTGGTCGACAAAATGAATTTTCGTCGGTAAAATCGTCGGCCATACTCGAATATAGCCAACGATTTCGTTGTTTTCGTCGGCCATTGGGAAACTTTGTACGAAAAGTTGCATTGCATTACCAGCGGGTAGAAGATCGGATTCAAAAAAAAAAAAAACCAACAGCAAAAAAAAAAAAAAAAACATGGCAGAAAGTTCAGAAGCGGGGCGGGAAAGAAATGTAGAAGAGGATCAGCGGATCCTACCGGAGCAAGTGCTCATAGGTACCCCGGTTACGATACGGGAGCAGCCCCCCGGCCTCGACGGCAGCTATTAGGGACCGTGCAGTACGACAGGGGCATCCAACGGCAGCACGCGAGGGAAAGGCCCGGCGGAAGGCAACCAACTATCGGACCGGGGCCCTTCGCTGACATTCCCGGATGACCCGAGTGACGAGGAAGAGAGTCTAGCCAGCGACAGCGATCGGGACCCCGCATATAGCCCCGGGTGGCACGATAAGGTGAGATAAGTAGAGGAGATGAGAGCAAAAGTCGACCGCCTGCGCGCAGAGAGCGACCAAGATAGAGTAGAGTCAAAGAGCCGGTATCAGGAAATGGAGACGGTGAATGTACCCACATCGAGCCAGCTCCGGCGCCCCGAAGCGGGACAATCATCGGGGGGAAGAGGAACCGAATCTATGAGGGTAGAGTCCCCGGGAGACGTAGTGTCACCAAAGAGCACGCCGGCCCCCCGGCGACTACACGCTTCATTCGAAGATGAAGCCATGAGCCCGACCGCACGAGCACTACAAGTACTGTCCGACTCCGTGTCAGATATGAAGACCCAAATGGAGGCCACCGAGAGAAGGGCAGTGCGACCGATGGAAGGTGCGCGATTCAGTGAACATACCAGACCCTTTTCCCATCAGGTTTTGAAATCCGGCAGATCCGGTAACCAAAAGTCCTTGAAACTGATATATTCAGGAGCCGGCTGCCCATACCAACACTTAGATAACTTCCGGTCCCAAACGTATGCCAAGAGTTACTCCGACGCTGTGTGCTGCAACATCTTCCAGAAAACCTTATCCGGAGAGGCGCTCAGCTGGTTTTACGAGCTGCAAACAAACTCCATTGAGCCATTCGAGCAGCTGGCCGATCGGTTTGTCGACCGCTTCATCCTACGGGTCGAAGGAGCCCGGACATCGACGGTTCTCTTCAACTGTAGGCAGGCAGATGGCGAGGAGCTAAGGACGTTCGTTAACCGCTGGCAAACGGCGACTGCCGGGGTTAGGAACCTAGACAAGGGGATCGCCGAGATGGCATTCAAGCAAGGTCTCCGGCTAGGGAAATTTTCTTACGCCATGCGGGTAGAGGTCCAGCATGGGTACGATGAGCTGATGGCGATGGCCATCAGGCACGCTCAGGCGGACCACGAAACCTATGGGCATCACCTGCACAGGAGGAAGCGGGAGGAGCCCCTTCCGGTCCGCCAAGAAAACAGGACCCGACAACGGGGCCAGGACCAAGGTGCCCAACCCAACAAGCTGGCCAGAAACTGGGGGAACCAACCGCATCAGAAAGGGTTTCCTGACAAGCCCCAGGGCGGGCACAGGCCCGCGCATTACAAACAAGAGCGCCCCCTGGCGATCATGCCAGCGGAACGTCAAGAAGTCTTCACCACTCTAACCTCTTCGTACGAGGACATTCTTTACGAGAACGAGAACATCATTCCCCCACCGCTAAAGAGGAAGCACCCAAAGGGGAACCTCACCCCGGCGCAAACAGGCAAATACTGCTCCTACCATGACGAGGCTACCTATCGGACATAAGATTGCATTGCCCTCAAAACAGCGGTGGAGGGGTTAATTAGCAGCGGTATCAAGGAGGAAGGCAAGTAGATACCGCCCGGGATCTAGACCAGGGCTGGTAAGCACGCCGAGGCCCGGCGATAGATCAAGCGACACAGGAAATTTTGAGCCCAAGGCTAAGTGCTAATTTTTTCCAACGCAATTAGTCCGGCATCCCAACGGTTCAGCCGGTGTAATATTACAAGATATATATTCCAACTGTTTTGAACGAAATCCAAGGCAAACCACCGGTATTACAAAAATCCAAAGGCAGGCAACGCAAAAGCTCGTGAGCAAAAATCCATTCCATTAACTTACCAAGTTGGTGTAACAAAAAAAGAAAAATAAAAAAAAAGAGATCATCATCAGCAGCCTAAGGAGCCATGGCATCCTCCCCAGCGGGCTCAGCCTGTCCACCGGCTTCCTTCGGTAGAACCACCTCATCCCTCTCAGTAGGCTCAGATTGCTGAGGTCCGCTCTCCTCTCCCGGCTGCTGCTCCTCCCCCGGCTGCCCCCCATCATCATCATCAGCCTGCGACATTAGCGAGGTATTCAGATACCCCTACTTCTTCCACTCCGCATAGGCATCGGCGATACCCGCCTCCCTAGCCTTCTCCAAAAGGGCAAGAAACTGCTCACTATCGTGATATTTCTTGATAACCTGCTGGAAAAGCTCCGGGTCATCTTCTCCAGCCGCAACGACGGTGGCGGTATGCGCAGCGGCAGCTTCCAGCTAGAGCTCATCCACCTTGGCCTCCAGTTCGGCCTTCTCCTCCTCAGCCCGCTCCTTCTCCTCAAGGCTCCGGACTTGGCCCTCTAGCTTGGCCACCTGCTTCTTGGCCCTCTCCTTCAGCCTGGCCTTCTCCCGCTCAAGCCTGGACTTCTCAGCCTCCAGGCGCTCCCGGGCGCCAGCTAGAACCGCCACCTGCTTCTTCAGCTCCAGCAGCTCCTCACTCGGGTCCGGCTGGTACATATTATATAACAGCTGCAGAACGACAGGCCACTAGTTAGAAACAAAAAAATAATTAATAAATAAACTGTTGGTCCGGCGCCACAGTACCAAACTATTCTTACCCGGAGAACTGACTCCTTGCTCTCCTGCCGATTCACCCCCGACAGGGCTCCAGGGGCCCTAGACCTGTCCAAACCCAGGCTGGTCACGTCCTTCAGCAGACTCTGGACTAACGGGCTCTCCGGACTTCCGCTCCTCGCTTCCTCTACCGGACCGTGACTACCCTCCGGGGTAGCAGAACTTGAAGCCGCAGCGGCTCCATCCCTGGTGGGGCCCGTCCCATCACTGGTCAATTTCAGCCGTTTCGCTAAGTTCACCAGAGGACCGGCCAGTCAGCGTCACCATCGCGGAGGGCGGGACATCCATGATCCTCCTCCTCTTCTCACCCAGGTCAACCGATGAAGAAGATTGTGCGCCAGGCAAGGAGACCCTGGTGACAAGTGGGACCGATCCCACTCGATGTGGAATCCTATTGGTTCCACCCGAAACCTTTTGTGGCCCGCCAGCGGTTTTCCCCTTTCCAGGTCCCGCTGAGGACCCCGCGACATGAGTCTTCACACGCCTTAAAACGTAGTCCTCATCAGCAACATCCACGGCCACCGGCTCCTCGTGGACGATAAGCCGGCCGGTCTCCCGATCTACCGTGGTCCGCGAATCGACCTCCCTTTTCTCCTTTAGCCTCGACACAAGATCCTCACCATCCATGGACAGCGTGTTAGTGGGTTTGATGACCAACCGGGAAGATGCACCTGCAGAACACCGAGTAAAGAGTTAGACGTAGTATAAACTCGGTCACTGGGAACTTCACTGCTAAAATCCCCACTACGCACCGGGACAACTCCCCAGGCCGCAGTACTCCAACACTTCCCGCCTTATGAAGTTGTAGGAACTTCACTCAAGCTCGGACCAGCACCCGAATATCGTGGCGATCTTATCCCGCTCCAACTCAGATAGAACATATGATTGGTCGCCAAGGGGCTGGAAGGTGTCGGGAACCCGATACGTCCTCCTCCTCTTCTACCACCTCCCCCTGCCATCACCACCCTTTTCCTCCAACTATTGTCCAGCCAGGAAGGCAGGCGGGTGATAATAGGCTTAAAGTGCCGGGCGCTAAAACTGATGGAACCCTGACACCCCTTCTTTTTCGAGAAGGACAGTCTGTACAGTGCCCGAAACTCCTTCACCGTTGGCATGCTCATCCCCGACAGCTCGTATAGACAACTAAGGCTCAGCAGCTGCCTTCACTGGTTTTCGGAAAGCTACGCGGGAGACACCTGCAGAGCGTTGAGCATGTAATGCACAAAGTCAGGCAACGAGAGGGAGAACCCATGACGGAACTGGTCTCCATGAACAGCAACCCAACCTTTCTCCGGATTACAAACCGACTCCCCATGATTCAGCGGCATTAATTTCACCTCATCCAGAATACTCCACGTTTCCCGGAAGGCGGCAACCTATGCGGGACTCATGGTACCCTCCGGTTCATCACACACAACAGCCCCTTCCCCATCCCCAAGTGTGTAAACTGTGGGCGAGGCACCAGGAAGGAGTACCCCATGAGGGATGTCCTTGGGCCCCAGAGACCCGGACGACGACACCTCCCCCCCGGAGCGGGCAATGGCTTCTGACTCCGAGGAAGACGACGCAAGCCAATCCTCCAACCTCTCCTAGTCGTCCATTACAGGTCGTCTGGCGGCCGATTCAGAAATCCCATCAGAGCTCCCAGAATCCATGTGACCTATGGGCAGGAAAACAAAACCCCACCTCCGGTCAGCAACAACCTAAAACAACGCCCTCCCCGGCTGCTCCTCAAATCTGCCGCAGATTCCCCTCTCCAAACAACTCATCAGTTGTGATAGGGATCCCCCGGCAAAAGAAAACCCCCGGAAAACAAGAACCAACAAAAAAAAAAACCGGAAACAAAGGAGATGGAGCTTACCGATTACTATGCACAATCGAGGAAAGTTAGGCCTAGGAAAACACCGAGCAATCGTATGTAAGAACAAGCACGTTTAAAGCACGGATAGCGCGAGAATACCTTGACAGAAAGCCCTTCTCCGGATTCCTCTTTAGCGTTTTCTTCTCAAACAAGAGCAAAAAAGTAACAATGAAGACAACGAAAGCCTTTATATAGACAGGTCCGGTACCCTAGGCACCCTTGTAATCCCCCCAAAATACTCATTCGGGGCAAGTCAAACGTCAGCGGATCCGGGCCTTCCATCTCAGACCATTCCCTCCTGATACGTGTCCCAGTATCGGTAAAATCCCCACGCCATCATAACTGATGGGACTGATGGGCTTCCTCCTTCAATGCATGTCAGCCACTTGCCTCGCCTACAAACGGCAGTTGAAGGAGCTGGGGGTGAGAACCGAGGCGTCCAGCCGCCCCCCACCACTTCCCCAAGCGCCAACCTCAATTCAAGGAAAGCCATCCCATCGATTTCGTGGCATTCCATCGGTTCTATGGCATTCCACCGGTTTCGTGGCATTGATCCAGTGCCAAAGGCACGTAACACAATGATAAACCCTACAAAATATCGTTAGTAGTATAAGCAAGTAGGGATCGTTCTAGCAGGAGATTAAGAGTACTTGAAACATGAGAATGTTAAACACAAATATTCACAAACACATTTGCACACAATTGTCACACTTATATACATATATACGATTTTATCATGGGGGATGAAGATGAGGTTTGGCAGCCCTAGGGCTGCCCCTAAACTAGTGTACGAAAATAAAAGACATGAAATTAAAGTCTACTCTATTATGTACAAGGTTGGTCGACATTCCTCTACAAAGCAATAGCACAAAAGCCATCAAAACACACAACAATTTAGCAAACAAGACTTACGGCAACATATTAAAGTGTTCTAGACTTGACTTAGTTCCAACCTAATTAGCTCCGACAAGGTTTCACTAATTGATTTAAGACTTTTTAAGCACTTTAAGATTTTCTATTAAAGCCTAATCCTAAAGATTTATACTAAATATGTTTGAGAACACTTACAAAGTCGAAAACAAACATGCAAAGTAATTAAGCACAAAGTCTTTTTATTAGTCGGAAACATGTTAGCAACTAAGGCGTTACTCTTCTCACATCGACATGCAAATTCTTTAAACCACTCTATCCCTAAAAACAACACAAGTTAGACAACTTATCGTTTGACTTAACCCATATTTATTTTGGCTAATGAGATCGATTCCACGAATACATTGCAATTGTATAGGGCAGCAACCTTATAGTGCACACGGATTCAAAGAATAAACCAAGACCGAATCTTAAAACTAAATTAACATGCTTGCCGATTATTCTATTTACTATCTTGTTACATCTTTTCTTTACTCTTTAACATGCAATCCGATTTCTACCTTTGAAAAACAAATTAAAAACATAAAATACAAATTGAACATGCAAATCATAAAACCAAATTCGAAATTGTTTTATACATAGACATACAAACAATAACCACAAACACACATGAGTTTCATAGACAAAACTACACATAACTACATAAAATCTATTACAAACCGAAAGTAGGGAGTGGATCACACTTTTGCAGACACCTTTGATGGCTTCAGGATGTGTTGATCCAATGGAAGGTGGCACGGATGAGGGCTGGACCGTAGGTGACTGTATCGGCAGAAACTTTGGAATGGTGGTGTTGGTTTCGGCTTGTGATTTTGTGTAGGGTTTTAGGCTGAATTTTGGTAGAGCTTTGGCTAGAGTTTTTGCTTTGGAATGTGATCCAATTTTCTGAGAATTCAGCCACTATATATAGGAGAGGAGGCCGGCAAAAACCCTAGGGAAAACCTAGATGCAATAGACAAACAAAACCTTGTAGAATAAGGTTTTGATTCCTTTCCTTTCTTGGTTCATTTAGGATTTCTTTTTCTAATTTTTCTTCAAGGCTTGGGCTGCACATCTTCATGGACTTCATATGTAGTCTTGACAACTCTATTTAATGAACTTTGATCCATCAAAAATGTCCCAGCCGGCCTAATGCACAACCGGATGCTTTGCTTGCCGGCAGACCGTCTCCTAGCTGGACTAGGAATACTTCTATCTTCATTTTTCTTCACTTTGCATGATCATGATGCCTTCCTCTAATCTTCATTAAGCTTGGACAATCTTCAAGTATGAATTTGAATGCCAAAATGTCCAACAAAAACAGAAAAGAGAAAAGGGAGGCAGAAGCTTGGTGAAATCGGCAGGCAGTCACCTTGTCGCGTTACAACTGGCATAACTCTTTCCTCAGTGCTCCAATTGATGCGATTTCAAATCTTAGAGAAAATAGACTCGTAGAGCTTTCCAAGGGTGTATGGCATGTTCTCTGGTTCCAAGCGATGTGTCTCACAGAAATTCCGGAAGTCAGGATACAATCTCAGAAAAACCAAATTTCATTAAATTTGGAAAAGGATAGGTCACAAAACCACGATCCTCAAAATCACGAAAAAGACATATTTCACATTATTTTACAGATTTCTTATACTTAGTCATTTTTCGAATTATTAAGCATATTTTTTCAAAACTCTACCGAAACAACACTAAACTAAATTATGACTCTATCTTAGATAAACAAGGGTTAAACGAAGCATAAATGAGGGTATAAGCATATTAATATCGTCGCACATTGTGCTCCTATCAACTACCCCACACTTATCCTTTGCTAGTCCCTTAGCAAAGCTAAATAAAACTGCGACTCAAACTACTATTGCCCCTAACAATTTGTCTTAGGCTCGTATGTACACATAACTTTCAAGTTAATGCATGAGAATGCTAAGCACGAATATTCCAAGTTTCATGAACATGCACCATCAATATGAACATGTAAGAGCAACACATAAGCATGTAAACATGTATAGCTAATCAAATCCTCCTCACTAGGCATACTCTCTTCTTCCCACTCGAAGCATGGCTATCCACTCAATAGTATATGCAAGCAAAAGATATTGAATTACAAAGAGTAACTTGCACATGTCATGAAACGAAAGCACTTTGTGAATAAAATTTTTAAGGAAAAACCTCATACGATCACTATATGCACGAATGGACCAAAACCATATGCTCGACTCTTGAGAAAATCTCCACAAATCAAGGTATGCCATCTTAAGAATCATGACACGTTATAGGGAATAAAAAATATGGGGCTCGGCTGCATAGGGTAGGAGTTTTAGGATAAGTGGTGCTTAAGAACGTCGCCAAGACTTGACAATTCTTGATCCTCCTTATGGCTTCACTCCAAGGGTCGGATATCATCTTGTTGGACCCTTCCATTATTCTTTACTTCCCAAAACATCATAAACATGGACAAAGGTCAAAATTTCACAACGCTAGACCTTCCAATACGAACGAAACTCCAAGCTCACAACATTTTTTCAAAGATAGGACTTAGCAAATTTTTTAATCAAAACCGTGCCCTAGCTTCTTTTCTTTTTCTTTCGGACTTCATGTTTTTCTTTTCTGTCCGTTTACATTTTTTTTTTGTTTTTTTTTTTTTTACTTTTGCTGGGCACGGCATATACATTTTTCACACAATTTCTAGCTAAGTCCACCCCACACTTGTTTCATGACATCACTCTACATCAAACCTCCAAATCGATTTCAAACTTCTGCCAAGTCTCGCGAGGACAAGGGTTAGGATATAACTATTCTAAGCATAAGAATTTTTATGAGGTTGATGAAAGAAAAGGCTCAATGTAAGCTCAAAGAGGTTTTCTAAGGAGTCCCACGATGGACACAAATGGGGCACATGCCTTTATTTGGCAATGGTGGTGATCCTAATATAACGTTTCAATCCTTTTCGAAATCAAGGCAATTTTAATGACTATCAAGTTTTGAAAATCTCAAGAGCGAGTTCTAGCAATTCTAGAGTCCATAAAGAGCTATTGCATATAGTCATCGAATAATCAAAGAATTATGAGGTTTCATTCTTCCTATGTAACTATCGAATTTTATCTTTTTATCACTCGAGAAGAAAGCAATTTGGCTCTAAAGCTCACATAGGTTATTATGGAAACAAACTAGCTAAAAAATACATGCTTTATTAATCAACAAGTCCTACATGCTCCTACCAAAGCACAATATCCATGAAACTCACAATTTTTAAAGTATGCACAACTATCATCTATGTATGCAAATAGGAGAAAAACATCATTGACATACTAGGGGCATCCTAAGACTCGAAACAAACAATTTAAACACTCTATTTTTGTGGAACAATTTTCTGAATTTTTCTTTTCTATACTAAGCACAAAAAAACATAAACGGAATATGTTATCCCGCCCCACACTTAGAAAATTATATTGTCCTCAATGTAAGCACAAATCTATATCAACGAATTTCCTAAGCATGTAATTGTCTAACACATTCCAACATATCATCACAAACCAAAGAAAAAGAGAAGGGTTAGAAATTTCAAACTCTCGGTGATGGCTCCTTCAATTTTCTTGGTCATATGGGGTTGCCTCCCCATTAGCGCTTAAGGTTTATAGTCCGTAGCCTAGATTTCTCACCGTGTGTAGTATTGTGTGTGTTCATCATCACTTGCTCAACGTTTTGAGGGCAGCAGCCCTCCTCTTGGCAGAATTTTTCTCGACAACAACTCATGTACGTCTGCCGGCAATTGCAGGTCCGGCAGCTCCTTGGTCTCGGCAGTGGGTTGCTTGGGGCTGCCACGGCAGAGGCAGCAATAGTGTCTTCCCTTGGGGCATCGTTAATGAGTGCTTCATCCTCCATTACGTCAAAAGGGGTAAAGTAAACCTTGAGACGATGACCATTAACCTTGAATGTGTGTTGAGTGGCATCATTACGAATCTCAATTGCTCCATGAGGAAAGACTTGTGTGACGGTGTAGGGTCCAACCCAACGAGGGCGTAACTTTTCCGGAAAAAGTTTGAGTCGTGAATGAAACAAAAGAACTTTTTGACCAACTTCAAACTTTTTCCCACGAAGCAACTTGTCATGATAAGCCTTGGTCTTCTCCTTATAAATCCATGCGGCATCATAAGCTTCATTACGTATTTTTTCAAGTTCGTTGAATTGAAGCTTCCTATGAAAACCGGCATCATCTATCTTCATGTTAAACTCTTTAACCGCCCACCATGCTCTATGCTCAAGTTCATCCGGTAAGTGACATGCTTTGCCATAAGTTAACCGAAAAGGTGACATACCTATCGGTGTTTTGTAGGCAGTCCTATATGCCCACAAAGCATCATCAAGACGATCACTCCAATCCTTCCTTGAAGGTCCAACGGTTTTCTCTAGTATTTGCTTGATCTCTCGATTGCTTACTTCGGCCATGCCACTTGTTTAAGGATGATAAGGCATAGAGACTTTGTGTGTGACGCCATACTTTTCCAATAATGCCTCGATGGTGCGGTTGCAAAAGTGGGAACCTCCATCACTAATCAAGACTCTTGAAACTCCAAAACGTGAAAAGATGTGAGTCTTGAGGAATTCGGCAACCACCTTTGAGTCATTGGTGCGTGTGGCCTTTGCTTCTATCCACTTTTACACATAATCAACCGCAAGCAAGATGTAGAGAAAGCTTTTACTTGAAGGAAAAGGTCCCATAAAGTCTATCCCCCAAAGATCATGAATTTCGATGGAGTTGATGGGTTGTAGTGGCATTTGATCTCGTGGACCGATGTTTCCCATTCGTTGGCATCTATCGCATGACTTACAAAACATGTAAGCATCTTTGAAGATTGTGGGCCAAAAGAATCCACATTCAATTACTTTCAAAGCGGTCTTCTTGGCTCCAAAGTGCCCTCCACAAGCTTCATTATGACAAAAGGTAAGGATGGATTTATGCTCATCCTCCGGAACACATCGTCGAATAACTTGGTCACCACATTGATGCCATAGGTACGGATCATCCCACAAGAAGTGTCGAGCTTGCTTCTTGATTCTCTTCTTAAGGTGGCTCGGCATAGCTCGTGGAAAATGACGACTTGCAAGGTAGTTGGCGATGTTGGCATACCAAGGTTCACTTGTTGCATTGATCCGAAAAAGTTGCTCATCCTGAAAACTCTTCAATAGGGGTAGCCGATCCTCTTCCTTGATGATTCTACTCAAATGATCGGCCACCACATTCTCTACTCCCTTCTTTTCTTTGATATCAATGTCAAACTCTTGAAGTAGGAGAATCCATCGAATAAGTCTTGGCTTGGCATCCTTCTTTGTCATAAGGTATCTCAAGGCGGCATGATCACAATAAACAATGACTTTGGAATTCAAAAGATATGATCGAAACTTTTCCAAAGCAAAAATTACCGCCAAGAGTTCTTTCTCCGTTGTGGTGTAATTGAGTTGAGCATCATTGAGAGTCCTTGAAGCATAGTATATGGCGTGTGGCTTCTTGTCCAATATTTGGCCGAGCACAGCTCCCATAGCATAATCACTTGCATCACACATCAACTCAAATGGCAACTCCCAATTTGGTGAAGCAAGAATAGGCGCCGTACACAACTTCTCTTTAAGCCGCACAAATGCTTGCTCGCATGCTTCACTCCATGCAAATGGCACATCTTTTTGTAGTAGCTCGCTCATTGGCTTAGCATCCTTGGAAAAGTCTTTGATGAATCGGCGATAGAAACCAGCATGTCCAAGAAAGCTTCGCACGTCACGTACACACTTAGGGCTCGGCAAGCTTTGTATCAATTCCACCTTTGTTTTATCAACTTCAATGCCCTTCTCGGATATGATATGGCCAAGAACTATACCTTGATTTACCATAAAGTGACACTTCTCCCAATTAAGTACAAGGTTAGTCTCTACACACCTCTCAAGTATCTCCTCCAAGTTCTCCAAACATGAGTCAAAGTTGCGTCCATACATGCTAAAGTCATCCATGAAAACTTCGATCTTACTTTCAATAAAGTCAGAGAAGATGTTGTACATGCAACGTTGAAACGTACCGGGTGCATTGCAAAGGCCGAATGGCATCCTTCTATAAGCAAAAGTGCCAAAAGGACAAGTGAAAGTAGTCTTCTCTTGATCATCTGGGTGTATGGCAATTTGGTTGTATCCACTATAGCCATCAAGAAAGCAATAATACTTATGGCCGGCTAGGCCTCTCTAGCATTTGATCCATGAATGGTAAATGCATGTGATCCTTCCTCGTTGTTGCATTGAGCTTCGTATAATCGATACACATGCGATGACCGGTCACTAGCCTTTGTGGTACAAGTTCATTATTTTCATTCTTCACAACCGTTACACCACTCTTCTTGGGAACTACTTGCACCGGAGAGATCCACTTGCTATCCGAAATGGGCTATATGATCCACAATCAAGAAGCTTGATGATTTCTTCTTTGACGACATTCATCATTGGCGGGTGGAGACGCCTTTGCCCTTCCCTTGTTGGCTTCGCATCTTCTTCAAGCAAGATACGATGAACACACATTGTAGGGCTTATTCCCTTGATATCCGCCAAGGTCCAACCTATCGCGGTCTTGTACTTCTTAAGCACTCTTATTAAATCTACTTCTTGCTTCTCACTAAGCATTGAAGATACAATAACTGGTAAAGTATCTTCTTCTCCAAGATATACATACTTCAAGTGACTAGGGAGCTCTTTTAATTCTAACTTTGGGGCCTCTTCCACACTTGGGCGAAATTTGTTTGTGGCACTTGGAATTGACAAGAACGAGTTATACTTGTAAATAGGGACTGCATCAAGTTCGGCAGCCACCTACTTCATGCTTGGCTCGGCATAGTCTTCCTCTGTATCTTCTAACTCAACTCGTGCTCCCTCCTTGTCAAAACCGACCCCTCGCCCAATCGCTAGTTGCTATGCATCGAGCGAGGTCGACATAACTTGCTCGACCTCCTCCAAAACGTCACTAGCTTGGCACTCCTTCAAATCGGCAAGAGGGAATTCATAGCATCAAAAACATTAAACTTGATCACCTCACCATCAAATTCCATTGTCAAGTTGCCTTCGGCCACATCAATCTTTGTTCATGCCGTCCTCATAAATGGTCGGCCAAGTAGCAATTGAGTGCTATTTACCGGTGAGTCTTCCATCTCTACAACATAGAAATTGGCGGGAAATATGAGTTGGTTGACTTGCACTAGCACATCCTCAACATAACCTTCCGGGTACTTGCTTGAGCGATCCGTAAGTTGAATAATGACATTGTCCTTCTTGAGAGGCCCTATACTCAACGTTTGATACACATTGAGTGACATGACATTAATCGATGCTCCCAAGTCCAACATTACATCTTCAAATCGAGTGTTGCCTATAACACAAGGCACATTGAAGCTTCCCGGATCTTTCATTTTTGGTGGCAACTTTCTTTGAATAACGGCTGACACCGTTTCACTCATTGTCACCACACGAGTCTCCCTTGTATGCCTCCTTGCTGTGCATAGCTCTTTAAGAAACTTATCATACTTAGGCACTTGCTTAATGCATTCTAACAAAGGAATGTTGACTTGCACTTTCCGGAAAATCTCCAATACCTTGTCATTAGATTTATCTTTCTTTGATCTAGCAAAGCGCGAAGGGAATGGAATGCTTGAGTTTGGCACCCCTCCCTTGCTTGCTTGGTTCGGCAGTAACTCATCCTTTGATGTTGCGGGATCATGCTTACGCTCGTTGCGCAACCCTTCTTTCTCGACAGCTTTCTTAGCAGCAGCCTTGCTTGGCTCGGCATCAACATTGCTAGTTGGTGAGCTGTCGGCAATGGCAGGTTCGGCAACCTCCTCTTCCTCCTCGATCACACTGAGAGGCACTCCCTTCTTGTTTGGACTCTTTGGAGGCAATAACTCCCTTCCACTTCGAGTTTTGATCACCTTGGCATGCTCGTTCCTCAGATTAGGAATTGTATTGCTAGGCAACTTCCCTTTTTCGGTAAATCTGCCCATGAAATCCACAACTTACCCCATTTGAGTCTTGAGCTCCCCAATGTCTTTAGTGTGGTTTTGTTGCCCCGCAAGCAACACTTGAGTAGCGCTCGAAAGAGACTGGATCAAAGCATCATAGTTTGGATTGCTTGATCCACTTTGTGCTTGACTAGGCATGGCTTGGCTCGGCTGCATGGCTTGGTATTGCCCTTGGTTTTGCTGAAATTGGGGACGGGGCACAAATGGTGCTCTCGGTGCATAGGGTGCGGCAGCCCCTTGATTTGGTTGCATAGGTGCCCTAAGCACATTATCATTGTTTGCCCATCAGAAGTTCGGATGATCATTGAACCTCGGATTGAAGTTCCCATATCGTTGTCCTCCTTGAAAACCAATGGCATTGCACTCCTCTATTCCCTCACTTGATCCAAATTGAGGGCATTGTTCGGTTTGATGGCTCTCGGTGCAAATGCCACACACAATGACACGATTTCCCTTCATCATGCTACTCACCAAGTCGGCAAGCTTATCAACTTTCTCCTCCAACTTCGAGCTTGAGGACGTCTCATGCACTTTCTCATTCCTTGGCACATTGTTTCGTGCCATGCCAAATTGTTGGTTGTTCAAGGATCGAACCTCCAACAAATTCCTTGCCGGTCCAGCATTTAACTCCAAGAAACTACCTCCCGCGGCCGAGTCAAGAAACTCCCTTTCCATTTCGCTCAATCCCTCATAGAAATATTGCAATAAGAGTCCATCACTAATGCCATGCGACAGACACAAAGAAACAAGGGACTTGAACCTCTTGTAGTAGTCGAAGAAAGTCTCATCTCCGGCTTGCTTCACACTTGTAATTTGTTTCCTCAGATCCGTGATACGTGAAGCAGGAAAGTACTTGAGCAAAAACTCATCTACCATAGTGTTCCATGAATTGATTCGACCACTAGGCACAGCAAATAACTACTCCTTTGCATGATCTTCTAGAGAAAACGGAAAAGCCTTCATTTTGAAGTGTTGCATATCCGTACCTCGTGGACACATACTCTCCGCAGTAAAATTAAACCATTGTAGATGCTTGTTGGGATCCTCACTTGGCATACCATAAAACGACTTCAACTTATGAATGAAGCCACTTTTCAATTCAATCTCACCGGTCTTGCCGGTCTCTAATGGGGGGTAAGTGATGTTGGAGGGTGCGGCCCCTCCTCCTCCGGCCACATGACCGTTTTGTGCTCTAATCAAAGTCATTATCACTTGCTCAACAACTGGCTCGGCGAAGGCTTCAAATTCAGGTTCTTAGAGATCAAGTGATGATGAAATGTAGGATGGAGAGCTCGGCAAGGATGGTGCCGAACTAAGTGGTGATGATGGTAGTGAAGAAACTGTGCTCAGACTAGATGGCTCGGATGAGGGCAGCGGTACAAACAAAGCGATGGCGAGCTCTTGATTCAAATGTTGCAAACGGCCTTGATGATCTCGTGTCCAAATATTGGAAATGCACTTTTCTGAAATTTGCAACATTTGAACAAGTTAGAACATCGTAAAGAAATAGAAAGCAAGAATATACATTATTACAAGCCATGGCATTGGCAATTACAAAACAAATTTCAATTAATGGCACACATATACACGGATCGGCAAAGAAGAGATACAATCGGCAAAGAGAACAAAAATTCGAAACATTTTGTGTACATGTAATCTCTAAGTCTAATTACTTTTAAAATTTGTTCTAACTCTCAAGGAACGTGGAGCAGAGGAGATAACGGTGCAATGGACTGATGCAGCCCCTGGTAGTATCATGCTTTATCCGAAATACGTCAAGAGTTTGAACCACACAAATTGTTTTATTTTGAAGAAAATAGATCACATATGCCAAGTTATCTTCTAGCGTCTAAAGTGAAGTGATGCTTCGGCACAAGCTATTGTCTAGTTCGAGCGTGTTCCACTTTTCAAAGGCGGTGTCGTTAAGATTCACGGAGGGCGAACCCCCTACAGGAACCAGGCAGGACTCGTTGTTGATCACCACGGGGAGCGAACTTCCTATCGACTCACTCACCAAGAATGAACATCAGTCTGTAGGCCTTGAGATCCAGTTAAACAAACCTGAGTGGACGGGAGCCGAAGCTCGCATGCAATAATAAACCCTACAAAAGATCGTTAGTAGTATAAGCAAGTAGGGATCGTTCTAGGCCGGGGATTAAGGGTACCTGAGATATGAAATTGTTAGACTCAAACATATACATATCTACAAAAACACGTCACAAAATATGGGGGAATAGGTTCGGCAGCATTGCTGCCCCTAAACTAGGTACGGCATAAAAACAGAAAATAAAATCCTAGGTCTACTATATACAAATTTGATCATCATCTCTCATGCATCACATAGCACAGAACACAATCTAACACAAAGATTCACATGCAAGAAAGTAAGAAACAAGTATTTAGCATGTTCAAGACCTAACTTAGTTTCAACCTACAACCAGAACGTGATCCGATTTTTACCTAGTTGTGAGACTTTTTCTAATGTTTTAAGATCGAGCTATTCGCATGGTGATCCTAAAAGTTATGCTACCTTATACAAGACATAGCATTGAAGCACAAAAGTCTATAGCCGAAAACACGTAAACAAGTAAGGTCGTCAATCTTCTTATTTAACATGCAAGTCCTAAGGTTAACCACTCTAGGTGAGCACAACAAATCAAAGTGATCATACGTCTACTTAGTTCATTATAACTCAAGCAAATTAAACCTAATACCTAGATCATGTTCAAAGACAACACTAAGTACCGATTATAAGCCCTCACCTTAGGTCTAACCAATTTAAATCATAAACATGCTTTTAATACCACTGCTCTAATTATCATACATATGAAATCCATGCATTAAAAATTGCAAAAGTCATCACATAAATTCCAAATAAAATTGTAATTCATGTTCATCATACAAAACCAAACGAAACAAAGTATTTTTATAACAACAATATGTGACTAAACCGAAATTAAAAACACAAGTCATAGGGATGGATCACACTTTAGAAACCTTGGAGAGCTTCGTCTTGGTGTGGTGGAAGAGATTCGGCAGTAGCTAGGCTAGGGATTGGGATCGGTGGTGATTGGTGGTGGTGAATCGGTGACTTGGTGTTTCTAGGGTTTCGGGTTAGAACTTTGGTAGGAAAATTTGGTAGAGTTTTGGCTAGTGCTTTGCAAGAGATGAGATG
This sequence comes from Potentilla sterilis, assembly GCA_963682095.1. Classification (NCBI taxonomy): domain Eukaryota; kingdom Viridiplantae; phylum Streptophyta; class Magnoliopsida; order Rosales; family Rosaceae; genus Potentilla; species Potentilla sterilis. Next base: position 41,568,020 of record OY821757.1, on the reverse strand, counting down.
ATTTTTCAGAATGAAAAGTGGGGGTATATATAGAGGATAGGGAGAGAGGCTGCCGGCAGTCCCTATTGCACAAAGATTTCAGAAAACCTCATGGCATTAGGTTTTGCAACCTTCCTTTCATAGTTCAATTAGGTTTTCTTTTTCTGAATTTTTCTTCAAGGCTTGGGCTTCACATCTTCATGGACTTCTTGTATGATCTTGGACTTCATTTGACATGTCTTGGTCCATCGAAAAATACCCCAATTGCCGGCAGCACACAAAGGCATACAATCTGCCTCTATTCGGCAGCTTCTCCTAGTGTGACTAGGAGAACGTCTTTCTTCAAGTTTTTCTTCAATACCATGACCTAGTGTCTTCCTCTTCCCTTCATAAGGCTTGAACCATCTTCACATATGCATTTGTGCACCATTAGGTCCATCAAAAACAGAAAACACGAAAAGGGGGCAGTAGGTTCCTGGAATCGGCAGATTTGACCTTGTTGCAGTAATTCCGGCATATCTCCATCCGTGGAGCTCCGATTGATGCGATTCCAAGTCTCAGATAAACTAGACACATATGGCCATCTCTCCATAAAAGAGTTTCATAAAAATCCTTGTGAGTCGACGGGAATGATTTTTCGAAGTTGGGACACAGTCCCAGGAAAATCCTGGAAGTCCCTGGATTGGAATGCTCGGACTGCCGTTTTGCAGCCAACTTTTGGGTGACTTCCCGAACTCCGATTGATCTGAAATTTTAACACAACATTCCTCAGCATATGAATATTATGCACGCTAAATTTCATAGAATTTGGACAAGGATAGATCATAGTTTCATTCATCTCAAAATCACGAAAAAGACATATTTTACACTATTTTCCAGATTTCTCAAACTTAGTCATTTTTCGGTTTCTTAACCATTTTTCACAAAACTCTACCAAAATTAACACTAACTACATTATGACTCAATCTTAGACAAATAAGGGTTAAACAAAGCATAAACGAGGGCATAAGCATATAATATCGTCGCACATTGTGCTCCTATCACTGAGAACCATATCAATGAAAATAATTTGCCTCATACTTTGTAAAACAAACTCGGGTCACTAGCGGTCTACAAGTGTTGATCAAAGCCGCCCTCAACCTCATAAAAATGGATCTGCCAAAGCATCGCTCGTATGAGTTGGGAGGGCACTACCCTGTTTCCCGGTTGTTCATAAAAGCGAATTTGCTAAGGCATCATTCGTATGAAGGGTTAAGGCTAAGACCAACAAAAGCGGCTTCACCTACATGTTACACTTTAGAAACTACAAAAAACTCAAGCATACATAATACTATCAACTTCCTAGAAATTAAACTAAATTATTACACACATACATTCTTTATACATCATGCAACTTTCGAAATTTAAACTCTACATGCCGAAGCATATTTCTACTTTACAAATCCCAAATAAAACAAAAAATAACAAACTTTACAACTTTACAAAAAAAATTTCCAGCAACTTATATACAACACATTCACACAATTCAAGTTTTTATAATCCCCGGCAACGGCGCCAAAAATTGATCGAGTGCCAAAGGCACGCAACACAATGATAAACCCTACAAAATATCGTTAGTAGTATAAGCAAGTAGGGATCGTTCTAGCCGGGGATTAAGGGTACCTGAAACATGAGAATGTTTAACACAAATATTCACAAACACATATGCACACAATTGTCACACTTATATACATATATACGATTTTATCATGGGGGATGAAGATGAGGTTTGGCAGCCCTAGGGCTGCCCCTAAACTAGTGTACGAAAATAAAAGACATGAAATTAAAGTCTACTCTATTATGTACAAGGTTGGTCGACATTCCTCTACAAAGCAATAACATAAAAGCCATCAAAACACATAACAATTTAGCAAACAAGACTCACGGCAACATATTAAAGTGTTCTAGACTTGACTTAGTTCCAACCTAATTAGCTCCGACAAGGTTTCACTAATTGATTTAAGACTTTTTAAGCACTTTAAGATTTTCTATTAAAGCCTAATCCTAAAGATTTATACTAAACATGTTTGAGAACACTTACAAAGTCGAAAACAAACATGCAAAGTAATTAAGCACAAAGTCTTTTTAGTCAGAAACATGTTAGCAAGTAAGGCGTCGCTCTTCTCACATCGACATGCAAATTCTTTAAACCACTCTATCCCTAAAAACAACACAAGTTAGACAACTTATCGTTTGACTTAACCCATATTTATTTTGGCTAATGAGATCGATTCCCCGAATACATTGCAATTGTATAGGGCAGCAACCTTATAGTGCACACGGATTCAAAGAATAAACTAAGACCGAATCTTAAAACTAAATTAACATGCTTGCCGATTATTCTATTTACTATCTTGTTACATCTTTACTTTACTTTTTAACATGCAATCCGATTTCTACCTTTGAAAAACAAATTAAAAACATAAAATACAAATTGAACATGCAAATTATAAAACCAAATTCAAAATTGTTTTATACATAGACATACAAACAATAACCACAAACACACATGAGTTTTATAAACAAAACTACACATAACTACATAAAATCTATTACAAACCTAAAGTAGGGAGTGGATCACACTTTTGAAGACACCTTTGATGGCTTCAGGATGTGTTGATCTAATGGAAGGTGGCACGGATGAGGGCTGGACAGTAGGTGAGTGTATCGGCAGCAACTTTGGAATGGTGGTGTTGGTTTCGGCTTGTGATTTTGTGTAGGGTTTTAGGCTGAATTTTGGTAGAGCTTTGGCTAGAGTTTTTGCTTTGGAATGTGACCCAATTTTCTGAGAATTCATCCACTATATATAGGAGAGGAGGCCGGCAAAAACCCTAGGGAAAACCTAGATGCAATAGACAAACAAAACCTTGTAGAATAAGGTTTTGATTCCTTTCCTTTCTTGGTTCATTTAGGATTTCTTTTTATGATTTTTCTTCAAGACTTGGGCTGCTCATCTTCATGGACTTCATATGTGGTCTTGACAACTCTATTTAATGAACTTTGATCCATCGAAAATGTCCCAGCCGGCCTAATGCACAACCGGCTGCTTTGCTTGCCGGCAGACCTTCTCCTAGCTGGACTAGGAATACTTCTTTCTTCATTTTTCTTCACTTTGCATGATCATGATGCCTTCCTCTAATCTTCATTAAGCTTAGAAAATCTTCAAGTGTGAATTTGAATGCCAAAATGTCCAACAAAAACATAAAAGAGAGAAGGGAGGCAGAAGCTTGGTGGAATCGGCAGGCAGTGACCTTGTCGCGTTGCAAGTGGTATAACTCTTTCCTCAATGCTCCAATTCATGCGATTCCAAATCTCAGAGAAAATAGACTCGTAGAGCTTTTCAACGGTGTATGTTACGTTCTCCGGTTCCAAGCGATGTGTCTCACAGAAGTTCCGGAATTCAGGATACAGTCACAGGAAAATTCTGGAAGTTCCTGGATCGTTTTGCTCAAACTGCCAAGTTGCAGCCATCTTTTGGGTGACTTTCTGATCTCCGATTGATCTGAAATTTTGATACAATACACTTTAGCTTGCCATGAAAATCTAAACCAAATTTCATTAAATTTAGAAAAGGATAGGTCACAAAAACACGATCCTCAAAATCACGAAAAAGACATATTTCACATTATTTTCCAAATTTCTTATACTTAGTCATTTTTTAGATTATTAAGCATATTTTTCCAAAACTCTACCGAAACAACACTAAACTAAATTATGACTCTATCTTACATAAATACGAGTTAAACGAAGCATAAATGAGGGTATAAGCATATTAATATCGTCGCAGATTGTGCTCCTATCAGACATTCCACCGGTTATTTGGCATTCCATCGGTTACGTGGCATTCAATAGTTTCAGAAATATTTCACCAGTTACACTTGGCATTCCACCGGTTCAGGGGCATTCCACCAGCTAAATGACATTCCACCGGTTCCACTGGCCACTCCATCGGATAACTTATACTCCCCCTCCCATTCCATCGGTTTAGTCCCTCTCGTCCGCGCCTGCGGGCACGGACAAGCCTAAGGCTGGGCACGGGCCGGGCCAGACCTATTTTTCACCGGCCCGGGACCGGGACCGGACACAGAATTTCGGGCCGGTTTTTTTCTTAAAAATTCAAGGACCGGTTAGGGCCGGGCCTTTGCCGGTCTGGGCCGGTCATTCGGGCCTTTCGGTCCCTTATTAGCAACGTGTTTCTGAAAATCAGAAAACCTGTAAATCCTTGTAATTGCAATAAACATGCAGTATAAATGTATAATGATGTATTCACTTTTCAATTTTCATCCCTTGTAATTCTGTAAACATATTATATGAGATTCCTGTAATGAAATTATGTAAACTCAATCAAAATGGATGAAACGAAGACAATAATCGATCATAGAAAAACTAACGCCTAACCAAGCTCAAGTAGTCAAGTTTATGCTCAGCAGTTCAAGTCTTCAATAGAAAGTAAAACTTAAAGTTTAAATCTCACCAAGTACCAACAGTTCAACAGAAACCAGAAAATAAACTTAAAAAAATATTAAAAAAATATGTTGTTGGCTTGCTGCTCCAGCCCTCCACTGCTCCAAGCCTCCAGCCCTCCACTGCTCCAAGCCTCCAACTCTAATGCTCCAATCCTTTTCATCTTCTCCCTAATAAAAAATAATAATAAGTTATTAAACAGTACCACTGTACCTACCACAGTCCACAGAAACAATGTGTATAAATGTGTGTTAATATAGCCACAGAAACATGAAGAATGTCCAACATACTAATGCGGATCCATTACTAATGTGGTTAAATATCTATTAGCAACAATGCAACATGTTTCTAAAAACCAACTTCGACTCACACAGATGCTTAAACAACTGTTACATACATTTCATCAACCAATTATCTACACGACTAAACAACCAATTATCATATGAAAAATTATCATCAAGCAACCAAACATATTTGTACCTTTCTTCGTCTTTGATGCAAGCATCATTTTCATAACCCTTGGTGGAGGCTTCAGGTTGGAGGTTCCAACACCAGCAGCAGGAACAAGTGCAGGGGAACAGCAGCAGGAACAGCTGCACTTGTTTTCTTTTTCTTTGATGCCACAACTTCCACTTGTGCTTCATCTTCACTTTCAGCTACAACCTTATCTTTTCCGTGACCCTTTGCAGACTTTTCCTTTGCTTTTTGCTTCTTTGCATCTACAATTCATTAAAGACTTAAAAGTTACGATTTACAAATTACAATGTATGAAATCAAGTAAGTACAGTAAGTTAGTAAACAAACAGTCAAACACACAATGATTTTATGCATGTTCAGTAAGCATACCTTTTTCCATCTTTTCATAAAACTCAAGCTCTTCTTGGCTTGGATAATATTCAATGTTGGACTGATCCTTCTTCTTTATCCAATTTTGCAAACAAATAAGTGCTTCCACAGTTTTAGGAGTTAGAGAACTCCTAAAAGGATCAACCACTCTACCACCAGTACTAAAGGAGGATTCTGATGCAACTGTACTGACTTTGATAGCAAGGATATCCTTTGCGACAAGAGCAAGATTTGGATATTTGCATCCATTCAACTTCCACCAATGAAGGATTCTCCAATTATCTGCTTCTTCTGGTGGTGGACACTCGATCAGATCAAGGAGATATCTATCAACTTCACTCTCAACAACAACTTCGTCGGATTCAGCTAGAGCCTTTTGCCAACCTGCTAACATGTCGGCCATTTTCCCTGACATCTTCACATTTTTGGACTTGGATGAAGATTCAGCTGTTGCTTTTGTGCTTCCGGCATTAACACTTGTGGCAGTGCTACTTTTAGAACTCTTACCTACATCATCATCTGATGACCCAGAATTGATCGAGCTACATGAAAATGATGAGATTGACATCTTGACACTGTCCTGCTGCTCCTGAAATTATGCATTTAAGAATTATTAGCATTAAAGTACAACTAAAGAACTCAAAAACAAACTGAAGTTCATCAACAGATTCAACACTTAGCCAGTTACAACCCTTCAATCCCCTTCATAATTAACTAGTCACAATTCACAAACTCACAATATACATCAATCTAATAGATAGCAAAATTGAGCAATTGATTTGCAAAATAGCAAAAGCACCAGTGACTCAGTGAGCTATCAACATTCACCAAACTGATACTTCTCTGACTTCTCTCTTTCTTAGCATTTCATTTTCATAATTGAGCTATCAACATTCACCAAATTGAGCTATCAACATTCACCAAATTGAGCTATCATTTTCAAAATGAATGCACAATACATATGAATTCCTAATTAACATGATCATAGGAGAATAAGCAGTGATTCAGTTCATAATGAATATGATTTCAGGAGGTTTTCAGAGACCAATATCAACAAGATTACCATGATCAAAGAAGTTACTGATATTAAGAATTTAAACGTAGAACCCAGGAAAGGAAGCATTATATGGCGGAGCTGAACTGATTTACAAACCGATTCAGCCGATTACTTACTGTATCGATTCTCCTTCAGGCTGCAAGGGAGTACGAACTGGCAAAGCTGCGAAAGGGAAAGAAGTCGCAGGAGTGCAGGACCGACTGACCGAGATGCTGAAGTCTGAAACGGCGAGTCGAAGCCTGAAGAGCGTGCGGTGGTGCGGCCGTGCCGGAGTTCCTCAAGAGGCAAGGTAGGACTCGTTTCAGAATTCACTCAATTCAGACTCACCGTAGGGCTTTAGGGAAGGCTGGGCTCAGTGGGCTGGACGGCTGGTACGCTGGTTGCTAAAATCGGGCTTTCGGGCTTTTATTTTTTCACAAACTCAGGGACCGAGCCCGGCCCGGAAAAAAGGAGAACCGGCCCGGCCCGTAAAAATAGGCTAAAATTCATTGTTTGAACCGGACCGGACCGACCGGTTCGGCTCGGTTTTGCCGGTTCAACCGGTTTCTAACGGGTTCAGTGCCCAGCCCTAGACAAGCCAGTAACAACTCGAGGCTTCAAAACATCAGGCTTTACAAACCCGGGAGAATTTTTCCTGTAACACAGTCCAAATCTTCCCGCAGGCTAGAAACTCTGCATCACACAAAGCTGTGAAATATTTGGGGACGTATGGTCGGGCCATCCCACCGAGAGAATTGTTTCTCTAACACAGGACAAATCTCCCCGCAGGCTAGAAACCCTGCATATAACCCCACGCTTATTCCAACACAGGCTGGAATGAATCAGCGGGTGTCGATCGATGCTAGAACATGGCCGCAACACCCCACCGGTAGATCTGTTGGCTCGCACCTAACCGGTCTCCCCGCAGGCTAGAAACCCTGCACATAACCTCACGCTTATAATGAACAGGCTGAGAATAATGAGCGAGTGTTAACCGGTCAAACATCACGACCAGAACACCCCACCAAGAAACCAACGGGAACACTCAAACTCCTGGGCGATCCCCCTATCCGAACTTGGGGACTTATTGGAAACCACATACCCATATGCATTGCATGGTGGATCTCAACGCACATTATCATTCCATGCACTCATCCGGGTTCACCACGTCCCATATGCATGGCATGGCAGATCTCAACGCCACATTATCATTCCATGCACTCATCCGAGTTCACCTCGTCCCATATGTATGGCATCGCGGATCTCAACGCCACATTATCATTCCATGCACTCATCCGGGTACACCCCATTCCATATGCATGGCATGACAGAACTCCAACACCACACCACCATCATCACAACTCATACTCATAACTGTGGCATATCATCATGAACAGGCACCACCACACACCATCATAACAGGTTTTGCTACTCGAACGCCCGGCCAAGCCCAATCTTCAACTCGGACTTGGGGGACTAGGGCAACGTTGGGTCGGTACCCCTGCGGGTCTGCGGGCCTGCAGAGCAAGATATATTTAAGTCCCCATTCAAGATTGCACTTGACCGGGAACTTGGGGGACTTGTTGACAGTAGCCACATGGGGGGGTACCCAGGCCCACAGACCCGCAGCCACTACACCAGGGCCAGGTCCGAGGCCCGGGGCAGGATGGCTAACACCTGAATCCAGGCCCCGGCAGTCTACCTTATGGCCAGGGGCCCGGGAGCCGAGGGCGCCAGCCTGCTGAACAGACCACCAAAGCTGCCCCGATATATGAACAGAAGGGGATCAGTCCCACATCGAAGGGTGAGACTAGACCTCACGCTCGACAACCTATATAAGGTCTCCAACTACCCTCATTAATAGGTAACCAACTCTCCAACTACTTACCATTCCTGTCTAAGTTATCCATTTATCCCAACGGTACTGACTTAGGCATCAGAAAGGAGAAGATCGGCCCGCCTGGTATTCCCCTTATTTAGCAGGATTTGCAGGAATGAATTACATCAGGATTCACCAGTCTCTGTCAGGCCTACGGGTTTAAACAGAAACAGTGGTGATGTGTTTTTGGCTTGCTATTCTATATAGGATTTATGGTAGAATATTTGGTAGAGCTAAAGGCTTGGGTTTATGTGTTGGATGTGATGAGATTTTCAAGAGAGCAGCCGGCCTATATATAGGAGACTAAGATCAAAAAGGGCCGGCAGCATTCCTTGTGTAATTCGGCAAGGAAAACCTTTTCCTTGCTGGATTTGGTTTTCTCTCTTCCTTTGATCTTCTAGGAATCCTCTTGCTGCAGATTTCTTCATGGATCGGGCTGCAATGCTTCATGGACTTCTCTTGTGGACTCAGCAGCTCTTCATGATGGATATTGGTCCATGGATATGCAACAGCTAGCCTCCCTCCTTCAACCGGCAGAATTCTCCTAGTATCGGCAGGTTTTCCTAACCGAGCTAGGAAACTCTTTTTCTTCAATATCTACACATTCCCTAGGGTTGGCCGGCTCCCTTATACTTCATGTGGGTCAGTAACTATCATTTGGTATACTTGGATTGGCTTTTGGTGCAGCAACACAGAATTTCCCAAAAATGGGCAGTAGGTAGTCTTCTCGGCAGGGCAGTGACCTTGATGCCTTGCAACGGGCATAACTCTCTCCTCAGAAAAGCTTTTGATGCGATTCTAAGTTTTGTAGAAACTAGACTCGTAGATCTTTCCACGCATATATGGCAAGCCTTCTAGTTCCTTATGGTCCGTCCTGGAGAAATTCTTGAAGTTGATTTAGCTTTCCAAGAACTTGCTAGAACTTCTGGATCCGATTTTGCTTTGTAATTCTTGGAAGCTTCTTTTGCTCCAATTTCTCTAAGTCCTTCCATTAGTCAATCCTTAACATGTCTCCTGCATATAAGAGAAGAAAAATCCATCAAAATTATAGCCGAGGCTTTACAGATCCAATGAAACATCTCTAAGACTTCATAAATCGGCTTTTGACATTTTTCCACATTTTTATCTATTCTTAGCACGATTTCTTTGTAACTCTACCAAAGACTCATAACTCTATTGTATGACTCGATTCTACAACATTAAGGGTTAAAGCAAAGTATAAACGAGGGTAAAACATATTAAGAACGTCGCATTTTATGATCCTATCATTTTCTAGTTGAATAAGGTTTCCTAATTTCAATCAAACTCTTTGTAACTTTGTCGTTTTTAGAAATGTCAAAACATTTTAAATTCCTAGTTCTATTAGGATTCCTAGTTGAATTAGGATTCTTCAAGAATTGCACAATTATCACGTTTAAATCTCTTTTCACCACAAACTCTGCCAAAGACTCCTAACTAGACTCGATGACTCTATAATACAACAATAAAGGTTAGGAATCGCATAAATGGGGGTAAAAACATATTAAGAATGTCGCATAAAATGCTCTTCTCAGAGGCGAATCGAGGGTTTGGCCCAGCCCTAAGGTAGAAACCTAGGGATCAATTGGAGCTAGGGTTGAACTTGAAAGAGGACAGTGAAATTGATACGCCCAGGCAACTCACTTCCTCACCCTGCGCCTCACTTCCTCAGAACCTCATCTTCGTCTCGATCCCCTCGTCGTCTCGTCTCGTCTCGTCCTCTAAACTCATCGTCTTCGTCTCGCCTCGTCCAGCCCAGCCTTGGCCGCACTGCGCCCAGCCTGGGCCTCACCTTGCCGCGCCCAACCTCGGTCTCGCCTCGCCGCTCCAGGCCTCTCCTAAGTTTTTGGGCCAGAAAAAAGCCCAAACCGGCCCAAACGGGTTTTGGTCGGTACCTGAAGTTCTGAAAGCCCGACCCGAACTGATTTTTCCGATCTTTGGGTCGGTTTACACAATTTTTGGGCCCGGCCCGGCCCGTGCCCACCCCTAAATCGTATTATTCTATATGTTTGGTGAATGCATGATTAGTGTATAAATCTACATGAACAGAATTGTTGATGGTATATATGGTACATTTCCAAGCATAAGCAACGACCTCGAAGACGGTCCAACCGGCGAAGGTGGGTCCCGCCTTCGGCATGCATACGATAGCCCGACACCTCGGCTACCTCACCATGGTGGAAGATCATCAGTGTCGCATCCGGAAGACATGCTCCCGTGCTCCGCAATAAGCTTCGTGAGTAGTTATTATGTATATTTGTCCCACATCAGAAACATGTATTAGGAGGAAGGCTTCCTTAGTTATAAAAGGAAGGCTTCCCCTAGATAGAAAGGATTGGAATTCCACACTTGTAACATTGCTAAGGCTTATTGGCCGACTATAGTAGAATCTGAAGTGGACGTAGTCATGTCTGTCGATGGCATGACGAACCACTATAAACATTGTGTCGATCTATCTCTATCGCGCGTGCTTCTTGTTTAGCCCTCCAGGTTTAAACAGAAACAGAAATAATGTAGTATTGTTCACAGTTACCTGACTATCAACCAAGACAAATTGCAAGCCATTACTTTCAAGCAGGTCTGTTGACAGTAGCCATAAGAGGGGTTACCCAGGCCCCCAGACCCGCAGCAAGGCCTCCTGGACCCGGCCCAAGACCCGAGAGTTCAGCACCGGCATCTGGTCCGGCACCCGGGCATACCTTACTGGCGAGCGAGACCCGAGGACAGGGGACAACAGCTCCCCAAACAAGGGCCGAAATAGTCGAGTAATATATGTAGAAGGGGGCCAGTCCCACATCGAAGGGTGAGGCCAGTCCTCACGGCCGGCGGCTGACGAGTGCCTAAACACGAGTTAATAATAACCCTACAAGAAACGTTAGTAGTATAACAATAAGTAGGGATCGTTCTAGCCGGGGATTAAGGGTACCTGAGATATAAGAATGTTAGATAAATATTCACAATAATATAAACAAATTCACACGTTTTCATGGGGGATTAGAATTGATTCGGCAGTAAGGCTGCCCTAAACCTAAAGAATACGAAAATAAAATCTAAATTACTATTTAGAAGTGATCAACAATTCCACACAAAACATAGCACGAAGAACGCTCAAGAGCATGTAAGATACGAACCAAAGAACAATCGGCAATAAGTATACAATCGGCAATCCTATGACCTAACTCAATTCCAACTTTAATTAGAGCCCTCAGCGGTTCATCTAATCGATAAGACTTCATAAGTATTTAGAATTAACTCAGCATATAATCTTAAACATCATGCTAATCGGTTTAAAGACACTCAGCGTAGAAGTTAAACACGAAGAACATATAAGCACAATAAGCCAAATTGGAAACAAGTTAACAAGCAAGTCATCACACATCTTATTTATCAAGCAAATTTCCAGAATTATGATAACCCTAATAAGCAACTAGACACAACAACTCATCTTATGTAGAATCTAAATTACTTTGGCAACTGAAATCGAGACCCTTGGAACTTCCATGACAAAGGAAGCCCTCACGTACACGACTTTTATGCATAGAATTCATGGAAATTAATCAAGTAAATCATAGAACCATAGCCAAATATACCACTGCCCTATTCAAAGAATTCGGAAATCAGACATGAAATTGATTTTGCATTTAAGCTCTCTCGGCATAATTTCTGCTCCTTGGCAGCATTAATTGTCTCTCGGCAGGCTACAGCCCTCTCGGCATAATTCTTCGACATCATGCTTGGTGAAGCCCTCATAATAAATCTTTAGACAATGGCCATTGACTTTGAAGGTGTTGCCCGAGGCTTCATTGAAAATCTCAATGGCTCCATGAGGGAATATTCGAGTAATTGTGTACGGGCTAACCTATCGTGAACGAAGCTTATCCGGAAAAAGTTTGAGTCTTGTGTTAAATAAGACAACTTTTTGACCAACTTCAAACATCTTTCCGCGAATCATCTTGTCATGATAAGCTCGTGTCTTCACCTTATAGATCCATGCGGCATGATAGGCTTCATTACGTATTTCTTCAAGTTCGTTGAGTTGAAGCTTTCTATGAAGGCCGGTCGAATCAATGTCCATGTTAAAAGCTTTGATTGCCCACCAAGCTTTGTGCTCTAGCTCTACCGGTAAGTGACATGCTTTGCCATAACTTAACCAAAAAGGTGACATACATATCGGTGTCTTGTATGCAGTCCTATAGGCCCACAAAGCATCATCGAGACGATCACTCCAATCCTTCCTTGAAGGTCCAACCGATTTCTCCAGTATTTACTTCATCTCTCGATTGCTTACCTCAGCCATGCCACTTGTTTGAGGATGATAAGGTGTAGATACCTTATGTGTGACGCCATACTTCTTCAATAAGGCTTCAATGGTGCGGTTGCAAAAATGGGAGCCTCCATCACTAATCAAGACCCTTGGAACTCCAAATCGTGAGAAGATGTTGGTCTTGAGGAATTCGGCAACCACCTTTTGAATCATTGGTGCGTGTGGCCTTTGCTTCTATCCACTTCGAGACATAATCAACCGCTAGTAATATGTAAAGAAAGCCCTTGCTTGAAGGAAACGGCCCCATGAAATCAATACCCCATAAGTCGAAGATTTCTACCTCAATGATAGGTTGTAGAGGCATTTGATCTCGTGCTCCTATATTGCCGGTTCTTTGACACCGATCACACGTCACACATGTCATGTATGCATCCTTAAACAATGTTGGCCAAAAGAAACCACACTCAAGAACCTTCAATGCCATCTTCTTGGGCCCAAAGTGACCACCACATGCTTCGTTATGACAAAAAGAAAGGATAGACCGATGCTCCTCTTCCGGAACACATCTTCTTACCACTTGATCTCTACATTGCTTCCACAAATATGGCTCATCCCAAAAGTAATGCCGAGATTGCTTCTTGATTCTATTCTTGAGGTGGCTCGGCATATTGATGAGAACCGCGAGGCTCACACAAATAATAACCCTACAAAAGATCGTTAGTAGTATAAGCAACTAGGGATCGTTCTAAGCTAGGGATTAAGGGTACCTGAAACATGAGAATGTTAGACCAAAAATATACAAACACATATGCACACAATTGTCAAACTTATATACATATATACGATTTTATCATGGGGGATGAAGAAGAGGTTCGGCAGCCATAGGGCTGCCCGAAAAACTATGGCACGAAATTAAATTGCAGGAAAATAAAATCCTAGAACTAATATATACAAGTGATCATCATCTCTCACACAAAGCATTTAGCACAAAAGACTCTTTAACATGTAAACACACATGCAAGAAAGTAAGGGACAAGTATCAACATGTTTAGATTCAATTTTAGTTCCAACTACAACCTAGTTGTAAGACTTCTCAAGTTTTAAGACCGGACTTTTGGTTATGGGCCCTAAAGTTATGTTAATCCTTTTGAGACTTAACAATTGTGCGCAATAGTCTAAATTGGAGACAAGCAAAACAAGTAAGGTCGTCAATCTTCTTATTTTAACATGCAAGTATCTAAAGTATTAAACCCTAAGTGAGCAACACAAATCAAAGCGACCTTTGGAGTATGGCAAAGTTCGTTATTACTCTAGCATATTAAACCTAGTACCTAGATCAATGTTCAAGACAACACTAAGTACCGATTTTCATGCCCAATCCTTAGATACTAACCAATTTCAAACCTAAACACGTAAGTTACCACTGCCCTAATTATCTAACATACAAAAAATCCACAAGTTACATATTACAAATTAGCATGCAAAATTTATTGTTTGCCGAAACCTAAACTTAAATCTAAGCATCGATTCAAACAAGTCTTTAACATACAAATTATAAAACCAAATTCCAAATTGATTCATACATAGACATACAAACCAAAACCAAAAATACATGAGAGTTTCATAGACAAAACTAAGCATAACTACATAAAAATTACAAAACCGAAAGTGGATCACACTTTTGCAGACACCTTTGATGACTTCTCCTCGTGTTGATCCGGTGGAAGATGGTTTGGAGGCTGCACGTGTGATGACCCGGCCTTAGGGTGGATTGTGTGGACCCAGACCTGACCTGGCTAGGAAGCTAGCTGATGGGAGCCTAAGCTCGCACACAATAATAAACCCTACAAAAGATCGTTAGTAGTATAAGCAAGTAGGGATCGTTCTAGGCCGGGGATTAAGGGTACCTGAGATATGAAATTGTTAGACACAGAACATATTTACATCTATACAAAAATGTCACATATTGGGGTAAAAATGGTTCGGCAGCCCTAGGGCTGCCCTCTAATACTAGACACGAAAATAAAAACAGAAAAATTAAACCTAAGCTATTATATACAAGTGATCATCATCTCTCACACAAAACAGTTCACACAAAAGACTCTTTAACATATAGATTTGCATGCAAGAAGGTAAGGATCAAGTATTTAGCATGTTCAAGACCTAAATTAGTTTCAACACAACTAGAGCCTCCAACGGTTTTCCAATTGTTAGACTTCTTAATTTCTTAGAAACTACTCCAACGTATGACTTCTAAGGTGATGCTAATCCGGTTTTACACGTTTTAACATTTAAGCATATGAGTCTTAATCGAAGACAAGCAAACAAGTAAGGTTGTCATTCTTCTTATTTAACTTGCAAGTTCTAAGGTTTATTAGACCTAGGTGAGCAACACAAAACAAACTACTCCAACGTATGACTTATTCGTGTTACTCTATCACATGAAACCTAGCACTTAGAATTACATGCTAATCATAACTAGTGTGTCGGTTTATTTGCCCTAACCTTAGTTCTAACCAATTTAAGTTTAAACATGTGAAATACCACTGCCCTAATTATCGATGCATACAAAACACAAGTTAAAATTCATCAAAACCATGCATAACATACAATATTTGGTTCATACAAAGTTTCAAGAAAAACCAAGAATCGAAACAAATTCGTACAAAACAACCAAACATAAATAAATACAAAAGCCATAGGGGAATGGATCACACTTTAAAAACCTTGAAGATTCCTCAAAGGTGACAAGGTGGCTCGGCTGCTGCTCCTTGGTGTTCGGCAAGAACAGAAATCGGCAGAAACAAAGGTGGAAGGGTTCGGCTATATGGTGGTGGTGGTGATGGTTCGGCTAGGTATTTATGTGTTGGTGTTTGAAAGAACTTGGTAGAGCTTTAGGCTAGTGTATTATGCTTGAGATGAGATGATTTTCAGAATGAAAAAGTGAGGGTATATATAGAGGATAGGGAGAGAGGCTGCCGGCAGTCCCTTAAGCAAAGAGGAGTTCAGAAAACCTAGTGCAATAAGGTTTTGCAACCTTCCTTTCTTAGTCCAATTAGGTTTTCTTTTTCTGAAATTTTCTTCAAGGCTTGGGCTTCACATCTTCATGGACTTCTTATATGGTCTTGGACTTCAATTGATAAGTCTTGGTCCATCGAAAATGCCCCACAATGCCGGCAGCTTGAAGTTGCATCCGATCTGCCATAAATCGGCAGCTTCTCCTAGTTTGACTAGGAGACTTGATTTCTTCATGTTTTTCTTCGATGCCATGGCCAAGTGTCATCCTCCTCCCTTCATAAAGCTTGAACCATCTTCATAAATGCTCTTGTACACCATTTGGTTCATCAAAAACAGAAAACACAAAAAGGGGGCAGTAGGTTCCTGGAATCGGCAGATTTGACCTTGTTGCAGTAATTCCGGCATAACTCCATCCGTGGAGCTCCGATTGATGCGATTCCAAGTCTTAGATAAACTAGATACATATGGCCATCTCCCCATAAAACAGTTCGATCAAATTCCTTGTGAGTCGACGGGAATGATTTTTCGAAGTTGGATCAAAGTCCCAGGAAAATCCTGGAAGTCCCTGGATTGAAATGCTCGGACTGCCGTTTTGCAGCCAACTTTTGGGTGACTTCCCGAACTCCGATTGATCTGAAATTTTAACACAACATTCCTCAACATATGACTATTAAGCACACCAAATTTTATAGAATTCGGACAAGGATAGATCACAGTTTCATTCATCTCAAAATCACGAAAAAGACATATTTTGCAATATTTTCCAGATTTCTCAAACTTAGTCATTTTTCGGATTCTTAACCATTTTTCACCAAAACTCTACCAAAATTGACACTAACTACATTATGACTCAATCTTAGACAAATAAGGGTTAAACAAAGCATAAACGAGGGCATAAACATGTAATATCGTCGCACATTGTGCTCCTATCAACTACCCCACACTTATCCTTTGCTAGTCCCTTAGCAAACTAAATTAAACTAAGACTCAAAACAAACTATTGCCCCTAACAATTTGTCTCAGGCTCGTATGTACACATAGCTTTCAAGTTAATGCATGAGAATGCTAAGCACGAAAATTCCAAGCTTCATGAACATGCGACATCAATATGAACATATAGGAGCAAAAGTAAGCATGTAGACATGTTAAAGCTAATTCAAATCACCTCACAAGGCATACTCTCTTCTTTTCTCTCGAAGCATGGTTATTCACACATAAGTATATGTAAGCGAAAGATCATGAATTACAAAGAGTGACTTGCATATATCAAAGAAACGAAAGCACTTTGTGAATTTTGATGGAAAAACCTCATATGATAACTATATGCACCAATGAACCAAAACCATATGCTTACTCTTGAGATAATCTCCACAAATCAAGTTTAACTATCTTAAGAATCATGAAAAAGATCAATAAAAGGGTTGTAATGGGGCTAGGCTAAGAGGTATTCGATATTTGGATAAGGAGGCTCAAAAACGTCACCATGCGCTTTAGCAAAGCTCGAATCTCCTTATGTCTTCTCGCCGAAAGGGTCAAATTTCTTCTTGTTGGACCCATACTTCATTCTTTTCTTCCCATACAACATAACAAAAAATCTAGACAATAGCCATACACAAAATTTTTCTTTTCATGCCTATGCCGTACCCTTCTTTTTCTTCTTTTTTTTTTTTTTTTCTCTCGGCTCTCTTTATTTTCTCTTTAATCCGAGCCAAAATTTTTTCTTTTTTTTTCTAGGTACGGCATGCATACATTTTTCATATAATTTTATGGCTAAGTCTACCCCACACTTGTTCTTCTTCATCACACACGCGAAAACGCTTTCAAAAATTCAAGCTTTGCCGGAACACACAGTAAAGGCATCACTATACTAAGTTCATGGAAAGTATTTAAGGGTGATGAAAGAAAAGGCTCAACATAGGCTCAAAGGGGATTTACTAAGGTGTCCCACGACGGGCACAAATAGGGCTCATGCTTTATTTGGCAATGGTGGTAAACCTAAATGATCTTTATTCAATCACATTCAAAATCAAGGTATCTTATGATATAAACGTTTTGAAAATCAACAAGAGTAAGTTCTAGCATACTAGAGTTCATTAAAAGCTATGGCACATAGTCATCGAATAATCAAAGAATTATGAGGTTTCATGCTTCCTACAAATCTATCGAATTTTATCTTTTATCGCTCAAGAAGAAAGCAAATTTGCTCAAAAGCTCACATAGGTTATAATCGAAATAAACTAGCTAGAACATGCATGCTTAATAATCAACAAGTCCTACATGCTCCTACCAATGCACATAATCCATGAAACTTATAATTTTAATAGTATGCACAACTATCATCTATGTATGCAAAGAGGAGAAAAACATCATTGACATATTAGGGGCATCCTAAGACTCGAAACAAACAAATTTAAACACTCTATTTTTGTGGAACAATTTTCTGAATTTTTTCTTTTCTAAACTAAGCACACAAAAATTCAAAAACGAAAACGGAATACGTTATCCCACCCCACACTTAGAAAATTACATTGCCCTCAATGTAAGCACAAAACAATATCAATGAATTTCCTAAGCATGCAATCGACTAACATATTCCAACATATCATCACAAATCAAAGAAAGAGAGAAGGGTTAAGAAATTGCAAACTCTCGGTGATGGCTCCTTCACTTTTCTTTGATCGACATGGGTTGCCTCCCAAGTAGCGCTTTGTGTTTATAGTCCATAGCCTAGACTTATCACCGTGTTTTTGCATGTGTTCATCGTGTTCCAAAGCAACTCAAATCGGCAAGAAGAAGATCAAAAAGAAGATCATTGCACTTTGTATCCGATCCGGCTGCATTCTGCGTATCCGGTTCAGGTGGCGTATCGGGCTCTTCTGCCGGCGTATCCGGCGTATCCAGCTTGTGTCCGGCCTCTTGTGGCCTTGTGTCAACCCTGCCGGCAATGGCAGGTCCGGCAGGAGGTGGTGGTGCGACTGAAAACAGCGGCAGAAGCTCGGCAGGTTGGTGCGTGTCCGGCATGCTGTGCGTTGGTGCGTCCGTGTCCGTGTCAGCCCTCTTGGTGATGCTGCCGGCAATTGCAGGTCCGGCAGCCACTTGGTGTTGTGGTGGCATGGCTGCATCATGTGATTGTGAAGGCGGCTCGGCTTGTGGTGCGTCACTAAGAATGATTGTGTCCTCCAATGCATCAAAAGGTGCATGATAATGCTTGAGGCGATGGCCGTTAACCTTGAAAGTCTTGTGGGTTTGCAAATCTCGAATTTCTACGGCTCCATGAGGGAACACACGAGTGATGACAAAGGGGCCAATCCAACGAGAGCGCAACTTTCCCGGAAAGAGTTGAAGCCGTGTATTACACAAGAGAACTTTTTGCCCAACTTCAAACTTCTTCCCCCGAATCATCTTGTCATGGTACGCTCTTGTCTTCTCTTTATAGATCCAAGCGGCCTCATATGCTTCATTGCGTATTTCTTCAAGTTCATTGAGTTGAAGCTTCCTATGAAGGCCGCCCTCATTGATGTCCATGTTGAACTTTTTTACGGCCCACCATGCTTTGTGTTCTAACTCAACCGGTAAGTGACATGCTTTGCCATAAATCAACCGAAAAGGAGACATACCTATCAGTGTCTTATACGCAGTCCTATAAGCCCATAAAGCATCATCGAGACGATCACTCCAATCCTTCCTTGAAGGTCCAACCGATTTCTCCAGAATATTCTTGATCTCTCGATTACTCACCTCGGCCATTCCACTTGTTTGGGGATGATATGGTGTAGAAACTTTATGTGTGACTCCATACTTCCTCAATAAGGCTTCAATAGTGCGGTTACAAAAATGGGATCCTCCATCGCTAATCAAGACCCTTGGAACTCCAAATCGTGAGAAGATATTGGTCTTGAGAAACTTGGCTACCACCTTGGCATCGTTGGTGCGTGTAGCCTTGGCTTCGATCCACTTTGACACATAATCAACCGCAAGCAATATGTAGAGAAAACCCTTACTTGATGGAAACGGTCCCATGAAGTCAATTCCCCAAACATCAAAAATTTCAACCACAAGGATAGGTGTGAGCGGCATTTGATCACGCCCACTAATCTTCCCCACACGTTGGCATCGATCGCAAGCCTTACAAAACATAAATGCATCTTTGAAAATCGTAGGCCAAAAGAAACCACAAGTGAGTACCTTCATTGCCGTCTTCTTAGGTCCAAAATGCCCACCACAAGCTTCACTATGACAAAAAGCAAGGATGGAGCGATGCTCATTCTCCGGCACACATCTTCGAATAACTTGATCATCACATTGCTTCCATAAGTACGGATCATCCCACAAGAAGTGTCGAGCTTGCTTCCTTATTCTTCTTTGATGGTGGCTCGGCAATTCTTTAGGAAATCGGTTTGTGGCTAGAAAATTGGCAATGTCGGCATACCAAGGCTCATGTACTTCAAGTCGAAAAAGTTGCTCATCCGGAAAGGACTCTAATAAGGGCAGCCGATCCTCCTCATGAACAAGGCGACTCAAATGATCGGCCACAACATTCTCTACTCCTTTCTTATCCTTAATCTCAATATCGAACTCTTGAAGCAAAAGAATCCATCGAATAAGCCTCGGCTTAGCATCCTTCTTTGTCATAAGATATCTCAAAGCGGCATGATCACTATAAACAATAACTTTGGAATTCAAAAGATATGATCGAAACTTTTCCAAAGCAAAAATTACCGCTAAGAGCTCCTTCTCCGTTGTTGTGTAGTTGAGTTGTGCATCGTTGAGAGTCCTTGAAGCATAGTAAATGGCGCATGGCTTCTTCTCAATTCGTTGTCCAAGTACCGCTCCAAGTGCATAATCACTAGCATCACACATCAACTCAAACGGCTCATCCCATCTTGGTGGCATCAAAACCGGCGCCGTACACAACCATTCTTTTAATCGGCAAAATGCTTCCTCACAAGCTTCCGACCACTCAAACGTCACCTCCTTTTGTAACAAGTTGCTTAATGGCTTGGCAATTGAAGAGAAGTCTTTGATAAATCGTCGATAAAACCCCGCATGGCCAAGAAAACTTCTCACATCCTTCACACACCTAGGGCTCGACAATGCTTGAATTAGCTCCACCTTGGCTTTGTCAACCTCTAAGCCTCTTGCCGAAATTATATGCCCTAGAACAATGCCTTGTGTGACCATGAAGTGACACTTCTCCCAATTGAGCACAAGATTTGTCTCTACACACCTCTTAAGTATCTTCTCCAAGTTCCCCAAACATGCATCGAAGGTGCCTCCATACACGCTAAAATCATCCATAAACACTTCGATAATGTCTTCAATAAAATCCGAGAAGATAGCATACATACATCTTTGAAAAGTGCCGGGTGCGTTGCAAAGTCCGAATGGCATCCGCCGATAAGCAAACGTGCCAAATGGACAAGTAAAAGCGGTCTTCTCTTGATCATCCGGGTGTATCATGATTTGATTGTAGCCACTATATCCATCAAGAAAACAATAGTAAGAATGACCGGCCAACCTTTCTAACATTTGATCCATAAACGGCAAAGGCATGTGATCCTTCCTCGTTGTAGCGTTGAGCTTCCTATAGTCGATGCACATCCGATGACCGGTTACAAGTATTTGTGGCACAAGTTCATTCTTCTCATTCTTGACAACCGTTACACCACTCTTCTTCAGCACTACTTGCACGGGAGATATCCACTTACTATCCGAGATTGGGTAGATCACCCCACAATCGAGCAACTTGATAATTTCTTCCTTTACAACCTTCATCATTGGAGGGTGAAGTCGATGTTGAGCTTCTTTTGTCGGCTTAGCTCCTTCTTCTAATAAGATGCGATGAACACAAGTAGTAGGGCTTATTCCCTTGATATCCGCTAAGGTCCAACCTATGGCGGTCTTGTACTTCTTAAGCACACATATCAAATCCTCCTCTTGCTTCTTACTAAGCATTGAAGACACAATAACCGGTAGTGTATCTTCTTCTCCAAGATAAACATACTTCAAGTGACTAGGGAGTTCTTTTAGTTCTAACTTTGGGGCCTCTTCCACACTTGGTCGAAATTTTGTTGTGGCACTTGGAATTGACAAGAACGAGTTCCTTGGATACAATGTTGTGGCCTCAAGCTCGGCAACCACCTCTATAAGGCTCGGCAACATTATGAATGACTCGGCATGATTGCATGGCTCGGCCTCCTCTTGCACGGCATGGCTTGGCTTGGTTCTCTTCATAACTCGTTCTCCCCTCTTGTCAAATCCGACCCCTTGCTCAATCGCTAATTGTTATGCGTCGAGCGAGGTCGACATAACTTGCTCGACCTCCTCCAAAACATCAATGGCACAACCCTCCTTCAAATCAACATTAGGGAACTTCATGGCATCAAACACATTAAACTTTATCATCTCACCATCAAATTCCATAGTTAGGTTGCCCTCGGCCACATCTATCTTTGTACGCGCGGTCCTCATGAATGGTCGCCCTAAAAGCAATTGAGTGTTGTTGACCGGCGAATCCTCCATCTCAACCACATAGAAATCGGCGGGAAAAATCAATTGGTTGACTTGCACCAACACATCCTCTACATAGCCCTCCGGATATTTGCTTGAGCGATCCGCAAGTTGAATGAT
This sequence comes from Potentilla sterilis, assembly GCA_963682095.1. Classification (NCBI taxonomy): domain Eukaryota; kingdom Viridiplantae; phylum Streptophyta; class Magnoliopsida; order Rosales; family Rosaceae; genus Potentilla; species Potentilla sterilis. Next base: position 41,545,847 of record OY821757.1, on the reverse strand, counting down.
GACATTATCCTTCTTGAGAGGCCCTATACTCAACGTTTGATACACATTGAGTGGCATGACATTGATCGATGCTCCCAAATCCAACATAACATCATCGAAACGTGTATTGCCTATGACACAAGGCACATTGAAGCTTCCCGGATCCTTCATCTTTGGTGGCAACTTCCTTTGAATAACGGCCGACACCGTCTCGCTCATTGTTACCACACGAGTCTCTCTAGTATGCCTCCTCGCCGTGCAAAGCTCCTTTAAAAATTTAGCATACTTCGGCACTTGCTTAATGCACTCCAACAAAGGAATGTTGACTTGCACTTTCCGGAAAATCTCCAATACCTCTTCATCGGATTTATCTTTCTTTGTTCTAGCAAAACGTGAAGGGAATGGGGCACTAGATGATGGCACTCCTCCCTTTACATGATTTCCGGCCACACTCTCCTGCTCGGCAGATTGGTCCTTCTTGTCAACATGGCTGCTGCCGGCAGTGTGTCCCTCGGCAGCATTGTTCTTCTCGGTATCACTATTGACGGCATCATGGCTCTCCTCGGTATCATCATGGGCGGCATCATGGCCGGCATCATTCCTCTCGGCCTCATGCAAATGGCTGCCGGCAATGACAGGTCCGGCAGCCCTCTCATCCTCATTAATACCTTTAAAAGTCACTCGCTTCTTCTTTGGACTTGTTGGAGGAACCAACTCTCTTCCGCTTCGAGTTTGAATCACTTTGGCTTGCTCGTTCCTCGGATTTGGAATAGTATTGCTCGGCAACTTCCCTTGCTCATTAAACCTTCCCATAAAATCCACAACTTGCCCCATTTGAGTCTTGAGCTCACCAATGTCCTTTTGATGATTTTGTTGTCCCGCGAGTAATGCTTGAGTAGCACTTGACAATGATTGAATCAAAGCATCATAGTTAGGATTGCTTGGCGAAGCTTGGCCTTGGTTCGGCCCTCCTTGGCTTTGGTACGGCACGGCTTGTGCTTGGTTCGGCAAGGCTCCAAAATTTCCTTGGTTCGGCATATAAGGTTGCCGAGGCACAAATGGTGGCCTCGGTGCAAATGGCGCTCCTCCTTCTCTCGGTTGCATAGGTGCTCTAAGCACGTTGTCATTATTTGCCCATCGAAAGTTCGGATGATCATTGAACCTTGGATTGAAATTTCCAAAACGTTGGCCTCCTTGAAAACCAATAGCATTGCACTCCTCAACTCCCTCACTAACTCCAAATTGAGGGCATTGTTCGGTCTCATGGCCCTCGGTGCAAATTCCACAAACACTAGCACGCTTCTTCATCAAATTACTCACCAAGTCGGTAAGCTTGTCCACTTTATCTTCTAACTTTGTGCTCGAAGACGTCTCATGCACTTTTTCATTCCTTTGCACATTGCCTCGTGCCATACCAAATTGTTGGTTGTTCAAGGCACGAACTTCCAACAAACTTCTTGCCGCACCGGCGTTCAACTCCAAAAAGCTACCTCCCGCGGCCGAGTAGAGAAACTCTCTTTCCATGACACGCAATCCCTCATAGAAATATTGTAGCAAGAGCCCATCGCTAATGCCATGCGATGGACACAAAGAAACCAGGGACTTGAACCTCTTGTAGTAGTCGAAGAAAGTCTCATCTCCGGCTTGCTTCACACTTGTAATTTGCTTCCTCAGATCAGTGATACGTGAAGCAGGAAAGTACTTGAGCAAAAACTCATCCATCATAGTACTCCACGAAACAATGCGACCACTAGGCACCTCAAACAACCACTCCTTCGCTTGATCTTCTAAAGAAAATGGAAATGCCTTCATTTTGAAGTGTTGCAAATCGGTCCCTCTTGGACACATAGACTCCGTGGTGAAGTTAAACCACTGTAGATGCTTATTAGGATCCTCACTCGGCATCCCATAAAATGACTTCAGCTTATGGAGGAATCCACTCCTCAATTCAATCTCTCCAGTCTTGTCAGTTTCCAAGGGAGGATAAGTAATATTAGAAGGAGCAACTCCAGCTCCAGCAACATGACCATTCTGTGATCTGATTGATGCCATGATCTCTTCTTCTTCTTCTAATTCGGCAAAAGCTTCAAATTCTGGATTCTGAAGATCACACGATGATGACACTACTGATGGGGAGCTCGGCACTGATGATGATATTGACGGCACAGATGGTGAACTTGGCAAGGATGATGATACTGATGAACTGGTTGGTGACGATGGCGGTAATGGCACAAAACGAGCAATAGCGAGTTCTTGGTCTAAACGTTGCAAACGGCCTTGAAGATCTCTTGTCCAAATACTAGATTCGGACATGCACTATTTCTGAAATTTGCAACATTTAAACAAGTTAGAACATCGTAAAGAAATAGAAAGCAAGAATATACATCATTACAAGCCACGGCATTGGCGATTACACAACAAATTTCAAACCATAACACATATACACAATCGGCAACAATATAAAGTACACGGCAATATAACACACGGCAACAAAAATTTCGGCAAAGCATACATATACAATCGGCACAAGAGAAGAAAATTTGAAAAGTTCATGAGCATGTAATCGCTAAGTCTAATTTCTTTTAAATTTGTTCTAACTCTCGAAGTACGTGGAGCAGAGGAGATAACGGTGCAATGGACTGATACAGCCCCCGGTAGTATCATGCTTAATCCGATATACCTCAAGAGTTTGAACCACACAACATGTTTTATCTTTGAAGAAAATAGGCCACATATGTCAAGTTATGTTCTAGCGTCTAAAGTGAGGTGATGCTTCGGCACAAGCTGTCGACTAGGTCGTGCGGATTTTACGTTTCAAAGGTCATTATAATCACGGAGGGCGAACCCCCTACAGGAACCAGGCAGGACTCGTTGTTGGACACCATGGAGGGCGAACCCCCTATCGACTCACTCACCGAGAATGAACATCAGTCTATGGGCCTTGAGATCCAGTTAAACAAACCTGAGAACCATATCTATGATAATAACTTCCCCATACTTTGTAAAACAAACACGGATCCCTAGCGGTCTCAAGTGTTGATTAAAACCGCCCTCAACCTCATAGAAGTAATACTATTACCGAAGAAACGCTTATATGCGTGGGGGGGAAGTATCCCGCGTTTCCCAATCTACATAGAAACGCCCTCCGACAAAGCACCATTCACATGAAGGGTTTTGGTTATGATCAACAAAAGAGGCTTCACCTACATGTTACACTTTAGAAACTACAATAAACTCAAACATACACAACATATCAACTTCCTAGAAATTAAACTAAGTGACTACCAACATACATCATTATACATCATGCAACTTCCAAAATTTAAACTCTACATGCCGAAGCATATTTCTACTTTACAAAATCCCAAAATAAACTTAAAATTTACAACTTTACAACTTCACAACAAAAAAATTTCCAGCAACATTATATACACAACAAATTCATAAAACAAGCTTTTATAATCCCCGGCAACGGCGCCAAAAATTGATGGGAGCCTAAGCTCGCACACAATAATAAACCCTACAAAAGATCGTTAGTAGTATAAGCAAGTAGGGATCGTTCTAGGCCGGGGATTAAGGGTACCTGAGATATGAAATTGTTAGACACAGAACATATTTACATCTATACAAAAATGTCACATATTGGGGTAAAAATGGTTCGGCAGCCCTAGGGCTGCCCTCTAATACTAGACACGAAAATAAAAACAGAAAAATTAAACCTAAGCTATTATATACAAGTGATCATCATCTCTCACACAAAACAGTTCACACAAAAGACTCTTTAACATATAGATTTGCATGCAAGAAGGTAAGGATCAAGTATTTAGCATGTTCAAGACCTAAATTAGTTTCAACACAACTAGAGCCTCCAACGGTTTTCCAATTGTTAGACTTCTTAATTTCTTAGAAACTACTCCAACGTATGACTTCTAAGGTGATGCTAATCCGGTTTTACACGTTTTAACATTTAAGCATATGAGTCTTAATCGAAGACAAGCAAACAAGTAAGGTTGTCATTCTTCTTATTTAACTTGCAAGTTCTAAGGTTTATTAGACCTAGGTGAGCAACACAAAACAAACTACTCCAACGTATGACTTATTCGTGTTACTCTATCACATGAAACCTAGCACTTAGAATTACATGCTAATCATAACTAGTGTGTCGGTTTATTTGCCCTAACCTTAGTTCTAACCAATTTAAGTTTAAACATGTGAAATACCACTGCCCTAATTATCGATGCATACAAAACACAAGTTAAAATTCATCAAAACCATGCATAACATACAATATTTGGTTCATACAAAGTTTCAAGAAAAACCAAGAATCGAAACAAATTCGTACAAAACAACCAAACATAAATAAATACAAAAGCCATAGGGGAATGGATCACACTTTAAAAACCTTGAAGATTCCTCAAAGGTGACAAGGTGGCTCGGCTGCTGCTCCTTGGTGTTCGGCAAGAACAGAAATCGGCAGAAACAAAGGTGGAAGGGTTCGGCTATATGGTGGTGGTGGTGATGGTTCGGCTAGGTATTTATGTGTTGGTGTTTGAAAGAACTTGGTAGAGCTTTAGGCTAGTGTATTATGCTTGAGATGAGATGATTTTCAGAATGAAAAAGTGAGGGTATATATAGAGGATAGGGAGAGAGGCTGCCGGCAGTCCCTTAAGCAAAGAGGAGTTCAGAAAACCTAGTGCAATAAGGTTTTGCAACCTTCCTTTCTTAGTCCAATTAGGTTTTCTTTTTCTGAAATTTTCTTCAAGGCTTGGGCTTCACATCTTCATGGACTTCTTATATGGTCTTGGACTTCAATTGATAAGTCTTGGTCCATCGAAAATGCCCCACAATGCCGGCAGCTTGAAGTTGCATCCGATCTGCCATAAATCGGCAGCTTCTCCTAGTTTGACTAGGAGACTTGATTTCTTCATGTTTTTCTTCGATGCCATGGCCAAGTGTCATCCTCCTCCCTTCATAAAGCTTGAACCATCTTCATAAATGCTCTTGTACACCATTTGGTTCATCAAAAACAGAAAACACAAAAAGGGGGCAGTAGGTTCCTGGAATCGGCAGATTTGACCTTGTTGCAGTAATTCCGGCATAACTCCATCCGTGGAGCTCCGATTGATGCGATTCCAAGTCTCAGATAAACTAGACACATATGGTCATCTCCCCATAAAACAGTTCGATCAAATTCCTTGTGAGTCGACGGGAATGATTTTTCGAAGTTGGATCAAAGTCCCAGGAAAATCCTGGAAGTCCCTGGATTGAAATGCTCGGACTGCCGTTTTGCAGCCAACTTTTGGGTGACTTCCCGAACTCCGATTGATCTGAAATTTTAACACAACATTCCTCAACATATGAATATTAAGCACACCAAATTTTATAGAATTCGGACAAGGATAGATCACAGTTTCATTCATCTCAAAATCACGAAAAAGACATATTTTGCAATATTTTCCAGATTTCTCAAACTTAGTCATTTTTCGGATTCTTAACCATTTTTCACCAAAACTCTACCAAAATTGACACTAACTACATTATGACTCAATCTTAGACAAATAAGGGTTAAACAAAGCATAAACGAGGGCATAAACATGTAATATCGTCGCACATTGTGCTCCTATCACTAGCAAGCAGGTAGGTCACAAATCCCACATCGCCCGAGGGAGTGTGGATGTGATGCTTATATGTGCAGGGTTAGCACAATATGATGAGACGCGTTTTGGGGGCGTAATGGCTTCGGAGGGGATAGGAACTCCGAAGTTAAGCTTGCTCGTCCCGTAGCAATCCCAGGATGGGTGCGGGGAAGTTGCTTGTGAGCTCCCAGAAACAAAACCGTGAGGGGTGATTCCCAAAGCGAACAATATCTCAAAGTGTGTCGGGCTATAATAAATGGTATCAGAGCCTGTCCTCGGCCGGAAGTGTGCCGACGCGGACGTCGGACCCTAAGGGTTGATAGGAGCACAATGTACGACGATATTAATGTGTTTACGCCCTCATTTATGCTTCGTTTAACTCTTATTTATCTAAGATTGAGTCATAATTTAGTTTAGTGTCATTTTGGTAGAGTTTTTATCAAATGTGCTTTAGAATCCGAAAAATGACTAAGTTTGAGGAATCTGGAAAATAATGCAAGTTGTCTTTTTCGTGATTCTGAGATGAGTAAAAATGCGATCTATCCTTGTCCGAATTTAATGAAATTTGGTGTGCTTATTATTCATATACCACCCAAAAGATGGCTGCAACTTGGCAGTCCGAGCAAAGATCACCAGGGACTAACAGGATTTTCCTGGGACTGTGTCCCAACTTCAAAAATTCATTCCCGACGTTTCACAAGGAATTTGATCAAGCCCTTTTATATGGAGGAAGCTCTATGTGTCTAGTTTATCTGAGACTTGGAATCTCACCAATCGGAGCTCTGAGGAGAGAGTTATGCCAGAATTACTGGAGCAAGGTCACTGCCCAGCCGAGAAAACCAAGCATTCTGCCGGTTTGAGCATTGAGGCCGATTGGGGTGTAACCATGGACCAAAGTTCATCATGAAGAGTTGCTGAGTTCACAAGTGATGTCCATGAAGCATTGCAGCCCAATCCAAGGAAGAAAATCAGCAAAAGAAGTTTCCTAGAAGAACGAAGAAAGGAATGAACCAAAACCTTGTTGCACAAGGATTACCTTTGCTGATTTGGACTAGGTTTTCTACCTAGGGTTTCTGCCGAATTTGCCTCTATATAAAGCCATGTTTTCCTACAGAAAAACTTATCACATCTCAAGCATAAAATACTAGCCAAAGCTCTACCAAGTTTCTTAAGCACCAAATACCCAAATACTTAGCCAAAACACCATCACCACCACCACTACAAATTTCCGAACCCTTTCACCTTGTCTTCTGCTGATTTCTGTTCCGGCCGAGCACTAAGGAGCAGCAGCCAAGCATCTTTGTCACATTGGAGGAATCTTCAAAGGTTCTAAAAGTGTGATCCACTCCCCCTATGGCTTTTGCATTTGTTGTAGTTTGGTTATATTGTATGAACGCAATTCGATTCTCGGTTTTTATTGAACTTTTGTGTAAACTGATTGCATGATTGATGTTTAAGTTAAAGTTTTGTGATTTTAATTTGTGGATTTTGTATGTATGGATAATTAGGACAGTGGTATGAGAAGCATGTTTAGGATTTAATTTGGTTAGTAATCTAAGGGTGTTCCTTAACAAATCGAAACATTAGTTGTGTTTAAAACATTTGTTGTTTAAAGCATGTAAATCTAGATGTTAGGTTTCATTTAACCCGAGTAGAATGAATAAAGATGAAACGTATGTGGCTTTGATTCTATTGTGCTCACTTAGGGTAAAACCTTAGCTAAAACTTGCATGTTAAATGAGATGATTGACAACCTTGCTTGTTTACATGTCTTCGATTATAGACTTTTGTGCTTCAATGCTATGACTTGTATAAGGTAGCATAACTTTTAGGATCACCATGCGAATAGCTCGATCTTAAAACATTAGAAAAAGTCTCACAACTAGGTAAAAATCAGAAACGTTCTAGTTGTAGGTCGAAACTAAGTTGAGTCTTGAACATGCTAAATACTTGTCTCTTACTTTCTTGCATGCAAATATACTTGTTCAAGAGTCCTTTGTGTGAACTATTTTGTATGAGAGATGATGGTCACTTGTACATATTAGCCTTAGGTTTTGTTTTCTTTTTATTTTCGTGTCTTAGATATAGAGGCAGCCCTTGCTGCCGAACCTCATATCAAATCCCCCATGTTGAACTCGTGTGAATATGTATATATATATATATATATATATGTGCATAAATTGTGCTAACATTCTCATATTTCAGGTACCCTTAATCCCCGGCTAGAACGATCCCTACTTATTCTATACTACTAACGACTGTAGGGTTTTTGATTGCTTGAGTCGCTTCGGTGGCTCGATCAATTTTTGGCGCCGTTGCCGGGGATTATAAAATATTGATTTGTTTGAATGTTAACTTTGTAAATTTTTCTTTAAAGTTTTGAGGTATATCGGATAAAGCATGACCTTACCGTGGGCTGCACAAGTCCATTGCACAGTTTGCTCCTCTGCTCCACGTACCTTGAATCTTTGATGTCATGTATAGTTTGAAAAATTCTTGAAAATTTCGCGTAATGCCTTGAAATTTTTTTTTGAGGTATAGCTTTGTATACTCTTGCATTTATTTGTTTTGTTCGTTTTGATGTGTTTTGTGTGTGTGCAGGTCGGACTTGAAAGAAAATTGCAGGAAATACGGAAGTTCTGCCCAAACAGAAATCGGGCAGTGCAGTCAGTCGACTTTGGAAGGCTGCCGTTTGCTGTTCACAAAACTTGGGAAAGTGAGCCATACGCCGTTGGAAAGATCTTTGAGTTTACTTTCAGTAGGATTTTACTGAAGTGGATTTGGAGCTTCGAGCCATTCCCAGTTTCAATTTGAGTGAAGCAAGGTCAATCTGACGGAACAGAAAACTGGGCAGATCAATAGGACCAATACAAGGCCAAAGAAAGAGTGCCTCTGCTGGTGCGATTGAGGCGAATTTTATACCATTGATTTAGAACACTTTTCCATTAGGATAGTGGACTACACCCATAATCAGGCCTCAAGAGAAGCAGACACATCTGCCGAAGACCCTGACCCTGCCTCTGTCCTACAGCCAACCCTGCATGCCGAGGCCAGCACACACCTAAACCATCCTGCCAAGCACATTGCCCTGCTCATGCCATAGCCAAGTTGCAGCCTCACGCTGCCAAATATCCTGACGAGCAAGCTGCTGCCACGCAGCCTATGCGCGCTGCTGCACAGGACGCGCACGCTGCCCACAAGCCTAGTCCTGCCTATGTATCCACGTGTCCGTATCCTTCCGTATCCAAGACCAATTCTGACACGTATCCAAACAAGTAGCCGTATCCGATACGCATGTCGATACGCCTGTGCTACTGTTGACCGAATCCGATACGGACACGGATACGCCATCCGATACGCTGCACGCTGCTCCTGCCCCTGCCCTTGCCGAAATCTGCTGCACCCAAGTTACTGATTCTCTTACTGCCATGCAACATGTCTAATATTACACACCTACGTACACCCGTCTAGTTAATTCCCTTTGTTTAATGAAAATTTTAGCTACAGGAAAATATAGAAAGCTAGGAATTGTAAAACAATTTGCGAGTGAATAGAGTGTGGATGTTCTCAACTAATCGAAGTAGTTTCGATTACATACATGAAAAAACAATATGAAACATGAAAGTCGTCAGAGCATAACGTGGTATTACACATTTACACCTAACTAATAGCTTGATAGGAAGGTAAGGAGTGGCACAGCTTCAATTAACCACATTAATTTGAAGGGCGGCCATAGCAGTATATGTAACCTACGTATTTTTCATTATACTACACAGCCACCTTCACATTATTACTTCATTTATCATAATTTTTATACTATATAAGTTCTGAGAAGTCGATCGATTACGAGGAAAGAGTAGATCGAAGAGATCGAAAATGGATGGTAATCACGAAATCAGAAACTTCTTTGAGGTGTGGATCATAGCGATTGCATCTCAGTGCTATTGTTATTATGTAGCAGCAAAAATCCCAACAAAGAACATGATGAGGCTCATCTCTATCCTCCCAATTATGTACCTCCTTCTCATGCTTCCCTTGAGCCTCCACTCGATCCATCTGGGTGGGCCAACAGCCTTCTATCTTGCTTATCTAGCTATCCTCAAACTCCTCCTCTTCGCTTTTGGTTCTGGCCCTCTATCATTACCACCCCCGGCAAGACTTCTCCACTTCATTTCCATAGCTCTTCTTCCCATCAACCTCAGGCAACGCCCCAAAAAGCCTTCCAACAACGGTTTCAGTATGTCGAAGTTGGTTCCAAACAAGACAGCTTTGTGGGCAATGAAGGCCTTGTTTTTGTGTGTAGTAATTCATGTACGCAAGGATTATAGACAGTATTTACACACATATGTGTTCCAACTCTTGTTCTTGTTGCACCAATACCTTGGTCTGGAAATAGGCTATGGCCTGAGCGTAGCCCTGCCTCAGGCCATGTTTGGGTTCGATATCCGGCCACACTTCAATGACCCTTTCTTTTCGACCTCTCTTCAAGACTTGTGGGGCAGAAGATGGAACCTTGTAGTGTCAAACACCCTACGCCCCCTTATACACCATCCCGTAAAGCGTATATCTTCAGGCAAGGGCAGAGCCACCGTCGAGCCAAATGGTACCGCAAAACCTCCGCCGGCTCCAATATTTCTGCCTGTCATGTCCTCTTTCGTCCTCTCGGGTCTGATGCACGAGCTCTTCTTTTACTATGTCACTCGCGCACGTCCCACAGGAGAAATGATGTGCTTCTATCTCCTACATGGTTTGGGCTTGGGAATTGAACTGAAGGTGAAGAAGGTGCTGGCTCATAGGGTGCGGATTCACCCGGTAGTTTCAGGGCTGTTGACAATGTCGTATATGACTGTCACCAACCATTGGCTATTTTATCCTCACCTGGACAGAACTGGTGCCGATGCAAGGACTTTAGAAGAGTGCGCAAGTATGGTGGAGTTTGTGAAGGCTAACATTTCCAGATTGTGTTTTTGGCAGAAGAGTTAGCTAGCTAATACACTTCTAATTGATCTGATATTTGTACTTTCATGTATGATCATGAAGATGATACATACTTATGTTAGCTACACAGGAATAATACGATACTCATGAGATGGAATATACTTAAATCTTTGTTGGCTCGAGGAATAGGGTCTTCAAAGGATCGGAGGTCAGGTCTCTCTTGAAAGACTGCAGTACGTACTTACACTGATGCCATGGTTTAGCAAAATAATTGAATGAAGAATTAATTTCAGTTTACCTACTTGAATTTTGGCCCAATCATCATTTCAGTCTCTGTTCTTTTGATTTCATCACATACACCGTTGTGCTTCCTAAATTAACACTACAAAAAAATTGGGTAAAGGCCACAAAAGAAATGTGGTCTTTTACCCATGTGGCCATTGCAAAAGAACCCACAAAATATCAACAAATGTGGATTTTTGTATTATTATATAATAAAATTCTCATATTTGTTGATCTTTTGTGGCTATTTTTGCAATGGTCACATGGAGAATGCCCACACTTCTTTTGTGGCTATTACCCAACTTTTTTGTGGTGTAATCAGCTGCACCACTTTTGTAAATTCTGTCCAAAATTGATGACGTGGCAGCAGAGACAGACCCCATAATAAAGGCTATAATGAACAAGTTACATTTGATACCAATACAATGAACAAATAAGAGTTTAGACGCAGATCTTTTCTCTCCAAAAGCATTATAGCCCCACAAATTCAGATAAAGCTAGAGAAGTTAAAGTTTTATCTAGAGCTCGGTATGAATCAATCTGATGTACTATTATAAAAAAAATATATTAATATGATATAGATCTGGGTATATAAACATTACTATTGCAATAACCAAACCTAGAGTTTAAAACACTAAAATAGTACAACCATAACACAACACACACTTCATTAATAATAAGAATAATATTGTTTTAAAGATTAGCAAAGCCAATAATAAGATGTAAATAACTGTTTTACATCCAACAACCAAAAAAAAGTTCAAAAGCATTGCTTTATCCAGATTATCTCTTGTTGACAGTAGCCGCAGAGAGGCTACAGCAGGCCCACAGACCCGCGGCAAGGCCACCGGGGCCCGGCCCAGGACCCAGGATCGGATCACCAGCACCAGGCCTCGGGGCCCAGCACTCTATCCTGCCTTCAGGGGTCCTGGGACCGGGGACGCCTGCCTGCCAAAGAGGGCACCAGAATGTCCAAACAGAAGGGAACCAGTCCCACATCGAAGGGTGAGGCCAGCCCTCACCCTCAACCGCCTATATATGGGCCTCAACCACCACCATAAATAGGTAACTGATCTCACTCACCGCTTACATACGTGCTTAAGTTATATACATTCCAACTATACTGACTTAGGCATCGGAGAGGAGAAGACCGGCCCGCCCGGTATTCCCCTTAGTGAGCAGGTTTGCAGGAGATCACTTGGAGGATTCACCTGTATCTACTAGACCCCCGGGTTTAGGCAGAAACAATTGGCGCCGTCTGTGGGAACTCTGAACAAGAAGCCGTGCAAGCAACACCGCTGGCTAAGATTGTGGGAATGAGTCAAGAGAGAGGAACCACTGAGGAGGGGCGTGTTGCAACTGTGCAAACGCTCGCCTCCACCCCTATCATCACACGGGAGCCGCGTGGCGAGCAGGGCAGCGATTTGGGAAGGAGCCGTGGAGGACCCTCCGGTGATCCGGAGCCCCACCACGAGAGCTCGCACGGGAAAGACCCGATAGAGGACGAAGGCAGTCCGGTGCTTCGTGGCCTATCCCTGACGTTCTCGGATGATCTAAGTGATCAGTCTGAGAGCCAGGACCAAGACCCCACGTACAGCCCCGACCATGACGGCATGGCGGGAGAGGTACGGGCAATGGCCGCAGAGGTTAGTCGTCTCAGAGAGGAGAACGACCGGGACCGAGCCAAGTCCCAGGCCCGATACGAAGAAATGGAGGCAGTGAACGCCGCCCTGGTGGCCGCCCTAGAGAGGGGGCAGCAGAGCAGTGCCGCCATGGCCGAGGCACAAGCCGCACCCCTGCCAGTTCAACCCCGGCAGCTAGAGGCAGGGCAATCTTCGGGCGCCCGGCCCAGTGAGCCTATGCAAGAGAAGTTACAAGCCGGCGAGGACCTGCCGAAGAGCACGCCCGCCTCCCACCAGCCGCACGCTTCGTCCGTGGATGAAGTGGATACTCCAACCGCCCGGGCGCTGCAACTGCTAGCCAACACCGTGTCGGATCTGAAGGCCCAGATGGAGGCAAACGAGAGGAGAGCAGCCCGGCCATTGGAAGGCGCCCGGCTCAACGAGCGCATGGGCCCCTTTTCACACCGAGTCATAGAGTCAGGGAGATCTGGCAACCAGAAGTCCCTCAAGCTCACCTATTCCGGGTCCGGTTGCCCGTATCAGCATCTGGACAGCTTCCGATCCCAGACTTGCGCCAAGGGCTACTCCGATGCAGTCTGCTGCAACATCTTCTAGGAGACCCTGTCCGGAGAAGCGCTCAGTTGGTTCTACGAGCTTCCTGCGAATTCAATCGAGGCATTCGAGCAGCTGGCTGACCGGTTCGTAGGCCGCTTCATCCTCCGAGTCGAGGGAGTACGGACGTCCACCGTCCTCTTCAACTGCATCCAAGCCCCCGGGGAAGAGTTGAGAACCTTTGTCAACCGGTGGCAGACGGCCACGGCCGGGGTTCGGAACTTGGACAAGGGCATCGCCGAGATGGCATTCAAGCAGGGGCTTCGGGCAGGGAAGTTTTCCTACGCCGTCAGGGTAGAACTCCCTCAGGGCTACGACGAGTTGATGGCTATGGCCATCCGGCATGCCCAGGCTGATCATGAGACCTACGGGAACCACCTGCTGAAGAGGAAGCGGGATGAGCAGTCTTTGGACCATCCCCGGGAGGAGAATCCCCCGCGCAGTCAAGAGAGCAAACCCGGCCAGCGAGCCGAGCACGGGAGTCGCCGACCCAGTCGAAACAACAACAACAACAACAACAACGGCAAGACCTGGCCGCAGAGGCCCTTCTCTGACAGGCCCCAGCCTCGGGCCGAGAACAAGCCTGCACCGTTCCGCCAAGAGCGCCCCCTGGCAATTATGCCAGCACCCCCAGCTAATCAAGAAGTCTTCTCCACTCTCACCGCATCCTATGAGGACATCCTGCTGGAGAACGCGAACGTCATTGCCCCACCGCCTCAGAGAAAGCACCCCAAGGGGAAGCTTACGACGGCGCAGACGGGCAAGTATTGCTCGTACCACGATGAGGCAACTCATCGGACGAACCAGTGCTTCGCCCTCAAGACTGCAGTGCAGGGCTTGATTGATAGCGGCCAGCTCCAGAGATATGTAGGGGAGAGAAGAGCAGACCCCGACCGGGAGAGTGACCCGGCTTGGTAAACCCGCTGGGTCCAGGCGGTTAGTTTGGCATATCGCCAGTTCAACCGATTGTAAAGATCAAATATATGCAAACTACTTTTGAAAACTCTGGCCCCGCAAGCTCAGATATATATTCATAATTAATTGAAGTATTCAAGCAGTAACCGCTCCGGAGAGTTTTTTTTTTTTTTTTTTTACAAGCAAGAGCAAGAAAAACATCCTAAGGAGCCGCATCTCCAGCGATAGCTTCGTCGTCGACCTCAGCTCCGGCAAGTTCGGTACACTTGGTAAAAGAATCCAAGTCCTACGCAGCCGCATCTCCAGCGATAGCCTCGTCGTCAACCTGGGATCCGGCTGTGGCTCCGGTAGGCTCGGCACCGTTGGTAAAAGAATCCAAGTGCGAGCGAAGCTCTGCTCTTGGTTGTTCCTCCACCGCCAGCTGCTGGACGACCGGCTCCACAGGAGCATTTCCTTCGGCAGAGGCACCCGGCATCAGGGAAGTATTTAACCACCCCTTCGCCGCCCATTCCGTGTACGCATCCGAGATGCCTTCTTCCCGGGCCTTGTCCAGGCAGTCCAGGAACCGATCGCTCTCCTCGTATTGAAGAACGAACCGGTTGAACTGTCCCGGGTCATCTCCCCCAGCAGCAGCAGCGGTGGCATGTGCCTGGAGCTCGTCTATCTTGGCTTCCAGCTCGGCCCTCTCAGCGTCAGCCCGCTCCCGCTCCCTCTCCATGCTCCGGTTCTGCTCCTCCAGCTCCCGGGCCTTCTCCTCCATCTTCCTGGCCTTCTCCTCCATCTTCTTGGCCCTCTCCTCCGCCCTGGCCTTCTCCCGATCCGAGCGGGACTTCTCCACCTCCAGAAGCTTCTGAGACTTGGATAACGCAGTTATCTGTCTCTTCAGCTCCGGGAGCTCCTCGCTCGCATCCGGCTGGTACAGGCTGTAGAGCAGCTGCAGGGCAACAAAGGCAGTCAAGTGGCAAAGAAAGAAGGCAGGATATAAGCAGTACGGTGGTACCATGCGGTACTTACCCGGAAGATGGATTCCTTGCATTTTGGCCGGTTGCCACCCGCCAGCAGGCCATCAACCCCGGGCTTGTCCAGGCCGAAGTTGGCCAGGTCCGCCATCATCTGCCGGACGAGAGCATTGTCCGGGCTTCCCCTCGCCGCCTCCGCAGGCGCGGGACTGCTCTGCCGGTCAGCTCCGGCTCCCTCCCCAGCATTGGATGGTACGCTGCTGGTTGTCCTGACCCGCTTCACCAGGACCTCCCGGGATGACCCGCCGGTTAGCGCACCAGCAAGGGGGACGGACCGTCCGGTCCTTTCCGCTTCTCTCCCCGCCCTTCGGGAGAAGCGGCACGTGCGTTTGCACGAGGAACAAAAGCAGCGATAGTCAGGCTCGCCGCACGGTTGGGGATCCTGTTTGCTCCCCCAGGAACCCGCACCGGTCCCCCGGTGCTCTTGCCCTTCCCAGGCACCGCTGCTGCCGCAGAGTGATGGGTCTTCACCCGCTCCGGCAGGTAGGACGACTCGTCCATATCCCGGGCCCGGGGCTCCGCATGCAACGTAACCCGCCCGTCCTCTTCCACCGAGGACCGGGCGACGTTCGCACCCTTCTCCGTAAGCTGCCTCAGGAGGTCTTCCCCGTCCATCGAAAGAGTGTTTTCGGGCTTGATCACCGCCCGGGTTGACGCACCTGCAGGACAAGGAAAATGTTAAATTGTTGAGCAAAACCTAGCACAAGTCCCACCGCTAGGGTTTGTTACCCACCGGGATCCCGCCCAAGCCCACAGTGTTCCAGCACTTCTCGCCGGATGAAATTGTACGAACTTCGCTCCAGGTGGTCCCAGCAGCCGAGAATAGTCAAGACCCTCTCCTGCTCCAACTCGGACAGCTGGAACGACTGGTCGCTTATGGGCTGGAAGGCGCCAGGCACCCGGTACATCCTCCTCTTCACCTGCCAAGCCCCGCCAGCCATCACCACCTTCTTTCTCCAGCTGTTGTCTACCCATGAAGGCATAGTGGTGATAACCGCTTGATTGTTGCGGGAGTTGAAGGATAAGCAGCCTTTGGACCCCGCCTTCCTCGAGTAGGACAACCTATACAGCGCCCGGAATTCATTGATCGGAGGCATGCTCATTCCGGACAGGTCGTATAGGCAGCCTAGACTTAGCAGCCGCCTCCACTGGAGACTGGGCAGCTGCGCGGGCGACGCTGGCAATGCACTCAATATATACTGCACGAAGTCGGGCAGCGGTAGCGACATCCCGTGCCGGAACTGGTCCGGATGCACGGCAACCCAACCCTCCTCCGGGTTGCAGGCTGACTCTCCAGGGTTCAATGGACGCAGAAAAATATCTTCCGGGATACCCCACGTTTCCCAGAACCCGGCAATCTCCGCAGGAGTCATGCTCTCCTCCGGTTCGTCACACACCACGGCAGTCCTTCCCCTACCAAGAGTGTAGCTTTCAACGGGAGCACCGGCCATGCGCACCCCGTGCGGTATCTCAGCTTCCGAGGAATCTGACCCGGAATCTGAGGACGTGGACGAAGCCCCGCTCCCGGAGACGTCCGCGGCTTCATGCTCCGGAGCTTCAGAATCAAGCCAGTCCTGCATCCTCTCCACATCATCCACGACAGGACTTCTTGCGGCAGATTCAGAAGCCCCCTCCGAGCTCGAAGTATACATCTTAAACCTAGGGGCAGAAAGCAAAACCCTAGCGCTCGTCAGCAACAAACTACAACACCACCTTCAGCGGCCTCTCCCCAAAAGTTTGCCGCTGAGCAACCCAGTCAGCGACACAGATCCCTCCCCCCCCCCCCCCCCCCCCGACACAAAACAACAAATCAAAAAAAAAACAAGAAAACACCGGGGCAAATAAACACAACTTACCGATTAGTATGCACAGCCGAGGACAATCCGCCCTACGAAAGCAACGAGCAATGATAAGAGGAGGCTTGGGAGCGCTTGAAACACCGGATCTCTTGGGGGCAAGTAAACTTAGGGTTTTTTTCGCCGGACCACCTCTTTTTCTCAGTCTCTCTTAAAAGTGCAAGAAGCAAAAGTGGAAAGAAGAGCAGAAGAGACCTATTTATAGAGGGGACCGGTGCCCTAGGCATCTTGAAATCCCTCCAAAAACGCAATCAGAGTAACTCAAACGCCTGCGAATCCAGGCCCTCCATCTCAAAACCGTTCCCTGATGGCACGTGTCCCAGCATTGGTAAACTGCCCACGCCATCATAACTGACGGGACTGATGGACTTCCTCCTTAAATGCATGTCAGCCACCTGTCCCACACGCTGGCGACAGGAAGGTAGGAGCAGGAACCAAGGAGTCAGGCTCCCCCACGCTTCCCCAGATTCCACGGTTGCACGCCATCATTATGATCATTCAACCGCTTGAAGACCTCTCACCGGTTATGATTATCCAACCGCTTCGAGAGCATCTATTCGGGTATGAGCAGGACCTCGTTTCGATATGGCATGTCGCCCGTGCGCGTCCCGCCCGGTACCATGGCAGTTCGCGGTTATGATCATTCAACCGGCTCCATGGCATCTTCGCCACATTGCACCAACGACCTCGTTTCGATATGGCATGTCGCCCGTACGAGATCGCTTGGTCTGTAGCAATTCTATCTAATTGGAGACCTCGTCTCGATATGGCATGTCGCCCGGTCGAGGTCCAATCTGCAAAGTTCAACCGGGACTCGTTTCGATATGGCAGAACGCCCGTCGATCCCCATGAACTCCGCCTCGCACCGATAGGCAGAACGCCCGGGCGAGGTCCAACCCATCGGTTCTGTCATGTCCAACCAGCTCGAAAGTACTTTCCGGAAACATAATCACCCCGGACCCATGGCTTTTCACAGGGGGACTCGTTTCGATATGGCATGTCGCCCGTCGAGTCCGCCCACCTCCATGGCAAACGCATGGGCTTTATAAACCGGGCGAGTTTACATCTAACACATGTACTCTTGTCCAGCAGGATAAAAACCCTGCGTCGCACTGAACCGCGATACTGTCCAGCAGGATAAAAACCCTGCATCGCACTGAACTGCGATACCTTTGGGAACACATGGGGGGAGACTCGTTATCTTTACACCATCCCACCGGGCAGATTGTATCTCTAACACAGAACAAGTCTCCCCGCAGGCTAACAAACCTGCACATTTACCTCATCGCTTATTCAACACAAGCTGAGAAGAACTAGCAAATGTTTGCACCGCTCCGTTCTGATTTGGCAGAACACCCGGTTCTGGCCCAGTTTGCACCGCTCCGTTCTGATTTGGCAGAACACCCGGTTCTGGCCCAGTTTGCACCGCTCCGTTCTAATTTGGCAGAACGCCCGGTTCTGGCCCAGTCTGCTCCGCTCCCGTCCGATTTGGCAGGATGCCCAGTACGGGATCAGTGAGCTCCGCTTCATTCTGATAGGGCAACAGGCCCAATCAGAAATCCGTGCATTAATCTCTTGCATGGCGAATTTCAACGCCTCATCATCAATCCGTGCATTACTCTCTTGCATGGTGAATTTCAACGCCTCATCATCAGTCCATGCATTAATCTCTTGCATGGCGGATTTCAACGCCTCATCATCATTCCATGCACCATCTATCGCATGGCATCATCTCATGCACTCTTCGGGTTTTCACCCCGCTCCATGCTCAAACACCACAACACTCGAGCACAGTCCTAGTTACATTACCAAACATGCTTATAAATTATTACTTGCCATCGGTAACAGGTACTCACCTCGGTCACGCCCAATCTTTAACTCGGACTTGGGGGACTGGGGACCGATAGGTTGGTAACCCCGCGGGTCTGCGGGACAAGAGCAAGACAGATAAGTCCCCATTCAAGATTGCACTTGACCGGGAACTTGGAGGACTTGTTGACAGTAGCCGCAGAGGGGCTACAGCAGACCCACAGACCCGCGGCAAGGCCACCGGGGCCCGGCCCAGGACCCAGGATCGGATCACCAGCACCAGGCCTCGGGGCCCAGCACTCTATCCTGCCTTCAGGGGTCCTGGGACCGGGGACGCCTGCCTACCAAAGAGGGCACCAGAATGTCCAAACAGAAGGGAACCAGTCCCACATCGAAGGGTGAGGCCAGCCCTCACCCTCAACCGCCTATATATGGGCCTCAACCACCACCATAAATAGGTAACTGATCTCACTCACCGCTTACATACGTGCTTAAGTTATATACATTCCAACTATACTGACTTAGGCATCGGAGAGGAGAAGACCGGCCCGCCCGGTATTCCCCTTAGTGAGCAGGTTTGCAGGAGATCACTTGGAGGATTCACCTGTATCTACTAGACCCCCGGGTTTAGGCAGAAACATCTCTAATAATCAAAACCAAAAATTAGAGCTGGTAAAATTGGTAACGGTTGGTTAATTTAGGAAGTACATGGGTGTAGCTGATGAAATCAAAAAAACAGAGACTGAAATAATGATCGAGCCAAAGTTCAAATAGGTAAACTGAAACTAATTCTTGAATGAAATTATGAAAATTAGTGTTGCATGTAACGAACACGTACAGGTCGAAGTGACATATAGAAGTGATGAAGATAAAGTTTTACTATACACTCGAACAGGAACTGTAGGTTGAAAACTAGAATTGAGTTCTACTCATCTTTCTGCTCAATATGGGCTTATAGGCTAGTCGTCCAAACTCCCAAGTCCCAACTGACAATACGATTCATGGTTGTAGAATAATTGCTTGACGATCATTCATATGAAGCATGTTGAAGAAAAGGAAATGCAATCGTGTGATCAATGTTTTGTGCCAATGGAAATATTTAGCAATGCGTACTTGACGGTGATAACTCATAAGTTGAATTATGGTGAGTACAAAAATAGCTAGGTGTAGCTAGGGGGCTGAGCTATGTTTGCATGCAGCTTATGTTAATGAAGGAATTAGATGGGTTAAATAGCCTGACGGTTCTAAACCCCATTTCAAAGGAAAGCTCTCTTGCTCACATCATTCCAATTAATTATTGTAACGATGAGATGGATGAGCAATTGATTATAAATAACAATAATGAAGGTTCTCCTTTCGACTGAAAAAACAAAGGTGTTTTATAAAAGAATGTAATAGGAAAACAGAATTGGTCTACTTATTTCAGTAGAAAATTCTCCCTTTATATAGGATGACGATTACAATGGTAATAACAATTACATTTATGATCATAATCACTGATTGAAACGTTATATCTTATTGATCACTAGTTTTTTAATTAATTTACTTATCGTCATTACTTTGACGAAGGCACACAAATGGCATTTTCCTTTAACACTCCCCCTTGTGCTGAGTCAAAGACGAAATGGTGCATCTGATGGAATTATTATACACTCACATTTGTACCTGCAAAACAACTTCATACATTTATTACCCTTCTTCTGTCGATTGTAGTATAAGACAAGTAGGAATCGTTCTATCCCGAGAGATCAAGGGCATTCAATCACATGAAGTATCACATAATCATATTGGGGGTTTGGAAATTGTATCTAAATCCTACTGAAAATTAAAACTAAAACTATTATTTACACATGATCACATCTTCACACACATAGCTTAGCACGAAATTACTCAATAATATGCTAAATCCGAATTCAAGAAACATGGCAGCAATATTTCACAAAACACTTAGACAAATTTAATTCCAATTCTAATTAGAGCCATCAGCGGTTCATCTAATCTTTAAGACTTCTCAAGTATTTAGAGTCAACTCAGCGTGTAATCCTAAACGTAGTGCTAATTAGTTTAAAGACACTCAGCGTAGAAATTAAACATGAAAAACACATCAGCACAATAAGCCAAATTGGAGACATGCAACAAGTATGGCGTCACCTCACCTTGCTTTAACATGTAAATTTTCATGGTTATTACAACCCTAATTAATTAATCTAAATCACAACAACTCAGCGTATGATGCAATCCATATTAACTTGGTGGATAAAATCGGTGCCTAACGAACTGCCACAAAGTCAACCTTTAAGCACACGATTTGTGGTGCTCGAACTCAAGAAAATTAATCAAATAATATCAAGAACATATGCAAAACCTACTGCCCTATTTCAAGAACTCAAATCACACATATCATTGTTCATGAATTAAACAAAAAGAAAACTAAAACACATAACAGAATTTCGGAAATCCAATGTTAAATTTATAAAACCAAAATAACATACATCAATCCATTTAATCTTCATAGACAAAGTATTAAATTTATACAGAAAATATAAAGTCATAAGAGATGTTCGAATCACACTTTTGAAGGACCTTGCAAGACTTCAACAATGGTGGATTCGGCAAAGGGGAGATGGTACAGTTGTTCTACTTTCTGTATGGGATTTTTGTGGAGTGATTTTGGTAGAGTTTCTGCCTTGCTTGTGCGTGAGAGATAGAAGATCCTTTTTCTAGCCATAAGCCTTGGTATTTATAGAGGAAGTCTTGGGAGAAAATTCGGCAACAATTGAATCACATTAGGTTAAGGAATCCTAATTCGGTAGATTTGACATTCGTGTGATAAATATGTCATATCTCTCTCTAGAAAATAGCTATTGAGGTGATTCCAATTGGGTTGGAAACTAGACTCCCGTAGATTTCTATCCATATATGACTCGTCATCTGGTTCAAAGTGAGCTGTCCTGGAGAGTCCGTGGAAGTTGGATAACGTGCACATGAATTCTGCCGAATTTAATCAGGATTTGTTGTGATTTTTCTTCTTTTTTTATGAATTATCTCTTCCTTTTCTCTTGAGTTTGTTGCTGAATTTCCTTTCCAAGATTTGTTGCCGAATTAATCTTTATAATAAAGATTAATTGCTGAATAAAACTCCTTTATATCCTCCTTAATTCGGCCTTGTTTCCTTGTAGCTCTAGAACTCCTTCCTTTCCAAGCTTTTCCTTTCCTTGTTGGATTCGGCAGCCCATTCAATCCATGCTTTCCTTATGGACTCCCTTTCCTTCTAGGTTTCGGTCAATGCTTCCTTCTTCTCCTCTTTCTCTTTAAGTTCGGCATTAGATAGTTTCCTATCCGATTTCTTTAGCTTTTCCATTCCGAAATTCATTTTGTTAATTCCTGAAAATAAGAAAAATAAATGTATTAATAAGAGAAGATAAAAAGTAGCACAATTATTCTATGAACAAGTCCTGATTCAATAAGGATTCTTATTTTCATTAGGACTCCTCATTCAACTTAGTTTCCTAGTTGAATAAGGTTTCCTAATTCCAATCAAACTCTTTGAAACTTCGTCGTTTTAGAAACGTCGAAACATTTTAAACTCCTAGTTCGATTAGGATTCCTAGTTCAATTAGGATTCTTCAAGAATTGCACATTTTTCATGTTTTAAGCTCTTTTCACCAACAACTCTGCCAAAGACTCCTAACTAGACTCAATGACTCTATATTACAACAATAAGGGTTAAGAATTGCATATATGGGGGTAAAAACATATTCAGAATATCGCAAAAAATGCTCCTATCTACCCCACGTTGCCTCACTAAAAACCTTGCCAAGTAACAAAACCCAGTGGGACAAAATAAAACTTGGTCGAAGGGAAAAAGAGCACAACGCACTTTTAACCTTTAAGGATGACATGTGTGTATTAGACTCCCCCTGAAGTCTACATCTCTCCTTGATCCTTATATCAATCAGGGAAGTTTTGAAAGCTTTCGCATTCCTATGTTTTTCACATGTTCCTCAAATATTGCTTTGGGAAATGATTTGGTAAACAAATCTGCCACATTCTCCTCAAACCTTACTTGATTCAATTGAATCTTGAGAAGAGCTTGTTGTTGCTGATTATAGAAAAACTTTGGCGATATGTATTATCACCCCTGATATAACCTAGCTTCATCTGTTCGATGCAGTTGCATTGTCTTCATAAATACAAGTAGGCTCTTCAGTGGTAGAACTTAAACCACTAGTCCCTCGAATATGTGTAATGATGGACCTTAACCATATACACTCACGAACCGCCTCATATAGAGCAATGATCTCTGAGTGGTTCGAGGAGGTAGCTACAAGGGTTTGCTTGGTTAATCTCCAAGATATCGCCGTGTTCCCAATGGTAAATACATAACCAGTTTGAGAACGACCTTTATGTGGGTCAGAGAGATACCCAACATCAGCAAACTCAACCAAAATATTATTTGGGGTTTTAGTGTAGGGGTTGGTGATAGGAGCACAATGTGCGACGATATTACATGTTTATACCCTCGTTTATGCTTTGTTTAACCCTTATTTGTCTAAGATAGAGTCGTAATGTAGTTAGTGTCAATTTCGGTAGAGTTTTGTGAAAAATGGTTAAGAATCCGAAAAATGACTAAGTTTGAGAAATCTGGAAAATAATGCAAAATATGTCTTTTTCGTGATTTTGAGATGAATGAAACTGTGATCTATCCTTTTCCAAATTCTATGAAATTTTATGTGCTTAATATTCATATGCTGAGGAATGTTGTGTTAAAATTTCAGACCAATCGGAGTTCGGGAAGTCACCCAAAAGTTGGCTGCAAAACAGCAGTCCGAGCATTCCAATCCAGGGACTTCCAGGAAATTCCTGGGACTGTGTCCCAACTTCGAAAAATCATTCCCGACGACTTGCATGGAATTTGGCCGAGATATTTTATGGGGAGATGGCCCTATGTGTCTAGTTTACGTGAGACTTGGAATCGCATCAATCGGAGCTCCATGGGGGGAGATATGCCGGAATTACTGCGACAAGGTCAAAGCTGCCGATTCCAGGAACCTACTGCCCCCTTTTTGTGTTTTCTGTTTTTGATGGACCAAATGGTGTATAAATGCATATGTGAAGATGGTCCAAGCTTTATGAAGGGAAGAGGAAGACACTAGGCCATGGCATTGAAGAAAAGCATGAAGAAACAAGTTCTCCTAGTCAAACTAGGAAAAGCTGCCGATTCTGGCAGATTTGCTGCCTTTGTGTGCTACCGGCATTTGGGGCATTTTCGATGGATCAAAAGCCTTTCAATTGAAGTCCAAGACCATACAAGAAATCCATGAAGATGTGAAGCCCAAGCCTTGAAGAAAAATTCAGAAAAGAAAACCTAATTGGATTAAGAAAGGAAGGTTGCAAAACCTTATTGTACTAGGTTTTCTCAATCCTCTTTGCACAAGGGACTGCCGGCAGCCTCTCTCCCTTTTCCTCTATATATAGCCATCTCATATTCAGAAAAAGCAGTCACATTCTAAAGCAAAAACCCTAGCCAAAGCTCTACCAATTTTCAGCCAAAGATCCTACATAAAAACACAAACCAAAAAGCCATCACCACCACCATAAAATCCTGCCAAACCCTGCCCATATTTCACCATTCATCCAGCCACCACCGAACCATATTCCCTTGGATCCACACGACTTGAAGCTCTCAAAGGTGTCTGCAAAAGTGTGATCTACTCCCTACTCTTGGTTTGTAATAGTTTTTATGTAGTTATGTGTAGTTTTGTCTATGAAACTCATGTGTATGTTTGGTTATTGTGTTTTCATGTCTATGTGAGAAACAATTGTGAATTTGGTTTTATGATGATGCATGTTAATTTAATTCTTATGGTATTAATAAAGAATTTCAAAGATAAGTTTCGAATTGCATGCTAAATTGTAATGAAAACATGAAGTAAAGAAATAAGATTAGATAGGTAAGCATGTTCACTTTGATTCTAGTAATTCGACTTTGGTTTAGTCTTTTAAAATCCGTGTGCCGCAAAGATTGGTGCTTAGCATATTCGCGATGTGTTTGAGTATTGGTCTTGTATATGTCAATAATAGGACTAGAGTGGTTTAAATGACTATGCATGTTAACAAGAAGTGGTGACGCCTTGCTTGATTAATGTGTTTCCAATTAAAAGGATTTCGTGCTTCATTGGTTAATTGATTATCTTCTACGCTGCGTGTTTTTAATCGGTTAGCTAAAGATTAGGGTTATGCGCTGAGCTAATTCTAAATACTTTTGTGAAATCTGAAACAACTTAGATAACCGCTGCGGCCCTAGTTGGGTTGGAACTAAATCGGATCTAGGATATAGCTGTGCTCTTGCCGTGTCTCATCTTGTTAATTTGCTATGTGTTTTGAGTGCTTTTGTGTTAGTGCTTTGTGGAAGAATGTCGACCAACCTTGTAAATAGTAGATTTAGGATTTATTTTCAGCATTTAAATTCTGTTGCCGTGCCTAGTACTAGGGCAGCATTGCTGCCGAACCACTATCCCCCATATTTGTGACGTGTTTGATGTATATATGTATATATGTTTGTCTAACAATTTCATATCTCAGGTACCCTTAATCCCCGGCTTAGAACGATCCCTACTTGCTCATACTACTAACGATATTTTTGTAGGGTTATCATTGCATGCGAGCTTCGGCTCCCGTTCAATTTTTGGCGCCGTTGCCGGGGATTATAAAAGCTTGTTTTATGTTATTGTTGTGTATATAATGTTGCTGGAAATTTTTGTTGTGAAGTTGTAAAGTTGTAAATTTTAAGTTTATTTTGGGATTTTGTAAAGTAGAAATATGCTTCGGCATGTAGAGTTTAAATTTCGAAAGTTGCATGATGTATAATGATGTATGTTGGTAATCACTTAGTTTAATTTCTAGGAAGTTGATAGTGTTGTGTATGTTTGAGTTTATTGTAGTTTCTAAAGTGTAACATGTAGGTGAAGCCTCTTTTGTTGATCATAACCATAACCCTTCATACGAGTGATGCCATGTTAGGTATGTTTTTGTGTAGATTGGGAAACGGGCCCTGCAATGTTGGAATTAGTCCATCGTTGGCCCCCCACGCATAAAGACGCTAACTTGGTATTATTTTTATGAGGTTGAGGGCGGTTTTAATCAACACTTGAGACCGCTAGGGATCCGTGTTTGTTTTACAAAGTATGGGGAAGTTATGATCATAGATATGGTTCTCAGGTTTGTTTAACTGGATCTCAAGGCCCATAGACTGATGTTCATTCTCGGTGAGTGAGTCGATAGGGGGTTCGCCCTCCATGGTGTCCAACAACGAGTCCTGCCTGGTTCCTGTAGGGGGTTCGCCCTCCGTGATTGTAAGGACCTTTGAAACGTAAAATCCGCACGACCTAGTCGACAGCTTGTGCCGAAGCATCACCTCACTTTAGACGCTAGAACATAACTTGACATATGTGACCTATTTTCTTCAAAGACAAAACATGTTGTGTGGTTCAAACTCTTGAGGTATATCGGATTAAGCATGATACTACCGGGGGCTGTATCAGTCCATTGCACCGTTATCTCCTCTGCTCCACGTACTTCGAGAGTTAGAACAAATTTAAAAGAAATTAGACTTAGCGATTACATGCTCATGAACTTTCCGATTTTTGCCCTCTTGTTGCCGAATATATGTATGCTTTGCCGAATGCTGCTTTGTGTTGTGCCGATTGTGATTTGGTGTGTTATTGTTTGAAATTTGTTGTGTAATCGCCAATGCCGTGGCTTGTAATGATGTATATTCTTGCTTTCTATTTCTTTATAAGGTTCTAACTTGTTTAAAATGTTGCAAATTTCAGAAATAATGCATGTCCGAATCTAGTATTTGGACAAGAGATCTTCAAGGCCGTTTGCAACGTTTAGACCAAGAACTCGCTATTGCTCGTTTTGTGCCATTACCTCCATCGTCACCAACCAGTTCATCAGTGTCATCATCCTTGCCATCATCACCTAGTGTGCCGTCCATTTCATCATCAGTGCCGAGCTCACCATCGTTTGTTTCGTCGTCGTGTGATCTTCAGAACCCAGAATTTGAAGCCTTTGCCGAATTAGAAGAAGAAGAAGAGATCATGGCATCAATCAGATCACAGAATGGTCATGTTGCTGGAGCTGGAGTTGCTCCTTCTAATATTACTTATCCTCCCTTGGAAACTGACAAGACTGGAGAGATTGAATTGAGGAGTGGATTCCTCCATAAGCTGAAGTCATTTTATGGGATGCCGAGTGAGGACCCTAACAAGCATCTACAGTGGTTTAACTTCACCACGGAGTCTATGTGTCCAAGAGGGACCGATTTGCAACACTTCAAAATGAAGGCATTTCCGTTCTCACTAGAAGATCAAGCAAAGGAGTGGTTGTTTGAGGTGCCTAGTGGTCGCATTGTTTCGTGGAGTACTATGATGGATGAGTTTTTACTCAAGTACTTTCCCGCTTCACGTATCACTGATCTAAGGAAGCAAATTACAAGTGTGAAGCAAGCCGGAGATGAAACTTTCTTCGACTACTACAAGAGGTTCAAGTCCCTAGTTTCTTTGTGTCCATCGCATGGCATTAGCGATGGACTCTTGCTACAATATTTCTATGAGGGATTGCGCGTCATGGAGAGAGAGTTTCTTGACTCGGCCGCGGGAGGTAGCTTTTTGGAGTTGAATGCCGGAGCGGCAAGAAGTTTGTTGGAAGTTCGTGCCTTGAACAACCAACAATTTGGCATGGCACGAGGCAATGTGCAAAGGAATGAGAAAGTGCATGAGACGTCTTCGAGCTCAAAGTTAGAAGATAAAGTGGACAAGCTTACCGACTTGGTGAGTAATTTGATGAAGAAGCGTGCTAGTGTATGTGGAATTTGCACCGAGGGCCATGAGACCGAACAATGCCCTCAATTTGGAGTTAATGAGGGAGTAGAGGAGTGCAATGCAATTGGTTTTCAAGGAGGCCAACGATTTGGCAATTTCAATCCAAGGTTCAATGATCATCCGAACTTTCGATGGGCGAATAATGATAACGTGCTTAGGGCACCTATGCAACCGAGAGAGGGAGGAGCGCCATTTGCACCGAGGCCACCATTTGTGCCTCGGCAGCCATACATGCCGAACCAAGGAGCCTATGGGGCAGTGCCGAACCAAAACCAAGCTCAAGCCGTGCCTATCCAAGGCCATGCCGCGCCGAGCAACCCTAATTACGATGCTTTGCTTCAATCTTTGTCAAGTGCTACTCAAGCATTACTCGCGGGACAACAAAATCATCAAAAGGACATTGGTGAGCTCAAGACTCAAATGGGGCAAGTTGTGGATTTTATGGGAAGATTCAATGAGCAAGGGAAGTTGCCAAGCAATACAATTCCAAATCCGAGGAACGAGCAAGCCAAAGTGATTCAAACTCGAAGCGGAAGAGAGTTGGTTCCTCCAACAAGTCCAAAGAAGAAGCGAGTGACTTTCAAGGGCATTGGAGGTGATGAGAGGGCTGCCGGACCTGAAATTGCCGGCAGCCATAGAGAGAGTGCCGAGAAGAACCATGATGCCGAGAGAGGAGAGAGTGCCGAGCAAAAGGCTGCCGGCAAGGGAAATTCTGCCGAGCAAAGGTTTGATGCCGGAAACACTAATGTGAATGATAAGGGGCTTCGCAACGAGCTTGAGTACGATCCCGCCACTTCAAAGAATGAGTTATTGCCGAACCAAGCAAGTAAGGGAGGGGTGCAATCATCAAGCATTCCATTCCCTTCTCGTTTTGCTAGAACAAAGAAAGATAAGTCCGATGAAGAGGTATTGGAGATTTTCCGGAAAGTGCAAGTCAACATCCCTTTGTTGGAGTGCATCAAGCAAGTGCCAAAGTATGCTAAGTTTTTAAAGGAGCTTTGTACGGCAAGAAGGCATACTAGAGAGACTCGTGTGGTAACAATGAGCGAGACGGTGTCGGCCGTTATTCAAAGGAAGTTGCCACCAAAGATGAAGGATCCGGGGAGCTTCAATGTGCCTTGTGTCATAGGCAATACACGGTTTGATGATGTAATGTTGGATTTGGGAGCATCGATCAATGTCATGCCACTCAATGTGTATCAAACATTGAGTATAGGGCCTCTCAAGAAGGATAATGTCATCATTCAACTTGCGGATCGCTCAAGCAAGTATCCGGAAGGCTATGTAGAGGATGTGTTGGTGCAAGTCAACCAATTGATATTCCCCGCCGATTTTTACGTGGTTGAAATGGAGGATTCGCCGGTCAACAACACTCAATTGCTTTTGGGGCGACCATTCATGAGGACCGCGCGCACAAAGATAGATGTGGCCGAGGGCAACCTAACTATGGAATTTGATGGTGAGGTAATCAAGTTCAATGTTTTTGACGCCATGAGATTTCCCAATGTCGATTTGAAGGAGGGTTGTGCCATTGATGTTTTGGAGGAGGTCGAGCAAGTTATGTCGACCTCGCTCGACGCATAGCAATTAGCGATTGAGCAAGGGGTCGGATTTGACAAGAAGGGAGAACGAGTCACGATTGAGAAGGGAGAAGCCGAGTCAAGCATTGCCGAGCCCTTCATGATCATGCCGAGTCCAATGGAGGTTTGTGCCGAGATAGAGGCTCGGCCATACAACAAAGTTTTTGATTCGTTTTTGTCAATTCCAAGTGCCACAACCAAATTTCGACCAAGTGTGGAAGAGGCCCCAAAGTTAGAACTAAAAGAACTCCCTAGTCACTTGAAGTATGTTTATCTTGGAGAAGGAGACACACTACCGGTTATTGTGTCTTCAATGCTTAATGAGAAGCAAGAGGAGGATTTGATTTGTGTGCTTAAAAAGTACAAGACCGCCATAGGTTGGACCTTAGCGGATATCAAGGGAATAAGCCCTACTACTTGTGTTCATCGTATTTTGTTGGAAGAAGGAGCTAAGCCAACGAAGGAGGCTCAACGTCGACTTCACCCTCCCACGATGAAAGTTGTGAAAGAAGAAATTATCAAGTTGCTTGATTGTGGGGTGATCTACCCAATTTCGGATAGTAAGTGGATATCTCCCGTGCAAGTAGTGCCGAAGAAGAGTGGTGTAACGGTTGTCAAGAATGAGAAGAATGAGCTTGTGCCACAAAGACTTGTAACCGGTCATAGGATGTGCATCGATTATAGGAAGCTCAACGCTACAACGAGGAAGGATCACATGCCTTTGCCGTTTATGGATCAAATGCTAGAGAGGTTAGCCGGTCATTCTTACTATTGTTTTCTTGACGGATATAGTGGCTACAACCAAATCATGATACACCCGGATGATCAAGAGAAGACCACTTTCACTTGTCCATTTGGCACGTTTGCTTATCGGCGGATGCCATTCGGACTTTGCAACGCACCCGGCACTTTTCAAAGATGTATGTATGCTATCTTCTCGGATTTTATTGAAGACATTATCGAAGTGTTTATGGATGATTTTAGTGTGTATGGAGGCACCTTCGATGCATGTTTGGGGAACTTGGAGAAGATACTTGAGAGGTGTGTAGAGACAAATCTTGTGCTCAATTGGGAGAAGTGTCACTTCATGGTCACGCAAGGCATTGTTCTAGGGCACATAATTTCGGCAAGAGGCTTAGAAGTTGACAAAGCCAAGGTGGAGCTAATTCAAGCATTGCCGAGCCCTAGGTGTGTAAAGGACGTGAGAAGTTTTCTTGGCCATGCGGGGTTTTATCGACGATTTATCAAAGACTTCTCTTCAATTGCCAAGCCATTGAGCAACTTGTTACAAAAGGAGGTGACGTTTGAGTGGACAAAGGCGTGTGAGGATGCCTTTTGCCGATTGAAGATGTTACTATGCACGGCACCGATTCTTGTTTCCCCAAATTGGGATGAGCCATTTGAGTTGATGTGTGATGCTAGTGATTATGCACTTGGAGCGGTACTTGGACAACGAATTGAGAAGAAACCATGCGCCATTTACTATGCTTCAAGGACTCTCAACGATGCACAACTCAACTACACAACAACGGAGAAGGAACTCTTAGCGGTAATCTTTGCATTGGAAAAGTTTCGATCATATCTTTTGAATTCCAAGGTTATTGTTTATAGTGATCATGCCGCTTTGAGATATCTTATGACGAAGAAGGATGCTAAGCCGAGGCTTATTCGATGGATTCTTTTACTTCAAGAGTTCGATATTGAGATCAAAGACAAGAAAGGAGTAGAGAATGTCGTAGCCGATCATTTGAGTAGGCTTGTGCACAAGGAGGATCGGCTGCCCCTATGTGATACCTTTCCGGATGAGCAACTTTTTCGACTTGAAGTACATGAGCCTTGGTATGCCGACATTGCAAATTTTCTAGCCACAAACCGATTTCCCAAAGAGATGCCGAGCCACCAACAAAAGAGAGTAAGGAAGCAAGCTCGACACTTCTTGTGGGATGATCCGTACTTATGGAAGCAATGTGGTGATCAAGTGATTCGAAGATGTGTGCCGGAAGATGGTGATCAAGCATCGCTCCATCCTTGCTTTTTGTCATAGTGAGGCGTGTGGAGGTCATTTTGGACCAAAGAAAACGGCTTTGAAGGTACTTTCGTGTGGATTCTTTTGGCCTACGATTTTTAAAGATGCATTCATGTTTTGCAAAGCATGTGATAGATGCCAAAGAATGGGGAACATTGGAGCTAGGGACCAAATGCCGCTCACGCCTATCATTGAGGTTGAGATTTTCGATTTATGGGGTATTGACTTCATGGGACCGTTTCCTTCAAGTAAGGGCTTTCTCTACATATTGCTTGCGGTGGATTATGTGTCAAAGTGGATTGAAGCCAAGGCTACACGCACCAACGATGCCAAGGTGGTAGCCAAGTTTCTCAAGACCAACATCTTTTCACGTTTTGGAGTTCCAAGGGTCTTGATTAGCGATGGAGGATCTCATTTTTGTAACCGCACCATTGAAGCCTTATTGAGGAAATATGGAGTCACACACAAGGTTTCTACACCTTATCACCCCCAAACGAGTGGCATGGCCGAGGTGAGTAATCGAGAGATCAAGCAAATTTTGGAGAAAACCGTTGGACCTTCAAGGAAGGATTGGAGTGATCGTCTCGATGATGCTTTGTGGGCTTATAGGACCGCGTACAAGACACCGATAGGTATGTCTCCTTTTCGGTTAGTTTATGGCAAAGCATGTCACTTACCGGTTGAGCTAGAGCATAAGGCATGGTGGGCAATCAAGGCCTTCAACATGAACATTGATGAGGCCGGTCTTCATAGGAAGCTTCAACTCAACGAACTTGAAGAAATACGGAATGAAGCTTATGAAGCCGCATGGATTTACAAGCAAAAGACTAAGGTTGCTCATGATAAGATGCTTCGACGGAAGGAGTTTGAAGTTGGTCAAAAAGTTCTCTTGTATCATTCACGACTTAAACTTTTTCCAGGAAAGTTGCGCTCTCGTTGGCTTGGACCTTTTGTTATTCTTCAAGTATTTCCACATGGAGCCATAGAGATTCGTAATGAAGCTACGGGAAACACGTTCAAGGTAAATGGCCATCGTCTCAAGCATTATTACTCTTCCTTTCAAGAGAGCACGGGGGAAGAAACCGCCATCTACAATGCCCCACAATCCCCACCACCGAACCGAGAGGCCACAAACAATGCTGCCGAGCAGCAGCATCCCTTGCATGCCGAGCTGCAGCCTCCACCACTAAACCAAGCTGCCGGACCTGAAATTGCCGGCAGCACTAGCATTACAAGGCCGGACACGGACACAATTGCCGAGAGTCCATCCATCACTCACCTTGCTGCCGAGCAGCATTGTACTTCTCCAGTCGCACCACCACACCCTGCCGGACCTGCCATTGCCGGCAGGGTTGACATAGGACCACAAGAGGCCGGCCACATGCCGGACAAGCCACCGGATACGCCAGATACTGCACCAGATACGCAAGATACGGCAGAAACAGGGCCGGACACGTCACCCGTACCGGATACAAGAACTTGGACAGAATCGGATACAACTTGCAACGAGCTTCTCATCGAACTTCTTCTTGCCGATTTGAGTTGTTTTGGAGCACGATGAACACATGCAAAACACGGTGAAAAGTCTAGGCTATGGACTATAAACACAAAGCGCTACTTGGGAGGCAACCCATGCCGATCAAAGAAAAGTGAAGGAGCCATCACCGAGAGTTTGAAATTTCTTAACTCTTCTCTTTTTCTTTGATTTGTGATGATATGTTGGTATATGTTAGACTATTGCATGCTTAGGAAATTCGTTGATATAAATTTGTGCTTACATTGAGGACAATGTAATTTTCTAAGTGTGGGGTGGGATAACGTATTCCGTTTATGTTTTGTGTGCTTAGTTTAGAAAAATTCAGAAAATTGTTCCACAAAAATAGAGTGTTTAAATTTGTTTGTTTCGAGTCTTAGGATGCCCCTAATATGTCAATGATGTTTTTCTCCTCTTTGCATACATAGATGATGGTTGTGCATACTTATAAAATTGTGAGTTTCATGGATTTTGTGCATTGGTAGGAGCATGTAAAGATGTGTTGATTATTAAGCATGCATGTCTTAGCTAGTTTATTTCAAAAATAACCTATGTGAGCTTTAGTGCCAAATTGCTTTCTTCTTGAGCGATAAAAAAGGGTAAAATTCGATAGATTCATAGGAAGCATGAAACCTCATAATTCTTTGCATATTCGATGACTATGTGCCATAGCTTTTTAATGAACTCTAGTATGCTAGAACTTACTCTCGTTGATTTTCGAAACGTTTATATCATAAACTACCTTGATTTTGAATGTGATTGAATAAAGATCATCTAGGTTTACCACCATTGCCAAATAAAGCATGTGCCCTATTGGAGCCCGTCGTGGGACACCTTAGTAAACCCCTTTGAGCCTACGTTGAGCCTTTTCTTTCATCACCCTTAAACACTTTCCATGAGCTTAGTATAGTGATGCCTTTACTGTGTGTTCCGGCAAAGCTTGAAATTTTGAAGGCGTTTTCGCGTGTGTGATGAAGAAGAACAAGTGTGGGGTAGACTTAGCCATAAGTTGTATGTAATATGTATGCATGCCGTGCCTTAAGAAAAAGAAAAGAAAAATACTCGGATTAAACAAAAGAAAAAAAAGAAGAAAAATGCCGAGAAGAAGAAAAATGTGTAAGGCACGGCATTGAAAAGAAAATTTTGTACATGGCTATTGTCTTGATTATTGTTGTAATGTGGAAAGAAAAGAATGAAGTATGGGTCCAACAAAGATGAAATTAGGCCCTTGATGAGAAGACATAAGGAGATTCGAGCTTTGCCAAAGGCCACGGTGACGTTTTTAAGCCTCCTTATCTAAATATCGAATACCTTTTAGCTTAGCCCCATTACAACCCTTTTATTGATCTTTTTCATGATTCTTAAGATGGTTAAAATTGATTTGTGAAGATTATCTCAAGAGTAAGCATATGGTTTTGGTTCATTGGTGCATATAGTTATCATATGAGGTTTTTCCATAAAAAAATTCACAAAATGTTTTCGTTTCTTTGATATATGCAAGTCACTCTTTGTAATTCATGATCCTTCGCTTGCATATACTTATGTGTGAATAACCATGCTTCGAGAGAAAAGAAGAGAGTATGCCTAGTGAGGTGATTTGAATTAGCTTTTACATGTCTACATGCTTACTTTTGTTCTTATATGTTCATATTGATGTCGCATGTTCATGAAACTTGGAATTTTCGTGCCTAGCATTCTCATGCATTAACTTGAAAGCTATGTGTACATACGAGCCTGAGACAAATTGTTAGGGGCAATAGTTTGTTTAGAGTCTTAGTTTTATTTAGTTTGCTAAGGGACTAGCAAAGGATAAGTGTGGGGTAGTTGATAGGAGCACAATGTGCGACGATATTACATGTTTATACCCTCGTTTATGCTTTGTTTAACCCTTATTTGTCTAAGATAGAGTCGTAATGTAGTTAGTGTCAATTTCGGTAGAGTTTTGTGAAAAATGGTTAAGAATCCGAAAAATGACTAAGTTTGAGAAATCTGGAAAATAATGCAAAATATGTCTTTTTCGTGATTTTGAGATGAATGAAACTGTGATCTATCCTTTTCCAAATTCTATGAAATTTTATGTGCTTAATATTCATATGCTGAGGAATGTTGTGTTAAAATTTCAGACCAATCGGAGTTCGGGAAGTCACCCAAAAGTTGGCTGCAAAACAGCAGTCCGAGCATTCCAATCCAGGGACTTCCAGGAAATTCCTGGGACTGTGTCCCAACTTCGAAAAATCATTCCCGACGACTTGCATGGAATTTGGCCGAGATATTTTATGGGGAGATGGCCCTATGTGTCTAGTTTACGTGAGACTTGGAATCGCATCAATCGGAGCTCCATGGGGGGAGATATGCCGGAATTACTGCGACAAGGTCAAAGCTGCCGATTCCAGGAACCTACTGCCCCCTTTTTGTGTTTTCTGTTTTTGATGGACCAAATGGTGTATAAATGCATATGTGAAGATGGTCCAAGCTTTATGAAGGGAAGAGGAAGACACTAGGCCATGGCATTGAAGAAAAGCATGAAGAAACAAGTTCTCCTAGTCAAACTAGGAAAAGCTGCCGATTCTGGCAGATTTGCTGCCTTTGTGTGCTACCGGCATTTGGGGCATTTTCGATGGATCAAAAGCCTTTCAATTGAAGTCCAAGACCATACAAGAAATCCATGAAGATGTGAAGCCCAAGCCTTGAAGAAAAATTCAGAAAAGAAAACCTAATTGGATTAAGAAAGGAAGGTTGCAAAACCTTATTGTACTAGGTTTTCTCAATCCTCTTTGCACAAGGGACTGCCGGCAGCCTCTCTCCCTTTTCCTCTATATATAGCCATCTCATATTCAGAAAAAGCAGTCACATTCTAAAGCAAAAACCCTAGCCAAAGCTCTACCAATTTTCAGCCAAAGATCCTACATAAAAACACAAACCAAAAAGCCATCACCACCACCATAAAATCCTGCCAAACCCTGCCCATATTTCACCATTCATCCAGCCACCACCGAACCATATTCCCTTGGATCCACACGACTTGAAGCTCTCAAAGGTGTCTGCAAAAGTGTGATCTACTCCCTACTCTTGGTTTGTAATAGTTTTTATGTAGTTATGTGTAGTTTTGTCTATGAAACTCATGTGTATGTTTGGTTATTGTGTTTTCATGTCTATGTGAGAAACAATTGTGAATTTGGTTTTATGATGATGCATGTTAATTTAATTCTTATGGTATTAATAAAGAATTTCAAAGATAAGTTTCGAATTGCATGCTAAATTGTAATGAAAACATGAAGTAAAGAAATAAGATTAGATAGGTAAGCATGTTCACTTTGATTCTAGTAATTCGACTTTGGTTTAGTCTTTTAAAATCCGTGTGCCGCAAAGATTGGTGCTTAGCATATTCGCGATGTGTTTGAGTATTGGTCTTGTATATGTCAATAATAGGACTAGAGTGGTTTAAATGACTATGCATGTTAACAAGAAGTGGTGACGCCTTGCTTGATTAATGTGTTTCCAATTAAAAGGATTTCGTGCTTCATTGGTAAATTGATTATCTTCTACGCTGCGTGTTTTTAATCGGTTAGCTAAAGATTAGGGTTATGCGCTGAGCTAATTCTAAATACTTTTGTGAAATCTGAAACAACTTAGATAACCGCTGCGGCCCTAGTTGGGTTGGAACTAAATCGGATCTAGGATATAGCTGTGCTCTTGCCGTGTCTCATCTTGTTAATTTGCTATGTGTTTTGAGTGCTTTTGTGTTAGTGCTTTGTGGAAGAATGTCGACCAACCTTGTAAATAGTAGATTTAGGATTTATTTTCAGCATTTAAATTCTGTTGCCGTGCCTAGTACTAGGGCAGCATTGCTGCCGAACCACTATCCCCCATATTTGTGACGTGTTTGATGTATATATGTATATATGTTTGTCTAACAATTTCATATCTCAGGTACCCTTAATCCCCGGCTTAGAACGATCCCTACTTGCTCATACTACTAACGATATTTTTGTAGGGTTATCATTGCATGCGAGCTTCGGCTCCCGTTCAGTTGGTACTTTCTCTATCGACATTTCCTTTACGAGTTGCATTTCCATTTGTGGTCCCTCTTGTCTTTGTGTAGGGAAAGAATAGACCCAAGTCAATGGTTCCTTTTAGTATCGAAATATGTTCTTAATACCATTCCAATGACGCTGCGTTGGCGCTGAGCTAAATCTAGCTAACAAGTTCACTGAGAATGCAATATCAGGTCAAGTACATTAAGCTAGGTATAATAATGCGCCTATTGCACTTAAGTAGGGAATTTCAGCTCCCAATAGCTCTTCGTCTTCTTCCTTTGGACGAAATGGATTTTTCTTTATATCTAAACTTCGACTGATCATAGGAGTGCTAATAGAATGTGCTTTGTCCATGTTAAATCGCCTGAGCATCTTTTGGACATACGCAGACTGGTGATAAGTATTCCACAAGCTCGGTGTTCTAGTTCAAGACCTAGACAAAACCGAGTTTTCCCAAGATCTTTCATCTCAAATTCGGATTTCAAGTAGCTAGCGGTTTCAATTATGTTCATATCATCTACATATATAGCTATGATTGCAAATCTGGAACTTGTTTTCTTTATGAATACGCAGGGCCATAGTTCATCATTCTTATATCCCTTCCCAATCAAGTAGTCACTTAGACGGGTATA
Source organism: Potentilla sterilis (assembly GCA_963682095.1). Taxonomy (NCBI): domain Eukaryota; kingdom Viridiplantae; phylum Streptophyta; class Magnoliopsida; order Rosales; family Rosaceae; genus Potentilla; species Potentilla sterilis. The sequence continues at coordinate 41,508,482 of OY821757.1, read as the reverse complement.
CCACATCCGCCCGAATTGTTTCAGTCCGTAAAGTGAGATTTCAATCTGATTGCAAACGCACTCCGTAGTTTAGAGTCACTTGACTTGGGCAATGGAAGGCCATCAGGCACTTTCATATATATCTCTGAATCAAGATCCCTATAGAGATATGTTGTAACCACATCCATGTATCTCTGCATTTCCAATCCTTCGGAAACTACCATGCTAACTAAGTAGCGGAACATTATAACGTCTATTAGGGGAGATTATGTCTCCTCATAGTCAACTCCAGGGCGTTGTGAGAAACCTTGCGCCATAAGGCGATCCTTGTATCTTAGGACTTCACTCTTCTCATTACGCTTTCTGACAAAGACCCATTTATGTCCTACAGGCTTTACACTTGGTGGGGTTAGCACTACCGGACCAAATATCTGTCTCTTTGCCAGAAAATCTAGTTCTACCTGGATTGCTTCTTTCTATTGAGGCCAATCTGCTCTTTGTTGACATTCTGCAACAGAGCGTGGTTCGATATCATTGTGCTCTATGATTTCTTGAGCAACAGTGTATGCAAATACATCATCAATGTACATGGAAGATCTTTCCATCAACTCATATGCATCCTCATAATCCATTGAGAGTTCTTTGTTCTCTGGAATCATTTCAAACATCGAAGCGTCCTCCAGTATTGATTCATGGATATAACTATAGTCAAAGACAATCTCATGGGAGGGATTCTTTACATTGATGATTAATGGATCGAGTTGTGCCTTACTCGCCCTCTTTTTTCTTGGGTGAGTGTCAGTCGAACCAAGTGGCCTTCCCCTCTTCCTTTGGGGAGCCACGACCTCAACCACACCTCCACTAAGTGTGGTAGCAATGCCTCTATCTGCGTCATTGTGCCCCTTTTTGGGGATTTCTAATCTTGCAGACACATTTGCAGCTGGTATATGTGATCTTGTCACTTTAGCAATATCAGAAAACGCATCAGGCATCAAATTTGCTACGTTCTGAAGATTGATTATTCTTTTTCACTTTCACATTGTGAAGTGCGGGGATCAAAATGAGACTGAGTGGGGACAGACCACTATAATTCTTGTCGTTCCCTTAGAAAATAGTTTTTCTTATCTCCCCCTAACGACGGGAAGACTGTCTCATCAAAGTGACAATCCACAAATCTAGCGGTAAAAAGATCACCTGTCCAAGGTTCCAAATAGCGGATAATAGTTGGGTATTCATATCCAACATAAATACCTAATAGTCTCTGAGGACCCATTTTAGTGCGTTGTGGGGGCGCAATAGGCACATATACTGCGCAACCAAATATGCGTAAGTGTGAAATATCATGCTCATATCCAGTGACCAACTGGTACGTAGAAAATGGTTGGCTAGCAGTGGGACTGAAATGAAAAAGTAAAGATGTGGGCATGTTGGTACGCAATATTGCATAACCCCAAGCAGATATGGGCATGTTGGTACGCATAACCAATGCCCTAGCCACCATCTGTAGCCTTTTGATGGTGGTCTCTGCGAGACCATTTTGTGTATGCACATGGGGTACAGGATGTTCTACATCGATCCCAATTGACATGCAATAATCATCAAATGTTTTTGATGTGAACTCTTCAGCGTTTCAAGCCTTATAGACTTGATAGGGTGATCAGGGTGGTGAGCCCTTAAACGTATAATATGTGCTAGGAGTTTTGCAAATGTAGAATTTCTTGTGGACAATAATGCGACATGTAACCAGTGTGTTGAAGCATCTACCAGAACCATAAAGTACTTGAATGGCCCGCATTCTGGATGGATAGGTCCATATATATGACCTTGTATCCTTTGTAAGAATGGAATATTTTGTTTCATATCTTTAGCATAGGAAGGTCTCAATCCTGTTTTTGCTAAAGAGCAGGCTTTGCAAAACGAGTGATGTGCCTTTGAAATAGTCAATGAGGCAGAGGGACATAGCACATCTGGTGCTTCAGAAGGTAATGGTTGTGTTGAACCAACATTACGACCGGCACTTTGCATTGTGTCGAATTTTTGTCCCATTTTATTTTTTTCCTCGGAAGAAGGGATGTCTGTGTGAGTTCTTTCAAACACGAACTATCATGTCGTGACCAGGGTATCCTAGTCGGTCATGCCAAAGCCTGTATGCATCAGTGTCCCAAATTTCTTTGTTGGTGACAGTATAGGATTCAATAATCTGGATGGTAGTAAGATATAATCCATTATTCTGACGCATTAGTTTTTCTAGAATGCGTTTCCTTCCACTTTTATAAGAAGTAATATACAAATATTCAGGGATTAAAGTGACGTGTCTGGTAACGTGTAATAGGAAAACAGAATTTGTCACATCCCGAACCCAATTTAACTGAATTATGAGTATTGGAATTTCGTACGCTTTATTTTAATTGTCACGCGATGTCGGAAGTATATTCGAAGGTTAAAATTTAAAAATGTTTCAAGTTTAATGGGGGGAAGTTGACTTTGTGATCCTTCATAATTTTTGAAAAGTTTTCTTCACGAAAGTTGTAGATCGCGACGATACGAGTTCATAGACACGCGGCACGCGTGAAACGGACGTCGTAGAAAGAAGTTATGACATGTAGAAGTTATTTTACTGTTTCGGAAAATTTACTATAAAAAGGGAAATTTTTTCGGGAATTGGTAACTTTCCATTTCGGGCATTTACCAATTACTGTTCACATTCACTGTAGCATTTTACTGTTCATCCCGATCCGGATCACCGCCGCGCCGATCTCCGCCGTCCGGCCACCACGTCGCGCGCGCCACCCAGCAAAATGCTCTCCTCCTCGTCCTCTTCATTTCCAGCTAAGGCGCGATCCGGCAGAGCAGCTGTAGGCGGCGCTGCGTCGATCGGAAGCTTCCGGCCACCGTACGTGGTGGAGGAAGGCGACGCTGGGCTTGAGCCATATATCAATCTGCTCGTCTCGGCCGTGCGCTCCACTCTGTGGAGGTGGATTTCACCGATTATCGCGCGATCGATCGGATCAAAAATCGATCCAAGCCGACCCGATTGCTACTGTTTGACCCAGATCCGACCCGGTTCGACCCGATCCGGCCCACATTGACCGACCCGCTTTGACCGTTGACCGATCGTTGACCTTGACCGGAAGTTCACCGTTGACACATCGTTTACCTTGACCGAAAGTTGACCGTTGACCAGTCTCTGAAGTTGACCGTTGACCTGGTGTTGACTGGGTGTTGACCCGATTTCGAAACTTCGGTGTTTCGATCCGACACGATCCTGCAGGAATCCGACTCGATCTGGAATGGATAATTACCATTTTTGGTAAATTAAGGTGAGTAAACCTCCTTGTATTATTATTAAATACGAGAGTAAATTTTAGTTTAATTATCGTTATATACAGAATGATTTATATGAAAAATGGGTATATAGCGAGTTGAATTTATTTTGAAATGATGCATGCATACATATTTTATTGAAATGAAGTTACTGTAGTTAAATGCTTTTCGGGAGTATCGTTTTGGAGGATACTATTAGTATTGAGATTTGATTGTGGAATTTTTTTATTTAATATTTAAAAGAAAATACGGATTTGAGGTACATATTTTTCTATTATTTTATATAATACGTATTTTAACCGAAAATGAGATTTCCGACGATTTTGTTATTTCATTATTTATGATTTCCCGACATGTAGGACATGTCGATGTTATATATTATTTTCACTATTATTTTATGACATGTGGGACATGTCGGTATATATGTATATGTTTGGAGGCTATTATTATATTTGCGATATTTATAAGCCTCGGACGTACGGTCGGGGACCGTACTGATTTAATTCATATAAAAGGGAAACATGCTTTCAGTTTTGTTTTCGGATTTTCACCATACGAGGGTCTATATATGTTTATTTCTAGCTAGCCTATTAACCTCATCCCACGCGAGGTGACGACTTGACCATGTAGGTCAGATTCACGCTCGGTGGTCGACGGAGTGTGGTGTAGAGGTTTAGCGTGGGACGCTATTGCTAGCTAGCTTATTAACCTCATCCCACGCGAGGTGACGACTTGACCATATAGGTCAGATTCACGCTCGGTGGTCGTCGTAGGGTTGTATTGAGGTTTAGCATGGGACGCTATGGAGAGTCTGAGAGACTCTGACCCTCAGCCTAGGAGGCTTGATATTAAATGGTGGTAATGACGTTTTCCCCTATTTTATTATATGACCAATGGGATTGGTCATGATTTTATATTATTTAAGTTTCGGGAATATTTCCTCTTATGAGACATTCTATTATTTTATAAATTCCCGACACAGTGAGGCTTAGTTTTGTGTGACCAATGGGATTGGTCGTGAAATATTATTAATTGATTTTCCAAAAGATTTCGTTTTGAATATATATAAAAAAAAAAATTATTTGTTTATTGGATTATATCAGCGAGGCTGATTTTTAAATACGATTTTCTTAAAACGTGGGATGTTTTATTAAAATGCATGCATTGTGGTTTTTATTACTAAAATATTGGGAGTGGGCTGATGGGGATTTTATTACTTGATTTAGATTATTGATTATGTTAGTCCTTGTTCCCAGTGGGCGGGAGGTTGTGGTATGGGAGCATAGGAATTTATTTGGTTTGTTTATGAATTCTATTTTTATGCTTGTATTCCCACTTCGTTACTAGATTGCTCTGATGGATTAAAATGAATTTGGTCTTTGTGGAAGTGTTTTACGTTTTGGTTTGATAGGATTGGGTTGTCCATTTTAAGAGAGGTCATGCCGATTTTTCGGTAAAATCTCTCTTAAGGTGGTCCCCGCAGGACCTTATCCGAGTTTCAGAGGGAAATCCGGGGCGGGTCCTGTCAGAATTGGTCTACTCATTGCATTAGAGAATCTCTTTATATAGGGTGACGATTACAATGGTAATAACAATTACATTTATGATCATAATCACTGATTGAAACGTTACATCTTATTGATCACTAATTTCCTAATTTACTATCGTCATTACTTTGACGAAGGCACACAAATGGTATTTTTTTTTAACAAATAAACTAAATTTCATTAAATAAAAGAGATATCAACATGAAAAAAGGGGACATGAGACCAAAACCCTTTGAATAAAAACATTATCAAACCATAAATATGGTCGGAGACTAATCAAAAATCATATGACTAAAGGTTCATACGTGCGGTAAGTGTTCGATTGCGCGCAAGATACCTTGAGTTCTTTTGATATTGCTTGACCTTGGGTTTTTTAGGTTGAGATTTTGGAAGAGTGCGAAGAAGATTCACATCTAAAGCTACTTCGCCCACATCAAACCATGTTTCATAATTTCTAACAGAGTGAGCGCGCATGAAGTGGATGACTAAGTGGTTCTTCATTTTTCAAATCACCGGGAACAAATCTTTTGAACATTATGCTCCACTAAAATATCTAAGTCAACCGAAGTGCTTGAGGGGAGTCCAACGATCTCTTGTTCAATTGCAACAATGGGCTCTTGTTGCATTTGAGCAAGGATCTCAAAACTGTTAATAATCTAAATATCAGTATTACTAGTCGAAACAAAGGTGTTTTTATTCGAATGAAGCGTGAAAATGCCTTTTGTATTTCGGTCATGCATCCTTACATTGTCAAATATCAATGTTATTAGGTGACTTCGGGCCCATTTGGTAACCATTCCACACAACAATTTTTCCAAAACAGTTTTATAAAATAAAAACGATAAATTAAATTTCATGATTTACGATTGAAGAATGCATTCGGTATACTTCTCTAAGAAAGGGTTTCACAAGAATCTCAATTGATACAAATTAGACTATATGCATAAAAAGTTTTATCTATCTCTTCCTTACTTGCTTACAAACACATGTCAACCTTCCACGACTCTTTTAGAAGCACCTCCAGGTGTAATCTCACATATATCAAAGCCAATGTAATTATATATGGGACTAAATTCTGCTTACTACCCTGTATTTTTGGGGTTTCATCAGTTCAGTCCTTGAACTTCTAATTTAATAAAAAAAAATCCTCGTACTTTCTATTCTCATCAAATCAATCTATTTTGTTACCAATCTATCAAGTTGATCTGTCATTAAAAACACAATTGATGGGGTATTTTGGGAAGTTTCTCTGTGAGAAGGTCTCACAAGTTGATCTGTCAGATCTGCACTTGCCAATTTAGCAAGTTGGCGAAGACACTTGACGGATTGGTAATAGATTAGATCGATTTGATGAGATTGGAAAGTACGAGGACGTTTTTTGATTAAATTAGAAGTTTAAGGACTGAATTGATGAAACCCCAAAAGTACAGGGTAGTAAGCAGAATTTAGTCCTTATATATATTATATGGATATATGGAGTCGGTGAAGTTCTTGCTGACTTTCTCTTGAATCCACATATCATTTAAATCCACCTATAGTTATATAAAAGATGATTGTTGGATCACTGTTTCGATCTCTCCATTAATCAGTTCAATCCGCAACCTTGGAAGAGCAATAGCTCAAATGGAGAAGATTGCAGGTGGTCTTTCTTCTTCTCTTCTTGATTTATATTTTACTGCAATTCACAAGTTTATGGATAAGAGATACCGGGCTATGAAAAACTGACAGAAACAAGGAATTATGGGTTGAGAAAGAAAATCTGAGAACTTGGCAGGGACGATGAGCATGAGGGAGTTCATTGGCATGTCGACTTCCATATAGTTGGCCTCGTCTGTTCTTTGGAAACTACAGCTGTTCTCTGGAAATGACGAAAATGAGAAAAAGTCGTTTTCAATATTTACACGGAGTTTCAGAGTTATATTCCAAAAATTGTTTCTCGTGTTTTTCGAATTTGAGACGCTGAACACGTATCGAGTAATTTTCTGTTTTCATAATACAGAAAATAGTTTTACGATCATGTACCGAACGCGCCCTTATATTCCACCCAATTCAACGTACATCTATTAATATTAACATTACTGAATTGATCTTTCATAACTTTCATGATGTAGACTCATATGAAAGTGGCAATCTTTCATTCTTTCATATCTTTCTTTCTAGCTACACATACTGCAACCTTTTGATTTCATCGATTATCCCCATACGAGGAAAGGTCGCATGGAACAACATATCCTCTTTGGTGTCTTGTTTTAAATTTCCTCGTAATATATTCTTACTACGTCGAACTCATTACTCATGCAAGTTAAAGAAGTAACCCCTTGATTCTCCTTGATTCAAGGTGATTCACCTTGATTCACCTTGTTCTGAAGTGAGCTAAGCAGCTGACGTAATCAACTTACTTATCAAGCTTAACAACTTGCTTATCAAGCTTGATTTCAGCAACTTGCTTACCAAGGTTTATCTCTCTTCCCTATGCACTTGATTAGTTTTTTGTATATAAAATCTTGTTTGTAAGCTTTCAATATAGTAAAAAATACCTACATCCATTGCTTCTCATTAGCTTCTCATTCAAAATTTCTTTATGGTTTCAGACCAGTGATCCTCATAAGGACCTGCTTCTGCCCCTTAATTCTCTTGTTCTTCTTTTCGTTAACTCATGGCTGGAGGAAACAACAATCCATCTCCCTCTGGCACCAAACCTCCAGAAATGGCAGATCCTAACACTTCCATTCATCTCACCTCTACTCTTTTAAATGAATTCAATTACATCTCATGGTCTAATGCCATGACTCTAGCTCTTGGTGGAAGGCAAAAGCTAGGCTTCATCAGTGATAAGACAAAGAAACCTTCCACAGCATCTCCTAACTTTGATGCTTAGTTGGCTCAAGATCAAATGATTCGAGCATGGATGATAAACTCCATGGAGCCAAAGCTGCAACAAATCTTTCAGTACTCAGATTCAGCTCTGAATATGTGGAATGCCATCAAGAACTGCTATGGAGATCTAAACAACTCAGCTCGAGTTTTCCAAATCAAGAAGGATCTAGCTGATCTTCAACAAGGTAATCTCTCTTTCACTGAACATCTTGGGAACTTAACTGCTAAGTGGAATGAGCTCGAACTCTACCGGCCATTCACCACTGACACGGCCATAATTCTGAAAAGAGCTGAAGAAGACAAAATATTTGAGCTGCTCACTAGTCTCAGTTCCGAGTATGAAGATCTGCGGAGTCACATCTTAATGGCATCTGAGTTTCCTTCTCTTTCCATTGTGTGCAACACAATTCAGAGAGAGGAAGTGAGGAAGAAGGTCATGAACGCTGATCTTGTTGTAAGCCAAGAAGCAGAAAAGGTGGAGACACGTGCATTTACTAGCTCCAGCAGGCCATATCATGGTAGAAGACCTGAACAAGTCAACTCGAGGACAGTCCAAACAATTCTATGCTCCAAAAGCAAACCAAGCCAACTGTAGATCCAACTCCAATGTGGACTTCTCTTCCAATCTCATCTCTCTCCTAAATGAGTTTGCCTCATTTCTCCAACAAAGGCAAGGAGAAAGCAGTGACAATGCTACTGCAATGCTAGGGCAGTTTGCAGGATTTCTTGCAGACTCTAAGTTTGCAAATCATGATGAAAGTCCAGGTATTGTGTGTGCTATCTTTACTGCCTTAGATCTTAGCAAAAAACATGATTTCTGGATTGTGGACTCATGAGCTTCTGACCATGTGTCAAATGATGCATCAATCCTTCTTGACTCATTCCTTTGATAAACTATCGCATGTTTCAATAGCAAATGGGAAGAAAGTTCCAATATTAGGAAAAGGGAAGCTCAAAATTTTTTCAAATCTCAAAAAGCCTGAGATCATGCATGTGCCCTCTTTTCCCTTCAAGCTTCTATTTGTTGGAAAACTAACTCATTTGCTGGATTGTCTCGTCATCTTCTCTACCTTCAATGTTATCTTTAAGGATCGGATTTCCCAGAGAAAGATTGGTGAATGGTTCTTCCTAAATGGTCTTTACTATGTCTCTATTTCATTTCCTTCAAGCTTCTCAAATAGTCTTCTTGCAGAAGCAAAAGTGTCTAGTCTCTCTCAACCTTTATGGCACATGCGCCTAGCTCATCCTTGTAATAGACTATTGTCTGTTTTGTTTCCAAATATGTGTAAAATTTCTCATGAATGTGAAACATGTATCAAGTCTAAATCAACTCGACTCCCATTTCCTAAGTCTGTGTATAAATCCTCACGCTCTTTCGAACTAATTCACTCTAATGTCTGGGGTCCTGCAAGGGTAATCTCTGTTGATGGTTACAAATACAATGTAACATTCATAGATGATTACTCAAGAACCACTTTTGTATATCTTGTTAAATTTAAGCATGAAGTTCTTAAGTGCTTCAAAGACTTTCACAGCTTGGTGAAAAATCATTTCTCTTCAAATATTTGCACATTGAGATCAGATAATGGTACAGAGTACACATGTAATGCTATGCAAACCTATTTAAGTGAGCAAGGAATTCTTCATCAAACGAGTTGTGTATCAACTCCTCAACAAAATGGCATCTGAGAGAAAAAAATCATGATCTTCTTGAGAAAACGAGAGCCTTAATGCTGCAAGCAAATGTACCAAAAAGATTTTGGTCCTATGTTATTCAGTGTACTGCTTATCTTATTAACAGGCTTCCTAATAGCGTGTTGCAGTTTCAGTCTCTGTTTCAAGTGTTGAAAAAGAGAGATATAAACATTGATCATTTGCATGTTTTTGGCTGCACTTGCTATGTCCATATTCAAGTAAATCAGAGAGACAAACTGGATCCCAGAGCAGTAAAATGCATCTTTCTCGGGTACTCATCATCACAAAAGGGATATAAGTGTTATGACCCCGTGAATCGAAGATTATATGTATCTAGAGATGTATGATTTGATTAAGCTAACTCCTTCTACCAAATGCATGAAAATGATCTTCAGGGGGAGCTTCAGGAAGATTTGTTTGAGATATCATCTGCTCCTATAGTTCCAGATGATACGTCCATTGATCACACTGCTCACATTCATGACCAAAATGCTCTGGCACCTCAAAATGATGGTGTCAGTGACCCTCTTGGAGCTGAACAGGAAGAAGCTGAAGTGCAAATGGATCAAGAAGAACAAGTTCAACCTTCATCACAAGCTCAGACACAAGAGAGAAGGTATCCTAGTCGAGCTAGGAAAGTGTCAGTCAGACTTGATGGCTTTGAAGCATTTACTCCCAAACATCCACTTGGTAATCTAGCTACACTCAATCATGTAACTCCATCTCATTTTGTCTTTCTTAATATTTTATGTGATAACATTGAGCCTAGATCATTTGAGGAAGCAAACCAGTCACCTAATTGGAGGAAAGCAATGCAAGAAGAACTTTAGGCTCTTCACGACAACAATACTTGCAGTGTGGTTCAGCTACCTAAAGGGCATAAAGTGGTCGGAGTCAGATGGATATACAAGATGAAGTTTCATTCAAATGGCGTTATTGAAAGGTACAAAGCAAGGTTGGTGGCCAGGGGTTTCATTCAAACATTTGGAGTAGACTACAAATAAACATTTTCTCCAGTAGCCAAAATGAACACAGTGAGAGTTCTTTTGTCTGTGGCAGTGAACTATGGCTGGAAATTGTATCAAATGGATATCAAGAATGCTTTTTTGCATGGAGAAATTGAAGAAGATGTTTATATGCGTCTTCCTCCTGGCCACACTCAAGAGAAGACTCCTGGAATGGTCTGCAAGCTCCACAAGGCAATATATGGGCTCAAACAGTCCCCAAGAGCTTGGTGCTCTAAGCTCAGCTCTATTTTGATTGCTTCTGGATTCAGAAGCAGCTTTGGAGATTCCTCCATGTTTGTGAGAGCTGGAAAGTTAGGAAGACTCATAGTTCTTGTCTATGTGGATGACTTGATCATTACTGGAGACAATGCTCAAGAAATTGAAGCTCTCAAACAATCTCTTCATGCAACATTTGCAATCAAAGACCTTGGGGAGTTGAGATATTTTCTAGGAATTGAAATGGACCAATCCTCTACAGGCCTATTCTTGAATCAGAGAAAGTACATTGCTGATCTTCTTGATGAAGCCAACATGAAACAGAGTAGCATTGCCAAATCACCACTGCCTAGCACCTTGAACATTGCAGAAAAAGGTGAACCATTATCTGATATTGGAGTATATCAAAGACTTGTTGGTAAGTTAATTTACCTTACCATTACTCGTCCGAACATAACACATGCAGTCAGCATGGTTAGTCAGTTCATGCATGCTCCAAACTCTTATCATATGCAGCTTGTTAAAAGAATTCTTCGTTATCTAAAAGGGTCAGTGACTATAGGCATTTTCATGAAGAAGCATGGTCATTTCACATTAGAAGGTTATACAGACTCAGATTGGGCTGGAAATGCAATTGATAGAAAGTCTACCACATGCTTCTGTACATTTGTGGGAGGCAATCTAGTGACATGGAAGAGTAAGAAATAGTCAGTGGTTGTTCATTCTAGTGCGGAGGCAGAATATCGAGCCAAGGCATCAGCTGCTTGTGAACTAATTTGGCTCAAAACTCTTCTGGCCGATCTTGGAGTTAAATGTGCTCATTCCATCATCCTGCATTGTGACAATCAAGCAGCAATGCATATTGCAACTAATCCTGTTTTTCATGAAAGGACAAAACATATAGAAGTCGACTGCCATTTCATTCGTCATCAAGTGCAATCCAAAGTTCTCGCTACAGCCTATGTGCGATCATCAGATCAACTAGCTGATGTGTTCACAAAAGTATTGCCCTCAGCTCAATTTGAAAGACTACTGTCCAAGCTTGGATCCAGAGATTATCTCGATCCAGCTTGAGGGGGAGTAAAGAAGTAACCCCTTAATTCTCCTTGATTCAAGGTGATTCACCTTGATTCACCTTGTTCTGAAGTGAGCTAAGCAAGTAACGTAATCTACTTGCTTATCAAGCTTGATTTCAGCAACTTGCTTACCAAGCTTGATCTCTCTTCCTTATGCACTTGATTAGTTTTTTGTATATAAAATCTTTTTTGTAAGTTCTTTCAATATAGTAAAAAATACCTTCATCCATTGCTTCTCATTCAAAATCTCTTTACAAGTAGAATATCGAACGAGTTCATCGACATCAGATTAACGTTTCACTCTGCATGGGACATACGTGGTCGGCAAACGCTACGGCAAGAGACCCAAATAACCCAAATAACCCAAATCAGACTTGTGGTTTTTGGGAAATGAAGATTATATATCTATAATATGTACTGTCCGCAACTTCCTCCACCAATAATATGCCCTTTTCGAGATCGTCTACAGTTTCTTGATGTACACCATATCCTTAATTTACAACTAGTTAAAAAAAATCACCATTTTTCTATATTAAATTTACAACATTAACAACAAATTTACAACATGTGTTTTATATATTTACATATAATTAAACCAATTTACTACATCAACAACCATTTGTTAATAAACTTGTAAAAATATTGTAAGTGAAGTTTTACAACTAACAGAACTACAACTATCCAAACAATCACTCTATTTACCATAATAACAACAAAATTTGTCGTCAAATTTCTAAATGAGAGTATCATATACATTGGGGTACTGTAGAATATTGTTGTGCGTGGTTGAGCTAGCTAGTGGTGTTAGAGAACGATCTGCACTAGATATCTATGAATGCAGTCTTCCCATGGGTTACTGGGAGCAGGTTTCACTTTCCAGAGAGCCTCCCAGACTGCAGTGTTACACTTGAATCCGCTTCAAAACGCAATCTGCCACACACGATGTTGACAGTAGCCGCAGAGGGGCTACAGCAAGCCCACAGACCCGCAGCAAGTGCACCAGGGTCCGGCCCAGGACCCAGGATCGGATCACCAGCACCAGGCCTCGGGGCCCAGCACTCTATCCTGCCTCCAGGGATTCTGGGACCAGGGGCGCCTGCCTGCCAAAGAGGGCACCAGAATGTACAAACAGAAGGGAACCAGCCCCACATCGAAGGGTGAGGCCAGCCCTCACCCCCAACCACCTATATATGGGCCCCAACTACCACCATAAATAGGTAACTGATCTCACTCACTGCTTACATACGTGCTCAGGTTATATATATTCCAACTATACTAACTTAGGCATCGGAGAGGAGAAGACCGGCCCGCCCGGTATTCCCCTTAGTAAGCAGGTTGGCAGGAGATCACGCGAGGATTCACCTGTATCTACCGGACCCCAGGGTTTAGGCAGAAACACACGATCACGCCCCTTTTGTATCCTCCATTTTGCCTCGGTGTAAGCCAACTCATACTGAATTGAACTGGAGGATGTGTTTCCAAACCTGTGGAGTGTCATCCGCGACGCCTCAATGTGAATTGGAAGAAGCTGCAAACTCGTCTCAAGCTCATCAACCACAGTCCTTCCACCAGCATGAATACAAAAGTGATCGAAAGCGAGTTTGAAATCCGGCATGTAGGGCTTAAGGTTTGCATTGATCGAATAACTTGTTTGCAAGGTAATTAAGTAGCAAAGAAGAGAAGTTGCTCGCTTATAGGCAGGACAAGAGGATCGAGTATATCTGTGAAATTAGTCTTGAGAGCTACCCAGCAATTGCCATGAGCTCCATAATTTTACAACAAAACCCCAGTAATGTCGGCATCGTCCTCCTCTTGATAAGCACACCTGTGGGGGGTGCGTGTTTGTGTGTGTGTGTGTGTGTGTTTCATATCCAAGGCGAAGGTTCGTTCTGAAATTACGTGCGAAGTTCCTTTTTTGACACACTTTTTTGTCATATTTCCACATCTCGACCCTTCAGATGTTAGAACCTAATGTATAAATCATCTCTGCACAATTTCATCCAACTTTATAGTCGTTTGACCTTTCATTATGGCGATTTACACAAACAGTTCCGCTTGAACAGATTCGATTTGTTCATTGATTTAATATAGTTCTGATACCTTAATGGTAACTAAATTAGATGAAATTTTTCAGGAATGATCTATACATTAGATTCAAACATCTAAACGGTGGTGATGTGAAAATGTGACCGAAAAGTAAGTCAAAAAAAGAACTTCACACGTTAATTACAAAGCGAACCTTCGCTCTGGATAGGAACTGTATATATATAGGTTCGCTTTGTAATTAACGGTTTTGATTCACTTTTCGGTCACATTTTCATATCTCCACCATTTAGTTATTAGAACCTAATGTATAGATCATCTATGCAAAATTTCATTTAATTTGATGATCGTTTGAGTCTTCATTTTGATGATATACACGAACAGTTCATGTTGGAAATATTCAATTTGTTCATTGATTTAATTCAATTTGGATACCTTAACGATCATTAAATTGGATGAAATTTTATAAAAATGATCTATATATATATATATATATATATATATATATATATATGTATGTCCAGTTCTAATCCAGAGCGAAGGTTCGCTTTGAAATTAACGTGCGAAGTTCCTTTTTTGACTCACTTTTCAGTCATATTTCCACATCTCCACCGTTCAGATGTTTGAACCTAATCTATAGATCATTCCTACAAAATTTCATCTAATTTGGTTACCGTTAAGGTATCAAAACTATATAAAATCAATGAACAAACCGAATATGTTCAACCTGAACTGTTCGTGTAAATCACTATAATGAAAGGTCAAATGATTATCAAGTTGGATAAAATTTTGCAGAGATGATCTATACATTAGGTTCTAACATCTGAAAGGTGGAGATGTGAAAATATGACAGAAAAGTGTGTCAAAAAAAGAACTTCGCACATTAATTTCAGAGTGAATGTTCGCTCTGGATAGAAACTATATATATATATATATATATATATATATATATATATATATTGTTCATTTTAAAGGATCGGTTATTAGGCCAACTTGTTGATCACATTTTCACATCTCCACCGTTTAATTACTAGGTTTGTATGTGTACATCATTCCTGTAAATTTTGAGCCAAAATGATGATCGTTAAGACATCTAACTAGATGAAATCAATGGACGTATGAAATCTGTCAAAGCTGAACTTTTCATGTTTTTATTTGTAAATTTCAATTTTGAATACTCTAACGATTATCAAATGGAATGAAAACTTTCAGATATGATGTACTTATATAAACATAAAAGTTGAACGGTGGAGATGTTAATATGTGATCGAAAAATAGGTTAAATAAGGGATCCCTCAAAATGAACAAAATAAGGGATCCCTCATTGGAAGGGGTTGTATATATATATGCCTCATCATCAAAGCCTCCCTCACAACATGCACAAGCTTGTATTTAGCCCTACGCCTATCTGATGGCTTGTTCGATAGCAAAACCGCAGACCCACCTACATGAAACAAACAATTTTGTACCAACATGGATTTCTTGTTTCCAAGGTATCAATTTTGAGTAATATTCTCAGTGCTAACTGCTAACAACAACTGCATAAATGTTCCTATGGATTTCCAACACGTCCTTAGCGAGATCTACATCTATAACTCCAGCTTTACATCCCATACCTCCCAAATTATAACTCCTGATATTACCCCTTAATTTGTACTTGTTAACAATCATAGCAGATAATGAAGGAGTTGGATTAAACAGACTGTAATTCACAACAAGAATGCCAATGTTCTGCGGCTTGACCTTAGTATTTGCAAATAGATTATCCAACGCACCAAAAATCACCTGCTCTGACTCCTCAAGTGCCGCGGTGAATGATAGCCTCGGCAGAATGGAATGCTCAACTGCCGCTTCAGGAAAATTTGTCGACGTTCAAAAGGCCTTTGTCTGGAATGATTATTAAAGTTTTGGTATTTCACTTTTAAATTGTTGTGGGGCTTATAACACGAGTAGTCGGTGTGGTAAAAGGATCAAGGTCGGGTCATAATGTAAACTGTGGATACTAAAATGAGAATAGCATAGCAAATGATGTCTGACACTGACCAGATTGTAATGTAGTTGGAGTCAGATCGCGGTGATGAATATGATATAGGATCATCTGAGACTTAGAGGCATCAATTACAATTCCCGCCGTGAGAGGAATCAACAAGAGTTTCAAGAGGCTGGCTATCGAGAAATGGTAAGCCAACTTTACGTACTTCATGCTCAAATGTACTGTTTAAGAAATGTAGGAGCATACTACCACGCACTCTGATGGATATGAAGTTTTTGAAATCCTTCAGTGTCATATATAGAAGTTGGGAAAAGTTTAGAGACGGTACATGAAATACGACCCACTATGAATTTCAGTACACCACTATGAATTTCAGTACACCAAGTTCTAAAACACAAGTACATCATATTTGAAGTTTGATCTACTAATCATATTTGAGCGACTGAATCTCGATGGACAAATGAACACCGAGTGAATCTCGATGGACTCGAGCTCTTCTACCATCTTCTTCATATCCAGTTTCTCCGCCACATCACCGCCACAAACTAATAGTCTTGCCCATCAACGCCCACATCCCACATCAAAGCTTCTTGGTGGGTGGTGATCGAGCTATATCATTTCCAAGGTAATAAGATCCCACTTTCTTCAACTTCTAGCCGTCAGTGTCAGTTACACTACCATCAAAAACAATAATGAAGTTGCAATCTTAACTCTTCTCCATTTCAAAAACCCTCTCACTTCTTGAAGCTCAGCCAAATAACCAAATAATCCAAAACCATAAGCACCCACCAAATAGGGAGAGAGAAACACACAAATACAATTGAGACTAGAACAACCCAGTCTGAGTAAGAAAATGAAGAGGACAGAGATTTCAATCTTACCCACCAACAAATTGGGTTGTAGAATCAGACGATTTGCCACTACCTACCACAAAATTCTCATAATTTCATGATTCTAGCATTGAAATATCAAGTAAATTTATTTCACCTTCATCTCCAAATTTAAGGTTTGAATTTCAGAGATCGGGGTGTTGGGTCTGCGACAAGGAAATTCGCCAGTTGAGGTGGACATTTACCGGTTTTTTTACGGTCTCCGGTTAACGAGATTGAGTTCGGTTCAAGATTAGACTTCTGAAAAATACAAACTTGTAAGTATCGGTGAGATGACATGGGCGGCTTTGTGGCAGCACCGTCTAAATCAAATCCCTAGCTAGCTCAGTTGGCACCGCCCCATGAAGCGGAAGCATGTAGGTTGAGTTTGCAGATGGCTTATCAACAAGGATGGAAAGAGATAGTGGAGGAATAGAGGGAAAAAATAAAGAGAAAATGGCTGAATTGATCACTGAAGTATGCCCCATTCTAAACTTTGCTCACTGAAGTTTGTCCAATATCACTTTGCTCACTATCGAATTACACTTGTGTTCACTTTGATCACTCCGTCTAAATCAGCCGTTAAAATTTTGCTTATGCCGTTAAAAACAATGCACGTGCCACTCATGTGCAAATCTTAAGGACATTTTGGGAATTTCATGTGGAGCATAATGCAATTTTCATCCTCAGCAGAGTTATTCCCTTTCTGGAGTCGTCCTGCAGCCCAGGTCAGTCAATAATATTTCTCCAGCCCAGGTCCTGCACGTGCCACTCATCAGCTGCATCTTGAACCACACGAGCAGGAAGAAGACCAAGTTTGTGTAATCTTAAGATACAGTCAATAATATTTCTCCATCCTGTACGAATGTAATCACCATACTGATTGGCAATTGTGAAAACTGTCACAGTTGACATTCTCGCTTTTGTATCATCACCAAATTCTAGTTCAGGTTGGTCAAGATATGATGAATTTAAGAGGGTTGTGAACTTACAGAGAGACACAACCAGATCATTGAGAACATCTTCAAGATGATAGCATGCTGAAATCTTAGCAACAGCTAAAAAGCCATCGAGACATATTTCATAAACTTCTTCCTCTTCAGCATTATCAAATACCACAGATATAGCAGCAATTTTTATGCCTGCAGAAGTCAACTAAAGCTTCCATAGCTACCTCCTGCTGCTGATAAGAAGCTCCATACCTGCTTTGTGCGAGCCTCAATATCACACAGGAAAAGAAAGCCTCAAGCTGTAGTTTAAGTTCAGTCCGCAGATAGTGATACAAATTAAGAACAATGCTGCATACCATTGAAAGAATAAGTGGACTTGTTGACAGCCCGAATTGCATTAGATTTTGAAATAGTTCATCCCGAACCAAATTCAGTAGCTTGGGGTGATACTGAATGGAGGAGCCACCCAACTCTATAGCTGAATTAACCAGGGTCAAGGCAAAAAGAGGCACATCTTCATAAAATGCATTTGACAATGCTTCCATTTGACAATGCATTTTCAGTGCAGGGGATATCTGGAAGGTGTGAGAAAATAGATCTAACAAGCTCATGCATTGTGTGGCGAGCTATCCGTTGCAACAACTCACCTTTTGTTCCTGCTTGATGAACTATACGGAAACATGTATTCACTATAGTGCAAACCTGCTGATTACTCAGCATAAAAGATGCTTTACTCTTCATGCAAGCCAGAAGAACCTGTAGTATCTTCATAAGTACCACTTCTTCTGATGCAGGGTCAGTCACCTCAAATCGGCAGCCAGTGATAGCATCAACTAACAAGTGCATAGCATCTTCAACGTTGACAGAATTCTGATCAATCACATCAAGCATTAAGATATTGTAAACAGATGCCAGAGCGACACCGGTGATAGGTGCACCAGTTTCATCCGATTTAATCACATCCAGAAATGGCCGGAGATACACAGCAGGACTGATGGTATTCAAATGTTGCTGACACGAAAAAATCTTCTTCCGCAAAGCCTTCAAGGACTGGATTAGAGAGTGTTCCCTCTGATCATCATCCGACGCATAGCGCCCTCCCCATCTCACATTCCTCCTCATAACCGCCAACACAGTACCTATTTCTGAATTAATAGGTATCCCCCCCAAAGCTCCAAGCTTTTCTCCGTTGAACTGAGAAAAAGCTCAAAACTTTGGCAATGAAACTAAAACCCAAAAGCCCCAAAGCAAAGTTGGGGCTACCCACCATCGTCCTCCTCTGTTTCCTCTTCTTCATTGGCGGCCTTTACACCTCCACCCTCCTCTCTCAGGTCAACGCCCCTCAGTTCCTCTCTGGTCCACGCTCCTCTACTTCTAGAATACTCCAATCTGAATCCGAAGATCACGGCCCAATGCTACCCGGAGAGACCGGAGACAGCTTCATTGCTTCGATTCCGTTTCAGGTAAGAGTTGTAATCTGATCAGTGACATCGTGATTTGGTCAACTGTGTTTGTGTTTCAAGTATTGTTCTGTTGGGTTGTTTGGGTTGCAGGTGCTGAGCTGGAAGTAAACTAATGAAATTCCCAAAATGTCCTTAAGATTTGCACATGAGTAGCACGTGCATTGTTTTTAACGGCATAAGCAAAATTTTAACGGCTGATTTAGACGGAGTGATCAAAGTGAACACAAGTGTAATTCGATAGTGATCAAAGTGATATTGGACAAACTTCAGTGAGCAAAGTTTAGAATGGGGCATACTTCAGTGATCAATTCAGCCATTTTCCCAAAAATAAAAAATAAAAAAGAGAGGGTTAAGTTATAGTCTATGAAGCACGGACACGATTCGATATGCGGACACGAGAAAATGAAATTTTTTCAAACACGGACACGTGGTGGACACGTTAATTAAATATTATTTTTAATATATATATATATATATATATATATATATATATATATATATATTCCCCAGCCGACTCTTTCTCTTTCTACTTCCTCTTTTTTTCTCTTTCTCTTTCTCTTCCTCTTTTCCCAACTCTCCTTCCTCTCTCTTTCTCCTTCCTCTTTCAGGCTAGCTCCGCCGTCCGGCCACCGTTCGGCTCGCCTCCGGTATCGTTCGACTCGTCTCTCCTCCCTCGTCACGTATGCGGTGGTGATTTAAGGCGAATCGTCGCCGTTTAGGCGTATGAATATCGAGAAGGTTCGACTGTGTCGAACCAGAGCTCCCTCCTCCGGCTACTAATCGACCCGATTCCAGTCGGAAATCAAAAGTCTCGGCTTGTGTAGCAATTTCATGAAAGGAATTGATCTACTTTGATCCAGGTAAGGAGAATTTTTGAATTGAAATTCTAGGGTTTTGATTCTGCCCTAAATCCCCTTCTGAAATGCCCGCGTGTCCAACCCCATTTCGCGTGTCCATGTTGGACACGCGCGTGTCCAAGCCGTGTCTGAAATACAGTATGCATGTCCGTGCGTATTTCGGCGTGTCTGTGTCCAATACGTGTCCGACACGTGATACGCGAGCTGGGAGACGTGTCAGTGCTTAGGTTATAGTCTTGATTTCACTTAACAGTAAAAACAAAATAAGTGAGGCTTAAGAGTTAGAACAAAACACAATGGAGAAGAGGCAAACGTACGTGAACCTTTGTAACCAGAACCAAAAATTTATACAAAAGAAAAATGATCATTTGCACAAAAATAGAGGAAAAATTGCCCATTCTAATGTTTATATCTCAGTCCAATAAATCTTGGCAAAAATACCTAACTACCCTATATTAAAACCACATCTCCTCTCTCTCTCTCTCTCTCTCTCTCTCTCTCTCTCTCGACCACCAGACCCTTCTTCTCCGTCGGCCTCGACCACCAGACCTTTATCCACCGCCTTCTACCCCCACGCGTCCACCGCCAGCTCTAACCACAAGCGCCCCAAGACGCCGGCCTCGACCACCAGACCTTTATCCACCACCTTCTACCCCCACGCGTCCACCGCCAGCTCTAACCACAAGCGCCCCAAGACGCGCGACAGTTACCCCTGCGGCCGCTGCGGCCAGCCCAAGCGCTGCCACACCTGCCATGTCCCCCGCGCATCAAACTCCGGTGCCGATTCCCACCCTATCATTCCCATCTTCGTCACCCGCACCCCAGCGCCAATTCCCACCCCGACATTCCCATCTCCGTCACCCGCATCCTGGCCCTCCGCCTCCACCTCCGCCACGTCAGCCCTACTCCAACCTTCGTCACACTCTCTCCTTTGACGACGTTGAGAGCTCCGGCTACGGCGATTCCGAAGTTCCGGATCCGGATCCGGACTTCGACGAAGTTGAGGTACTTGAGGACACAGAGGTCGAGTAGGATAAGGGATGGGGCGGACTTCCGATGAGCTGTCTGTGGGAGATTCTGCAGTATTCATCTTACAGGGGGTCAGTAACATGCTTACTGGAATCTGTAAGTTGCTTACTGGGGGTCAGTAACCAGATTACTGAGGGTCAGTAACATGTTTACTGGAATCTGTAAGTGCTTATTGGGGTCAGTAACCTGATTACTAAAAGTCAGTAACATGCTTAAAGTCAGAGTCAGTAATTTAATATTGAAAAAAAAAATCCGGTGAAAAAAAAATTCCGGCGAAAAAAATTTGGCGACCGGCCATGGGACGCCGACGGAGTTAGTTGACCTTTCGGCAAAATTTCTCTATCTTCCACTTTCTCAGCACGTTATAATTAAAAAATCTGTTAGATAAAACAGAAGGACAAAAAAGGAAGATAAATATTAAAAATGTACTATGGTTGAAAAGATTTGTTTAAATGGGCAATACGAGTTGTTACCTTATGTTTAATAAGGGAAAAAACTAATATGGTCATTGAAATAGGTAATGAGGGGGGCAAATTAGAATGGACATTTTCTATTATACAAAAGTGTTTAGCAAAGCATAATATATGCTTTCTACCACTTAGGGTAAGTTTGGTATTATTGCGACTTTAAAAAAAAAAAACCGTTACTGCTGTGTTGTGAGTTGAATCAACTGTGAATTAAAACATTTTCGTATTTTCGTGTTTGGTAAATATTTACTTTTAAAAACTGTTGTCATACCATAAAATATTTTTTATATATATGTTTTCTATGGCAGCAGCTGCTGCCAGTGACCTGTAATTTCAAAAAAGAAAAAAATAACCTACTTTATTTGTATTACAAATACAATAGAATTTAAAAGTTGACGTAAAAACTGATTTTTTTAAAGTAAAACTATACCAAACTAGACCTTAACTCCTCTATATTTCCTATTATTTTTGTTCTGTTATAGGAGAAAAAGATAGATGCAAAGCGATATTTTATTCGTTGATAAGGAGTCCTTTATATAGACATTACATCAAGTATCCCGAACAATCAGAGATTCCCTATCAACTAAACATTATACTAATCTAGTCTAATTAGATTAAGACACACACTACCAGATTGGATAGAATAGCCGACGAAAAAAATTTCGTCCACTATGCCAAAATTTCGTCGGCTATTCCTTCTGTCGACGAAATTTTCGTCGGCTATTATTCGTCGGAAAAACGCCGTCGGTAATACCAATGGCCGACGAAAATAACGAAATCGTCGGCTATATTCGAGTATGGCCGACGACTTTACCGACAAAAAATCATTTTGTTGACCAAACCTTGGTAGAATATCCGACGAAATTCGTCGGGTATTTTCGAGTATGGCCGACGATATCGTAAACTATAGCCGACGAAATTCGTCGGCTATTTGTTCTGAAATATAGCCGACGATTTCATCTATTTCGTCGGTTATTTCGTCAAAATATATTAATATTTTAATAGGGATTAATTAGTTATAGCCGACGAAATAATGTCATTTTCGTCGGCTATAAGTTTTATAGCCAACGAAAATTGGTAAAATTCGTTGGCTATAGTGCTTATAGCCGACGAAATAATGCCAAAATCGTCGGCTATTCTTACATTTGGGAAAAAAAATTAAATTATTTTCTAAATTACCATTCCAAGCAACCTGCAAATCACAAAGACAGTCCATGCATTTACACCAACAAGAAACACGTCTAAATGACTTATTATTTAATTTGTTCCAATATACATAAAATATAACCTTAATCATCACCTAAAGCACTAAAGTCCACCACGTCATCCCCAGCATCCTGCTCTCCATCATGCTCGTCATCCTGCTGACCGAACTCGGGAGGTTGAGGCATTGGAGGTTCAACTAACGGCTGAAACGGGGGCGGGGGTTCAAGGGCTTGTTGTTGTGCCGCAAACATCTCACACTACTAGTTTTGTTGGCCGGCGTAGTTGTGTTGCCGAACTCTGTCGCATTCAGCATGTCAACTGGCCATATCCAAATGATACTGCTGTGTTCTGTGGCGTAGCTCCTGTGATCTCTGGGCCTCGACCGCCAATCTTGCGGCCAATCTCTGCACTTCCCCTCTCATCTGTTGGCTGTCCCCGCCTCCCTTCTTTTGACCTCCCTTAGTGGTCTTCAAGAGCCCTATTCCAGAACTTCCCAAACTCCGGCAGTAGTATTGGTTTGACCGGTCTGGGAAGGCTGCGTCGAACATCCTCGCTGCCGTTTGGACATTCGATCTGTCTACCTGGCGTAGGGCTTCTTCCAGATCTGCCTCTGAAATGTTTGGTTGTGTCTCCCGAACTACTTGCTGGAACACCTCTTCTTCGGCCCGGTTCACCCTCTCATAATTGAACGGGAAAAAAAAATAATTAATATTCTAACAAATATATAATTAAGTAAAATTAATAATTAAAATTTTAAAATCGTAATCAACGACTTACGAACTGTTCTGTCGCTTGTGGATAAGCGATCTTGAACGTCTCCACGTACGGGTTGCTATCAGGATGATCTCTAAGCGCCTCCTCCTAATATTGTGCAAATGGCCTAGAACCACCATGATGGGGGGTTGTGTTACGGCGGCGGTTCGCAGAGTTTATCCGAGACCGTTCCTTCAAACAAATAATAAAATATTAGAAAAATGCATCAAAAAATATTAGTGTAATAATTATAAAATAATTAAACTAATAATTAAAATTTTAACAAAATAAACATTTATAGTTAAGTTTAGTATTTACCTGCATAAGTGGGTTGTTGAAGTCTACTGTCTTCAACCAACGCCACTCGTACTCCCTGAACCACCGGAACTTCCAGAACCCCTAGATCTGGAACGACGGCCTCTGAACAATTGTCTCAATGCATCGACCATCTGCAGCTTGAGGCATTAATACATTAATTAATATTAAATTATATTACATTATATAACAAATTCTAATTAATATAATAACCAATAATACTAACATATTTCAAAACATACTAACAAATTTATATATAACAATTTAACTAAATTTAAATAATACTAACCATTATCCTAAATATAACTATTTATATACAAATATAACTATATTTCATTATTAACATATATATAAATACAAATAACCATTTATATATTAACAAAAATATATAAATGGTTATAATTAGACTACCAATTTATATATATAATTAATTTAATGTTGTAGGAATATCGGAATTGGTCTACTCATTTCATTAGAGAATCCCTTTATATAGGGTGACGATTACAATGGAAACATCAATTACAATTATGGTAATAAACACTGATTGAAACGTTACATCAGATTGATACTAATTTCCTAATTGCTATCGTCAGTTATTTTGACGAAGGCACATTTATGGTATTTTCCTTCAACACTCCCCCTTGTGCCAAGTCAAAGACGAAATGGTGCATAGATCGTTGCCTCATTAAAAACCTTGCCAAGTAACAAAACCCAGTGGGACAAAATAAAACTTGGACGAAGGGAAAAAGAGCACAACGCACCTATTACATTTGAAAACAACATGTATGTGCTAGACTCCCCCTGATGTCTGCACCTCCCCCTGATTTCTACATTGATTCTTTCATTTGATCAAGGGAGCTTCAGTCTTATTAGCATACTTATGCATTTTCACATGTTTTTCCAAATGTGACTTTGAGCAATGATTTAGTAACTAAATCTTGCCACATCGTCCTCAGATCCAACTTGATTTACTTTGATCTTGAGGATAAGGTTGTTCATGAACTGAATACATAGGTTCATATTGAACATCAGGTTCACTCGTGGTATGACCTTCATATAACAAAGTAGTCATAACTTCGTCTAGAGTATGAGTGAACCATTAAGAGATTTGAAATTGATCTGTAATAACAGATTTTCTTATCTCACCTGTAATGTGTTTTTCTTTACGTATAGTTAGTTATGACGTGGATAATTTCTTTATCATGTCACATTCTATGTAGAGATTGAATAAACCCAAATCTTTCATATCTTTAATGAAAGAACGATTTGCGTTGCGTAGGCGCAGAGCTACACATAGCTTTACAAATTTACATCGAATGAGAGGTCGAGTCTTACATATTATGTTTAAGTACAATCATGTGTTATTGCACTTGTATAGGAATTTCATTTCCCAACACTTCTTCGTCATCTTCCTTTAGATGAAAAACGGATCTATTGTTAGAGTAAAGACTTCGACTGATCATGAGAGTATATATAGGCCTCACTTTATTCTTTAGAGTGCCTAAGCCGATTGATGTATGGTCACCATCATTACAGTCCTTGAGTTCCATTTCAAGACTGTGTATTCCCAAAATCTTTTTCATTCTCAACTTAGGATTTACAATACACTAAGTTTCTCTTATTTCATTTAGAGTTCATATATATCCATAATGAAAACGCAAGGGCATAATTCATCAATCCATTTCCAATCAAGTAGTCACTTTAGTGAACGTTTCAATTTCTTTTGCAAACGTACTCATGTGATCTAGAGTCACTTGATTTGGGTGAATGAAGTCCGTTTAGGATCCTCATGTATATCTCTTAATTTAGATCCCCATAGAGATATATGTTTTGATCACTTTTCGTAAGCTGCATGTTCAGTTTTTCGGAAACTACCAAACTGACAAGGTAGTGGAGTGCAATGACATCCATTACGAGAGATTGTCTCATCGTAGTCCATTACGAGAGAATATCTCCTCTTAGTCGATTCCAGTGCGTTTTTGAGAGACCTTGCGCCATAAGGTGAGTCTGCATACTCTTATTCTCATTACGCATTCTAACAAAGATATATTTGATAGGGTTTATATTTGCGGTGTCGGCGTCACCTGCCCAAATACATATCTCTTTGTTTATACTGAATCGCTTCTTTCCATTAGGCCAGTTTACTAAGTTGACATTTTTCAACGAAGTATGGTTCGATAGTAGACTCATTATTCCACGTCCTCATGTACACTAGTGTAATGTGTTTGTAGAGATCTCTATACTTTAAGGATTGGTTCTAACATTTGAGGCGTCCCCCAATGATAACCACAATCCATAAATATTCTCATAAGACGGATTTGAGTATCACTGATCAATAGATCAGGTTGTGCCAAACTTGTTTTCTTCCTTTACACAAGTATGTATCGAACCTAAGGTGGCCTCCCCCTCTTTCTTGGAGAGCCACGGCCTGTGACACCATTTATGCCACTTATGGCGTCACCATGCCACCATCCATGGTGGTAGTGCAATACCCAATTCCTCTTGGGTGGTACCATGTCCTTTTGATAAAACACAATCCTTGCAGGTATATTTGCAGCAGGTTTATATGATCTCGTCACTTTAATGTATAAGACATCTGCACACTTTACTTTGTATGATTTTGGGGATCGAGATGAGACACAGTGGGGACAAACCACGACAATTCCTGTCGTTTCACTTGAACATGCTTGTTCTTATCTCCCCCTAACGACGGGAAGACTATCTCATCCAAGTGACACACCGCAAATCTATCGGTGAGGAGATCGCCTGTCAAGGTTTCGACATAGCAGACTATAGCTGGAAGTTCATATCCAGCATAAATATTTATTCATCTCAAGTAACCCATCATTGTGCGCTGTGGCGGCGCAATTTTTGGCACATAAAACATTGAATGGAGCTCAAGGATTGTAGATCCGTGTCAATCCAAAAGAGCTCAAGGATTACAAGTTCGTTTGAAATCCTTTAAAATCCTCACACATAGTCACTAGCTATGGTGTAAATTGGTTTAATGATGCTGGTCATAGATGAAAAAGTAACGCTGCATGCAAAAATTGCATAACCCAAAACGGAAGTATTGGTGTGCTTTACCAATATTAAGACTATTACTATAGTCGTTTTCCGTGAGACCAATTGAGTTTTTATATAAGACTATGATGCCCATTACATATCACATATAATAAGCTATGAAAATCATTGCGCCTACGGAAATTAACCCGGCCTATGTGCTTTGATAGTCTAGCATAAGCAGCATAAATTTTAATAGTGGATGGTGTCATGACACGTGACCAGCGTGTTGACACAACAACCAACACCATAAAGTATCTATGGTGTCCGCAAGTTGGTTGAATCGATCCACTGAATCCTCTTTTGATTCAATATAACAACATAATGAGAAACTCATGTGTCCTTTGCATATGATGATCTCAATCATAATTTCTTTAACGAATAGGCTTTGAATGATGTACTTTTATCCATAAAATCACGACGGATAGGAGAAGCATAATAAGGTATAAATGCATATGCTTGTGCATCAAATATATTATAATGCCACATTGGGGGAGCGGTGGAATTTAGGAATTGAACATACGTCTTCAACCCTATATGACAATATTTGAGGATAAAATGTTTATTGATCGTCCTCAGATTTGTGTGTAAACCATATTCTTCTGGTGTTTGCTTCTATTTATCCAAAAATATGGGTGTCCATAGTAGTTTCTTTAATGTATGGATCACCAGATCAAAGCCAATCTATGTCAGAATTCCAAAATATCATTTTCTTATGACGTTGAATTTAATTAGCGGTTACTTAGAACCTACTAAGTTGACATATAATCTTCTCTAATACTCATTTACATTCGCAGTCATTTAGAGGTAATGCAAAGGAGCTCAAATGAATTCTCACTTGTGTCTTTTTCACATGAAAATCGTGGCGTAAATTTCTTTATAATGTGGAAAACAAAATTCAATTTTCTCTTGGCATTATTTGTCAATTTGACATATGTTCAATATATATCGAAACGTAACTCAAGTTCTTTAGAGTAACTCGATGGGAATTGTAATACAAGAGATTCTAATCCCAATTAGGCAGGTGTATTATGAATCCCAAAGGAAGAGATATACTGATCCTTATTACTTTCTTTGATATACTAATCATTATCATATACTATTGATATAGTACTACTGTTCTTCAGTACTATTATTTTAGGGATTACATTGTGCGTTTCTTTGCACACGGTTCTTTGTTCCATGCCTATATTATGATATGTTGCTTTACTTTATGCAATACTTTGCAAAGTTAGATGCAGAAAATTGAATCATGTATATTATGAATAAAATTTGAATAATCTCAATTCCTTTAGAGAAAATTCAAAAAATTAACATGCCAACGATTGCATTTAGTCTTGTCCAATTTAGAGAGAGAAACTTTAAGACCAAAAGTCTAATTTAGGACCAAAAGTCGTATTTGGGCGTAATAGCCTTTATAAGGATATCTTAAAAATTTTAAAGTAGACTAATCAAAGCCTATCTTGGATTGAGCCAGATCCTTTTTGCTCTTTTAATAGCTGCAATGATGAGATTTGTCATTTAACATATTCTTCCCAGATGTTATGTTTTTAGTTGTAAACTCATTTTCAATGTTATTGTTGGATATTGAAGATACTTTTCCAAAATCCGCATACTCATATGATTCTTCATATTTATTGAAAGTCGTAGCTAATTCTTTGCTAGCTTATAATGTACGTATCAATAGTCCATTGAATTACAACAATGGCAGAGTGCTTCACTGCACATGACATGTCCCATATGTCATCTTTTAAATGTTACATTGTTTCCACTTACTTTTGGATGATTATATGAATTTTACGTCCATGGTAATTACCCTTTGTTTTAGGGTCGTTACATTACTTTGCCCAATTTGTTCAAGAATATATATATATTTTTCTAAGACCTTCCATCGTCATTGCCTTTTGATTTAGGGTTGTTGCATTACTTTGCAAAATGTGTTCCAGGAAATTTCTTTTTCTCATACCTTACATTGTCATTGCCCTTTGGTTTAGGGTTGTTGCATTACTTTGAACAATTTGTTCCAAGAAATAATTTTTTTCTCTCAGACTTTACATCGTCATTACCCTTTGTTTTCTCAGACCTTACATTGTCATTGAAGATATTATAATTATTTCTTAGCTATTTTCATAAAGCAGTTTGCATAAATATATCATGCTCAAGCCTTAGTAGGGGAATTTGGTACTCAAGTTCTTCAGAGTCCAATGTGTCAAACTCAAACTGTGATGGTTAAACCATCTGTAAAATATAGGAAGAATAAAATGTATTAGTTTCGTGGTTTAAATGACATTCACGACAACTAATATAAACCAAGATACATTAAGGTAAATCCGATGCTTTGTGAAATTACGTTATCACTGTAAAATTTTGGTTTCTCCGTTTTCATTGCATGTGAAGCTAATGAAATTCCATTATTGTTGCTTTTTACACAATTAATAAGATATCCATCTTGAAAATTTTTCAAGAAATAAAAATTGGATTTCAAGACCGAAATTTGTAATGGTCATATTTTTCTTGCTTAGTGAATAGTCTTTATCACAATAGTTGGTTTGTCCATTTTTATCTATATTATAATGCTCATGAAATTGCATTATCATGGCAATGCTCAAACTAAATAACATGTTAAATAAAAGTAATTATTTAACATAATAAAATAGACATATAATGATGCTCAAATTTCATAAGTATATGTCATGATATAATAAGATAAGTTTGAGCATTATATCATTAACGATTTAATCAAAATGATGACTTTAATTAGATCTTACTTGTTAGTTTGCCAAATAAACTGCATATGATACCATTGCTCGATCTCCGACTCCAAATTTGTCGTCGCATATTCATCGCCGTATCGTAATTGTTATGCCACATAAAAACAAATAATATTCATATGATTAGTCACTTTAATCATATATATTTCACATTTATCATATAAATTAAATAATTTCATATGATTTTCACATTTAAACAATATCCATATGAATAGTCACACAGTAAATATAAATTATTATACGATAATTTCAAAAATTACCTTCAAATTTTTTTTATCCCAAAAAGAAAATTCTGTTTTTTTTTTCGTGGGTCGGGTCACCCAGATCCGGGTCAGACCCAAACTTGTCCAGGTCGAGATCAAGCTTCTGCCGACGAAGCTTTGTCGGCAAAGGTCTGGAGGCTGGAGCGGCGGGGAGGGCAACCCGGAGTCGTCAGGTATCTAACAGATCGGCTAGCGCGGGCGGCGTCGAGGACAAAGCCAGATCGACGTCGTTGATGCTGGGCTAGGCAGGTGGAGGCGATCGGAGGGGCGGCGAGGCTAGGCTAGGGCAGATGCGGCGCAGCTAGCGAGATCGGGAGGCTCGCCGGAGTATGTGCTGGGTAGGCCTAGCGGCGATGGCGGCGGAGCAGAGATCGGCAGGGTGCCCAGAGAAGAATTCTGGGTGCCATGAGAATTTTCCATTCTCTGCCGACAAAACTGTCGTCGGCAGAGTTTAGGGTTTAATTTACCGACGAAGGATTTGTCGGGAAAAAGGTTTTCTGGGGATGAGATCTTCTTTGCCGACGAAAATGTTGCCGGCAGAAGTGTTTTTCTGGGGTTTTTTTCAGGGACAAAGACCTAGGGTTTTTTTCTTCTTTTTTTTTCTCTCTGGCTAAAGCAAAGTGCTGATAACGTGTTGTAGGAATATCGGAATTGGTCTACTCATTTCATTAGAGAATCCCTTTATATAGGGTGATGATTACAATGGAAACATCAATTACAATTATGGTAATAAACACTGATTGAAACGTTACATCAGATTGATACTAATTTCCTAATTGCTATCGTCAGTTACTTTGACAAAGGCACATTTATGGTATTTTCCTTCAACATTTAACAATTTATATAACAATTTATATAATTAAAATTAAATATATAACAATTTATATACCTAAATTATAACAAATATATAACAATTAAATTTATTAATAAATATATAGCAAATATATAACAATTTATATAATTAAAATTAAATATATAACAAATATATAACAATTTATATAATTAAAATAAAATATATAACAAATATATAACAATTTGTTAAAATTAAATTTATTAACAAATATATAACAATTTATATAATTAAAAATAAATATATAACAATTTATAAAATTAAACTAAATTGAAAAAAAAAATTTAACCGGATCGGAGGAGGAGGCCGGAGGAGGAGGGGAAGGAGGTCGGACGAGGAGGGGAAGGCGGAGGGGAAGGAGGAGGAGGAGGAGGAGGCCGGCGCGGCTTGGAGGAGGATTTGAGGAAGAGTTTGGATCAGAGGAGGAGCCGCCGATTTGAGGAGGAGGAGGAGGAGGAGCAGCGCGGCGGAATCTGGAAGAAGCCCGTAATCGCGTTCGGCAGCAGCAGCAGGAGGAGGAGGAGGAAGAGAGGAAAAAGTCGGCTAGGGTTCGACAGTTTCTGATTTATACCCGAAAGAATAGCCGACGATTAA
This sequence comes from Potentilla sterilis, assembly GCA_963682095.1. Lineage (NCBI taxonomy): Eukaryota > Viridiplantae > Streptophyta > Magnoliopsida > Rosales > Rosaceae > Potentilla > Potentilla sterilis. Next base: position 41,477,275 of record OY821757.1, on the reverse strand, counting down.
AAAAGATTTCGTCGGCTATTCTTCAAAATAGCCGACGAAATGTTTGAACTCGTCGGCTATACTTTGAATGTCGTCGGCTATACTTTAGGCGCTCAGCAGCCGTCTGATCTCCCCCATCCAACGGCGGATAATAAAAAGGCGCGGATCGCAAGAGTTTAGCCGACGAATTCAAATATTTCGTCGGCTATGCTTTGGACAATCAGCAGCCGTTGGATCTGAGTCATCCAACGGCGGACAATAAGCGGATCGCAAGAGTTTAGCCGACGACATATAATTTTCGTCGGCTAAACTTTTGGTCAAACAACGAAGTCAAACCTCTAAACGCTTTAAAACGGAAATTAGTCTAGTTAGACGACGGTTTCTGGCCTGACCTTCAACAGATAATAGTTTCAAATCGATGAGACGCAACTAATCGTATAAAAAATTTTCTCAAAATATTTACCGAACGTCAGGCTACCCATAGGAAAACGGAAGTAAAAAACAGTTAACCGCAACATTCGGCACACAAATTTTGTTGGAATCTTGTCATTTTTCAACCGTAGACGTATTTCATTATTTCGGTCATATCTTATTTGACGACATATCTGCATTTGAAGAGTGTACGTATAGTAACTATTTGAAACTATACATTCACTTAAACACTTAGTAAACAAGTTAAGGAACATTAGTGCATATGTTTCGATTTTGAATCTAAAAGTTTGGAAAATCTATTCCAACCGTCAGATATCACCGTTAAGATTAAATACATGTATGAAAAAAAATCCAACTACATCTGACAACGTTAAAGGCTCGATCGGGACGGTCAACCGGGTGAGTCAAGCCTTTAAACGCTTAAAAATGGTAATTGGGTTGTCTAAATGACGTTTTCTGGCCTGACCTTCAACAGATACTAGTTTCAAATCGATGAGACGCAACTAATCGTATAAAAATTTTCCTCAAAATATTTACTGAACGTCAGGCTACCCATAGGAAAACGGAAGTAAAACACAGTTAACCGCAACATTCGGCACACAGATTTTGTCGGAATCTTGTCATTTTTCAACCGTAGACGTATTTCATTATTTCGGGCATATCTTATTTGACGACATATTTGCATTTGAAGAGTGTACGTATAGTAACTATTTGAAACTATACATTCACTTAAACACTTAGTAAACAAGTTAAGGAACATTAGTGCATATGTTCCGATTTTGAATCTAAAAGTTTGGAAAATCTATTCCAACCGTCAGATATCACCGTTAAGATTAAATACATATATGAAAAAAATTCAACTACATCTGACAACATTAAAGGCTCGATCGGGACGGTCAACCGGGTGAATTAACCCTTTAAACGCTTAGAAATGGTAATTGACCTGTCTAAATGACGTTTTTTGGTCTGACCTTCAACAGATACTAGTTTCAAATCGATGAGACGCAACTAATCGTATAAAAATTTTCCTCAAAATATTTACCGAACGTCAGGCTACCCATAGGAAAACGGAAGTAAAACACAGTTAACCGCAACATTCGGCACACAGATTTTGTCGGAATATTGTCATTTTTCAACCGTAGACGTATTTCATTATTTCGGGCATATCTTATTTGACGACATATTTGCATTTGAAGGATGAAGCAATGATGGGAGCCGAAGCTCGCATGCAATAATAAACCCTACAAAAGATCGTTAGCAGCATAAGCAAGTAGGGATCGTTCTAGGCCGGGGATTAAGGGTACCTGAGATATGAAATTGTTAGACACAAACATATTTACATCTATACAAAAACGTCACATATTGGGGGGATATGGATGATTCGGCAGCAATGCTACCCTAACACTAGGCACGGCAATTATAAAAACAGAAAATAAATCCTAGGTCTAATATGTACAGGTGATCATCATCTTTCGCAAAACATTTAGCACATAGACTCTTTAACGAATAAATTCACATGCAAGAAGGTAAGGAACAAGTATCAACATGCTCAAGTTCAAAATTAGTTCCAACTACAACTTAGTTGTAAGACCTCTCAAGTTTTAAGACCGAACTTTTGGTTATGGGCCCTAAAGTTATGTTAATCCTTTTGAGACTTAACAATTGTGTGCAATGATCTAAATTGGAGACATGCAAAACAAGTAAGGTCGTCAATCTTCTTATTTTAAACATGCAAGTATCTAAAGTATTAAACCCTAAGTGAGCAACACAAATCAGAGCGACCTTTTGAGTATGGCAACGTTCGTAATTACTCTAGCCGATTAAACCTAGCACCTAGATCAATGTTCAAGACAACACTAAGTACTGATTTTCATGCCCAATCCTTAGATACTAACCAATTTTGAACCTAAAACATGCATCTATACCACTGTCCTAATTATCTAACATACGAATTTACAAGTTACATATTACAAATTAGCATGCAAAATCATTGTTCTTGTCGAAACCTAAACATAAATCTAAGCATCGATTTAAACAAGTCTTTAACATACAATTTATAAAACCAAAATCGGTTCACACATAGACATATAAACCAACACCAAACATACATGAATGTTTCATAGACAAAATCAAACATAACTAAACAAAAATTACTAAACCGAAGAAGGGAGTGGATCACACTTTGAGAACACCTTGAGAGCTTCTTTTGGTGTGGATCCGGTGCTGTATGGATGAGGGGATGAGGCTGCACGGCTATAGGTGGCTCGGCAGGGAATTTTCCAAGTTTCGGCAGAAACTTGGTTGGTGGTGGAAGATGGATTCGGGTTTAGGTTTTTTTTGTCTAGGAAGTTTGGGGAATTTTTGGTAGAGTTTCGGCCTTGTGTTTAGCTTGAGATGAGATGATTTTTCTGTAGGAAAAGTGGGGGTATTTATAGAGAATAAGGGGGGGTGCCGGCAGCCCTTAAGCAAAAAGGATTTCAGAAAACCTAGTGCAATAAGGTTTTGCAACCTTCCTTTCTTAGTTCAATTAGGTTTTCTTTTTCTGAATTTTTCTTCAAGGCTTGGGCTTCACATCTTCATGGACTTCATGAATGGTCTTGGACTTCAATTGAAAGGCTTTGATCCATCGAAAATGCCCCATCTTGCCGGCAGCACAATTTGCATCCGAATCTGCCAGAATCGGCAGCTTCTCCTAGCTTGACTAGGAGAACTTGTTTCTTCATGTTTTTTTTCAATGCCATGGCCAAGTGTCATTCTCCTTCCTTCCATAAGCTTGGGATGTCTTCAAAAATGCTCTTGTACATCATATGGTCCATCGGAATGAAGCACTTGTGAAAAGGAAGCAATCAGTCCCTGGAATCGGCAGCTTTGACCTTGTCGCAGTAATTCCGGCATATCTCCACCTTCGGAGCTCCGATTGATGCGATTCTAAGTCTCACGTAAACTAGACACATATGGCCATCTCCCCATAAAATATCTCGGCCAAATTCCTTGCAAGTCGTCGGGAATGATTTTTCGAAGTTGGGGCAAAGTCCTAGGAAAATCCTGTAAGCCCCTGGATTGGAATGTTCGGACTGCCGTTTTGCAGCCAATTTTTGGGTGACTTCCCGAACTCCGATTGATCTGAAATTTTAATACAACATTCCTCAACGTATGAATATTAAGCACAAAAAATTTCATAGAATTCGGACAAGGATAGATCATACTTTTGTTCATCTCAAAATCACGAAAAAGACACATTTTGCAATATTTTCCAGATTTCTCAAACTTAGTCATTTTTCGGATTCTTAACCATTTTTCACAAAACTCTACCAAATTAACACTAAACTAAATTATGACTCAATCTTAGACAAATAAGGGTTAAACAAAGCATAAACGAGGGCATAAGCATATAATATCGTTGCACATTGTGCTCCTATCAAGCAATGGTTTGTCGATAGTGATAGAAAATGAAAGGTGGTTTTTTTTTTTTAATCATAGCCGACGAAATCAAACATAGTACTCGTCGGCTATTCTTTTGTCGTTTTCTATCTAAAATAAAATATGTGTTTTTCAATAAAGTTTTGGCCGATGAAATCACGCATTTTTCGTCGACTATAATTAGTATAGCCGACGAAATAATGCATTTTTCGTCGGCTATTCTTTGAAAAAAATAAAAAAAATCAGTGGTGTTACACCTCTCGTATTCCTATGTCCTGTTCATATATAACCAAAATTGAACATAAAAAAAAACAGAAACCCAGCAGTCAACATATTTCAAATTTTTTTTTTAAGGGGTTTGGAACCCAGCCTATGCTGGGAGGCTCATCCCCACACCCGTTCATTAGAAAAGAGTGGATTACAAATGAAAGGATTACAACATCTAAATTACTTAATCCGTCGGATTGTAATCGGAATCATCGGATGAGTCTTTTTCAGTTTCTGAATTGCTCGATATTGGTAATCTATGTCGTTCCTCACCACTAGAGTCCTCGTTAGTTTCTTCATTTGGATCAACATCAACAAGCAGTGGCTCTTCACGTCGAATTCGCACCGGCGTGTCTAGGCGAATAAAAGAGGAGTCAGGAATACCGTTTGAGTTGGGCTCTTGATAAGTGGTGCCCCCTTCCTCGTTCTCTTCAGCCACTCCAAGTGTAGATGCCCGGTAAATGTTGCGATGGTGGATAGTGTTGACTACTTTCCACGGGTCACTCTTTCTCCCGTTTCTCCCTTTTTTTTTAAATGAGCAACTGCTGCCCAGATCTGAAAATATATAGACTTATAGCCGACGAAATTGTCAACTTCGTCGGCCATACTTCCAAAAATTTTCGTCCGCTAATGTTTCGGAGAAAGGCCGACGAAAATACAAATCGTCGACTGAAATATGAATATAGCCGACGATTTTTTGAAAATACCAACGACAAAACAGTTTCGTCGGCTATGGTTAAACTATGGCCGACGATTTTTTTTTTCACCGACGAAAAATAAAATCGTCGGCTATTCCTTAGAATTACCGACGAAAATTTTAATTCGTCTGCCGTTTTTTTTTTCGTCGGGAAAACCTTTTTTTTTGGTAGTGACACATCGGAAGTTACGAAATTAACGTTCCTTGAACACTCTCCCTTGTGTCGCGTACCTAATGTGACACGGTGCATAACATGTTGCCTTGCTAAAACCTTGCCAAGTAAAAACAAAAACCACTTGGGTAAAATAAAAAGCTTGGTCGAAGGGAAAAGAGCACAACGCACCAACTACAATTGAAGATTACATGTGAGGTAGACTCCCCCTGATGTCTACAAGACGACTCCCCCTAGTTGGTAACCCAATCTCGAAGTTTAGATTAATGACATATACAAATGCTTTAAAAGTAGGCGTGGCCAATGACTGAGTCATTGAATATGGCCACATTATCCTTATATCAGACCAGCTATACTTAGCATTACTTGGTCTTAAGGAAGAAAGTTGCTTAATAACTCAAAACAAGAGTTTGCGTTGAAAATCAGATTCACGCGCAGCATGACCTTCATATACTTAAACAGCTCTAACTCCTTCGATACAATAGGTATGAATGAACTGTGAAGAGTTCTAGAAACTAGACACCCATATATCCAATGATATAAAGTACACAAGCTAGTTCATTATGAGCTTACCACAAAGCTCTATCGAATATGACTGATCTGCAAATTACCGGACATATTCGTCCTACTTTTCTAAAACAGCCATAACGCACATAATATGACAGCTATGATCAAATGGTTGGTGTTTCTGGCAAGTAAACACATAGATCTTTCCAACGGTACCAATTTCATCATTGTCCAATGAGTGAGATGTCCTGTAGGTCTCGTGGAAGTCGACGTATGAAATCAGATAGATTCTGGAATTGCCTTTTGATGTGTCTTTCATGATGGGATCAAATGAGCCTAAACCTTTCACACTTGAAATAAAGTACCGCCATGTAACATGGCATTGCATGGGCGTATCTAGCCATTACCTTGGCTTTAAAAGTTTATAGAGAATGAGATGTCGAGTCGAGCATATTATGACAAGTACATGATTTCTCACATAGTACTTAGATGGAGAGTTTCATCTCCCAAGACTTCTAGTCATATAGACGAAACGAGTCTTCTCAATAAATCGACTGATCATGGGATACATGTAGGCTTTAGTTTAACGTCCTTTAGATTGACATAAGCCGATAGATGAATAAGTTCATCACTAACGGTTCTAACTCTCGAGACCAAGTGTTCCCAAGATCCTTTCATTCTTAACTTCGGATTAGTGATATCTCAATAACAATTCATCCGGAGTTTACACGAAAATAGGCATGATTCTTCATATCCCATCCCTAATCAAGTAGTCACTCAACCGTGTAGACCATATCCTACCAGACTGTCCGAACTCACAAGGAGAACATCTCAATCTGATAGCATAAGCACTTCGTGGTTTTTGCTCACTTGTCTTGGGTGGAAACTTATCCATTTAGGATGTTTATGTACATCCCTTTACTTAATTAGTCCCAATAGAGATGATTTATGTTGCATGTTCAGTTTTTCAGAACTACCTAACTGACAAGGTAGTGGATGCAATATGTCATCGTAGTCGATTCCAGGGCGTTTGTGAGAGACCTTACGTCATAAGTTGAGTGTAGACTCTTTTTCTCACTACGCTTTCCATAAAAAATTATCGATAGGGTTTACACTTGCGGTGTCGGCATCACCTTACCAAAGACCTATCTCTTTGTTTAAACTGGATCGCATATCTTTCCGTGTAGGTCAATTCACAACATTGGTGTTTTCTTCAACGAAGTGTGTGTTCGATATCAAACTCATAAACCACGTACTCCTGTACACTAGTGTTATTCATATTTGTAGAGATCTCTATATGGATTGGCTTTGCATTTAGGTATCCCCCAATAATGACCATAATCCAGAAAATCCATGAGACGAATGAGTTGTCATTGATCAAAGGATCAAGTTGTGACAAACTTGCATTCGGCCAGTGTATATTGAACTAAGTGCTCTTTCTATACTTCTGTGAGAGTCACGGTCTAGTGACACCATCTACCACTTTTGTGGAGTCACCATGTCACCATCTATAGGTGACGACATGTCCATTTATCCGGACATGAATTTTTACATACATGTTTGAAACTTGAACACTATTTCGATCTTTTCCTTGAAAGACCACTAGTTTGCTCTTTACAACATGTATAACCGATCTCGTCACTTTGATTTATAGGACTTTGGGGAGCATGATGAGGCTCAGTGGGGAGAAACCACGGCAATGCCAAATCGCTCTACTTGAACATACTTGTTCTTATCTCCCGCTAACGACGGGAAGACTGACTCATCAAAAAGTGACACGAACGAGATCGCCTGTTAATGTTCCATATAGAAGACTATATGTGGAAGTTTATGTCTTATTCAAAGACTTTATTCATAACCCATCAGTAAGCGCTTTTGGTGGTGCAATATGACACAAAGTATGTGGACAATAAAGGGTTTTGATCGTTAACACTTATCCGTTAACAAGATGCATTCTGTTACAAACCGTAGTATGCATGTACGCTTCCTGAAACGTTTCACTAATATCTGTGACACCAAATGCTACTAAATTTTGAAATTAGGTAGATACGTGTGTTAGGATTCCAACGCCACTGGCGTCATTGCTGGAACCGGCCGGAAACATACTGAACCGGCCGAAAAGGTCACCGAAGGTCAGTGAACTTTTATGTCTAGCGGTTCACCACCTTCCAGGTGTCCAATGACCCTCAAATTTTATGAGAAGGTAGCCTTGGATGTTAGGAATCGGTGGCCACAAGTCTCACCTCACAATCGGTGTCCAATGACCCTCACAATGACTAGTCCGCGAGCTGGAAAACTGGAAATTTTAGGTTTTTGCAACTTTTCAATCATTGTGAAGGTGCTTCATAACATCTAAGTGTTATGGCTTGAGTTTAACCATTAGATATATATAACCATAATATCATTATGTCGCAAATTGAACTATGATACGGCATTAAAGTCATTGTCTTATGTATCATTGTTTTTAGCGTAGGAGGGTGTTACTCCAAAACTTTGCTAAACATTAGGCCTCCATATAATGAGCATAGCTAATGAAGGACCATAAGAGGGATCATATGCACTTTTAAATGCATAACTAGTGCTTCTATTGACTTGGAGGAAGACTTGGGTGATGTTAATGTTATCTTTAAGCCTTGAGCATTGCTCAAGACACTACCAAATATTCTTTTGGTCATCTTTGATCCCAATAGCTTCTTTGCTAAAAAGAAACGATGTCCATGTAGATTTCTTTCATATATGGATCATCAAAACATGTCTAAAATTTCGGACGATGTTCATTATAGTCTATATGAGTCGTCGATTCAAAGAATTTGAATCATAGTATACGTGAAATACATTCACAATATTGACTCATAAGTTGTGCGCATTCATTAGAAGTGATACATAAGAAATTTTTCAATTTTCACAATGAGTTTCAAGGTGATAAACGTTGACACGAATATCTTTAAGTAATGAGCAAAGTTCGATTGCTTCTTTATGCATAGAGAGCATATGTAATCATGAGGATATACTCTCATCTTCTTCCATATATCTCTTGTATACATTGACCATATGATTGCATTATTTCAATTAGTGAACCGATGTAGAACCATATCAAGGACATGATTCTTTTTTGTTCAATGGCCCTTTTTTTTTTTTTTCTTTATGACATGGGAGTTTCGAGGCGTAGACTCCCTATCAGAGCCTGTCCCCGGCCGAAAATGTGCCGATGCAGACGTCGGACCCTAAGAGGGGTGGATTGTGATGACCTTGACCTGACCTGGCTAAAGAAGCTAGCAGGTAGGTAGGTCACGCATCCCACATTGTCCGGGGGAGAGTAGATGTTGTGCTTATATGTACAGAGTTGGGTTGATACATTAAGATGCATTTTGAGGTGAAACCTCAAGAACAAAACCGTGCGGGCCAGTGGGCCCAAAGCGGACAATATCTCAAGTGTGTGGACTGAGCTGTTACAGATGGTATCAGAGCCTGTCCCCGGCCGAAAATGTGCCGACGCGGACGTCAGACCTTAAGGGGGGTGGATTGTGATGACCCTGACTTGACCTGGCTAGAGAAGCTAGCAGGTAGGTAGGTCACACATCCCACATTGCCCGGGGGAGAGTGAATGATGTGCTTATATGTACAGCGTCGGGTTGATACATTGATACGCGTTTTGGGGTGAAACCTCAAGAACAAAACCTTGCGGGCCAGTGGGCCAAAGCGGACAATATCTCAAGTGTGTGGACTAGGCTATTCCTGGTGTCTAATTCATCTCCTCTTCGTTCCCTACAAGTTCGTGTAATTAGTTTATCGAATTGGTTAAGTTGTGATCTCTTTGTTTTATGGGTTTCTATCGGTTTTGTTCGCCCTGATGGGGGGACTGAGAGTATTTGTGGAGTGAATTCTTCTGAAAATAACACCCTAATTCGGATTAAGCCATATTAATCTGGGTCAGGGTGTTACACTCCCCCTCTTTTTCTAAACGTGTGACATGAATTTCGTCACTTTTATTTTCAATGTCATTTTAGGACGCATTTTGCGGTCAATTTTTCTTTTTCTAAAAAAGAACAAGAGGGAAGGTATCGAATTCAGGTCGAAACCAAGATTGTGGTAACTCAATTCAATATTTACTGTGACAATTTCAGTCACATATGGATGTTACAGTGACAATTTTCGTCGCACATCGTCAGTTTGTCCATTTTTATATAATGTGACTCCCTTAGGACCATCACAAGTATCGACAATATTCTGTCGGAATCGTGACTAAATAGTCACAAAGAGTTGTGGTTCACAGTGACATCACAACCACAAGCACAACTTTAGACGGTAACATCTCAATTACCTCTTAGTGATACGCCGGGGTGGGTGGGGCCCCTTTGTATCGTCTTGAGAAGCAGAATAATCGGGATGATGTAGCAGGGTGTTTGAAAGTCCCGAAAAAAATAAAAGTCCCAACAATTTAAATTGCAGAAAGCAGAAACTTTTATAAAATCTTACTTGCTTGTTCATTAAATGAACTGCGGTTAATATAAATTGCTCTTGAAGACTCGGTTATGGTCCTTATGCAAACTTGAAATGCTCTTCCATGTACGTGCAACGAAATAATTCTCGCAATTCCATCGCGATGTGTTGTGCAATAAATTTCATGAAAAAGAAAAACATATGGTTAGTCATATTCACCATATATAAAATCAGGAAAACCAATACAAGAATTACTGTGCTATGGCGGTAAATAACCTGTTTTACACCTACGGTGGAAACTTTTTACCTGGGATAAATTTATCGTTTTGCCCCTTTATGCATCTGGATTGGATCAAAGAATCCGGGTTGAAACCGGGTCGGGTCAGCAAACCGGGTCGAGCAGACTGCTGCTTTAGTTTGGATTGGACTGACGACGCTGGATGATAGGAGCATAAAATGCTACGTTCTTAATGTATTATTCCATTCATTCATACTATGTTTAACCCTTATTGTCTTAGAATCGAGTCATAATATCGAGTCATGAGTATTTGGTAGAATTACAAAGAAATCGTGCTAAATATAGATAAATATGTACGAAAATGTTAAGTAGCCGATTTAGAGTTGTAGAGATGTTTCGTTGGATCTGTAAAGCTTCGGCTATACTTTTGATGGATTTTTCTTCTCTTATAGGCAGAATACATATTGATAATTGAGCAATGCAAGGAGTTATACCAATCGGAGCAAAAGAAGATGCCAAGAATTACAAGTAAAAGCTTATCGCAAGAATCCAGTAAATCCAATAAATTCCTGGGCACATCACCCAATTTTCAGAATTTCTGTAGCACGATTCACAAGGAACCAGAGTGCGAACGATATATGCATGGAAATTTCTACGAGTCTAGTTTCTACAGAACTTATAATCGTACCAAAAGCTTTCCTGAGGAGAGAGTTATGTCCGTCACAAGACAGCAAGATCACTGTCTGCCGAGAAGAAGAACCTACTGTCTGTTTTTGCACTTTTCTGTTTTTGTGCATCAAAGAGGCAACCGAATACATCACTTGAGAGTTTCCAAGCTAAATGAAGGTTAGGGGATTCAACAAAGCCAAAAAGAAGTGAAAAAAGATGGAAAGAATTGATCTCCTAGCTCGGATAGGAAAACTTGCCGGTACTAGGAGAATTCTGCCGGTTGTGCAAGGGAGGATAGCTGCTGCGTATCCATGGACCATTATCCATCAAAGAAAGTTGCTGAGTCCACAAGAGATGTCCATGAAGCATTGCAGCTGATCCATGAAAGAATTCGGTAGAAAGAAGTGTCCTAGAAGAACCAAGAAAGGAAGAAAACCTAAACCAAATCGGTTTGGGATTTGTGTTCCCTAGTTGCTGCCGGCCTTGTGCATATTTTTCCCTATAAATAGCCACGAATTCCATACAGCAAAATTGTCACATCTCAAGCATAAACACTTAGCCAAAAATTCTACCAAGTCTTTCAAGCACCACATACCAAATAGTACTTGGCCTAAAACCCGATTCCACCACCTTTCATAATTCCGAACCTCACCTTAACCTACTGCCGTGCATCTTCCATCAACACTTATCGAAGTCTTCAAAGGTTTCTAAAGTGTGATCTGATCCCCTATGGCTCTTGTATTTGTTTATGTTTATGTGTATTGTATGAACTCGATTCGATTCTTGGTTTTTGATAAATTGTTGTATGAACCCGATTTGATGTTTATGTAATTGTTTATTGATTTTTAGCATGTAAATTTTGTTTGTAGATAATTAGGACAGTAGGTATTTGATGCATGTTTAGAACTTAAAACCGATTAGAACTAAGGTTAGGGAAAATAAACCAAAACATTAGTGTTGTGTAAAGCATGTAATTCTAAATGCTAGGTTTCATATGATAGAGTAATTCGAATAAGTCGTACGCTGGAGTAGTCTTAATTTGTGTTGCTCGCCTAGGTCTAAAAACCTTAGAACTTGCATGTTAAATAAGATGATTGACAACCTTACTTGTTTACATGTTTTCGATTCAGACTTATATGCTTAAATGTTAAAACGTGTAAAACCGGATTAGCATCACCTTAGGATTATACGCTGGAGTTGGTTCTAAGAATTTACGTAGTCTAATGATTAGAAAACCGCTGGAGGATCTAGTTGTGTCAAAACCAAGTTAGGTCTAAATTGTGTCAATACTTGTTCCTTACTTTCTTGCATACATGTTTTTACATGTTAAAGAGTCTTTGTGTTAATTGCTTGTGTGAAAGATGTCGACCAAACTTGTAAATAGTATTTTAGGTTTTATTTTCTTATTCCTTAGTTATAGGGCAGCCTTGTTGCTGCCGAACCTCATTTCTCTATCCCCTATAAAACGTGTGAATATGTAAATACTTGTGTGAATATTTGTTGTTAACCTTTTACATGTCGGGTACCCTTAATCCCCGGCTAGAACGATCCCTACTTACTATATGCTACTAACGATTGTAGGGTTATCATTGACGTGCCGCTTCAGCGACTCGTCACTGGATTGAGGAGACGACGTCGGAGGAAGCACATGCGAGGATGCAATGCTGGTGCTATTGCGACGCGCGCGGGGTTGCGGCACCACTGGACAAGGATGGAGGCGCGCTAGGCGGCGTCGTCTTGGCTGGGGGCACGCTGGGTCCTCATCGGAACGGCGAGAAAGGGTGGCCGATTTTGGGGCGGTACGGGGCTAGTGGCATCAACTAGGCTATGGCGACGTCGCTGGTCAGCAGAGGACGCGCGACGGAGGGCGGCGAGAGGTCATCGACTTCATGGTGGCGCGCTCGGAGGGCAGCAACAACATAAATCGGAGGAGGGAGGAGCGGGTGGGTGCCCATAGTCTTTCCTTCTTTGCCGACAAATATGTCGTCGACAGAGGAAGAGTGCGCTTCTGTTTTCGATAAAGAAGTTGTCAGCAAAACGAATTTCTGGGGGGGGGGGCCTTCTTTTCAGTTCGGGTAAAAAAAATTCTGGGGAATTTTCTGACAAAATGTTGCCCGCAAAAAAATATTTTAGAGTTAGGGTTTTGGCTATCAAGCATAGGGTTAGAATTATGTGCTGATAACGTGCTCTAGGAGAAAAAGATAGATACAAAACGATATTTTATTCATTGATAAGGAGACATTTATATAGATATTACATCAAGTATCCCGAACAATCATGGATTCTCGATCAACTAAAGATTCTACTAATCTAGTCTAATTAGGTCAAGGCACACATCAGAAGCTACATAATTAACCTTTCTTGAACATGTTCTTGATTTTCATTTGTTTTCAGCAGTAGTATTTGTGCACTTTACTCCCTGAAACATGAAGGTAAACTATGAAAAAAAGAATATACCAGTGGCGAGGGAATTCCACTCCCAGTGTCCTTTTCTTTTTCTTGTTCACGCGCCAACAATCTCAGGCTAAAAGTAATATCCACGACCCGAGATCCGTGACCCGATATCAGAAACCCGACCCGGACCGAAACATATATTCAGCGCTCGCGGGTCGTTAAACCCCTAATTGAAAGCAGCGGCTTAAAAGAAGCAGGGAAAGGGCGCCCAAAACCCTCTCAGCCTCTCTTCTCACTTCCGCAGCAATGGCCACTTCTTCGCAAGCTCAGGCCGTCAAGTCCCTCAACAACTCCGCCGGACGCCGCCGCTTCGTCGTAAGCTCCGATTCAACTTCCTCTCTTCTCCTCTCTCTCTTTCAATTCATTTTTCGTGGTGATATCTTTCTCTGTCTGTGTGCAGTTCAAGAGCGTCGCTCAGAGGCTAGAAGAAGTCGAAATCGATGTCTTCCGAAGCCTCGATAAAGTCAAGGAGGAGCCTTCCCCTGGCTCCACGTTTTTCAAGGACTGCCTTGTCGAATGGAGGGTCAGGATTCATTTTTGTTTGAATTATTTTCGTTAATTTTGGATTTGTCTATGTTAATTTTGTTTAATTTGGTTTTCGGTGCAGGAATTGAATACGGCGGAGGATTTTATCTCGTTCCACGAGCAGATGACGCCGTTAGTCCAAACATTGCCTTTGATTTTGCTGCACAAGGAGACCATTTTCGCCGAGTTGGTTTCCAGATTGCAAATCAGTGCAAGGCTATCCGTCGAGCCGATTCTCAGGTGTGTGTAAGCTTAATTTGCAGCTGCCTACCTGTTTTTGCGGTTATGTCTATTTTTGTTTTCGGAATTATTAAGTTTTCGAGAGTGGAACTTAGTAGTGTTTAATACATGCTTGGAGCAGGTTGATTGCAGCTCTGTCCCGAGATCTCCTGGAGGACTTTATCCCGTGAGTTTACGATGTTTCTTATCATCTATATTGTGTGTTGGTCATTAGAGATGAATGTTTCAGTCTCTTGAGGAATTTCATTCATTTTCATTTGTGGTTGTGCATGTACACCAGATTCTTACCAAGGATTGTTGACTCTCTAGTTTCTCTCTTACAAAGTGGTGCGGATAGGGAGCCTGAGATTGTCGAGCAGGTTAATTATGTTTCTTTTAATTGCTTTGTATAAAGTTTTGCCGATTGTGCTTTCCATTTATTAGGTTTTTACAGGTCTCACAGGTTGTGGTGTTTTTATGCAGATCTTTACATCCTGGTCATGCATTATGAGGGACTTGCAGAAATATCTTGTGCACAGGCTTGTAGATATGTTAGAGTAAGTACCAGTATCACAGTGTTATTATTGGATACATTTTCTGGAATGTTTTCCTTTTATTTTATATTAGCGTTCAGAACTAAGATCTCCAATAAAATTGTCAGAAATAGTTGAAGTCTTTCAATTCTGGAAATATGCAATTTCCTTCTTCTGTATACGTACATAATTATCTGCCACTGGTAAATTCGTAGGATTACTGCAAAGTTGAGATACTATCCAAAGGAATATGTCCAAGAATTCATGGCACAGGCGATGGGATTCTTGCTCAGAACAAGAACTGTACCTTTTGAGCAGCTCGATAAAGGTACACATTTGATATAATTTTTTTTATTGAAAAGGGGTATCAAATACAGATGCAGTGGATAACGAGTCCACAAAACAGTGACGCATTAAAAACTGAATAGAAACAAATCCAAGGTCCCTCGTGAAACTCCCTAAACAGAAACAAAAAGTACTCCTGAACTGCTGCTACTTTCTAATCCCTTTAGATACAAGAGAAAATCTAATCTTTAAACCCTCACAAATTGAGTCCCAAAGAACCGCCCAATGTTTTACTCTCTCCCCTTAAGATTCTCAACCCTTAACTTTTGATAGACTTAAAAAATTTCTTCTATTTCTTTCGATCATCAACAACCAGAAAACTGCAAGGATACCACGTCCCCCCAACACTTTAGCTTTCTTCCCTTTCCCAAAACGATAATGGTTTTGAGCAATTAGAGCAGCAATCTGTGTTGAAGATTCCCAAGTCACCCCAGCCTACCTATAAGAATTTCTGCAAGATATGATATGCATTCTCACCTAGAATCTTAATCATTGGAGGAATTTTGTCTTTCCACCTGGTAGGTGAAGCCTTGACACACACACACACACACATATTCAGCTTTAGTCTTCAAAGAACTAATAGGATTATGTTTATGAGTCCACTTGAAGCATATCATATTTGTTTTTTATGTATGGAAGGACCTTTATTCATGGTTTTGGAAAGATGTCCTTTTTTTTTTTTGACGGAGTGTTCATCTCATGCTTAATTAAGCGGCTGTTATTGTCTAGACTTCTGCCACCCATGGGATGAAAGCAAATTGGAACCAGTTATAGATAATCATGTGTAGACTCTAACCTAGACAAGCTCTTAAGTGTATATGTAACTATGGTAATTGAATGCTATATTGTTCGTTCCTGCCTCCTCAGTCATCTATACAAGGACTGGATAATCATGTGTAGTTTCGTTCCATGGCTGATATTAGTATTAGTTTCATTCCCTGGATGTAGCCTATGAAGAAATAAATTCAGTGTGGAAATTGTTGGTCATATGTCTTATTAGTAATTACTGGTGTTGTATTGAAATGGTAATCTTTGACAGTAGTTTTTCCTCACCATCATATTTGAACAGGTGTCCGAAAGCTGATGCGTGATGCTGTGGAGGAATCAACACCTTTCAGAAAATATGGAGCCAGTGCTTTACTATATTATGCCATGACAGGAACCTCAACAAGGTTCCATTCTAGAGCCAAGAAAGTGTTGCTTTTATTGATGGACAACTCAATACTTGGTATGTTCTTGTGCTTGTTCAACTTATATAATTTTTTCTTCTTTCAATTACGTAAATATGGCATTTTATATTTGATTTTGCATTTTGATTCTCCAATATTATCTGCATCAATATGGTCAATGATAATTAAACGCTTTGATCTTATTTAATTAAGTAATAGTTTTGCATTTTTATGTGTTTCATTTGCCTGAGTCTCTCTCTATCTCTCTCTTTACCTTGCAGGTTCAGCCACAGTTCTTGAAGTCTTAATTTCTGCCTTACAGAGATTGTGCGAGGATTTGGACTCCAAGGAGTTGAACTTAATGTTCGAATGTTTATATCAGGAAATAAAGGGCTGTGTGACTAATGGAGGTGTACTGCGTTTAAGCTGCCTGTTGTCACTGCTTGTCTCTACTGTTCAGGTGAAGAATGGCGAAACGGTTTCTGGTGAGTGATAGGATGTCTTGGTTTGCTGATTCCTTTATTTTACGAAAAAGCATTCAATTGGTTTAGTAAGGTTTTTTCCTTGTGTGACCAAGTTTACCACGTGACAGATTATAAACAAATGCTTGATATTGTGGGGTTGCTTGTGCGGACATATGTCATACCCTCCAGCATTCAGATGGGAGAGGAACATTTATCTGAAGTTGTTGATAAGATTTTTCAGTTAATGCTCTGCATTCTTAGCGGACTGCACACTTATAATGATTTGGCAACCATCACTGGCTGTTCGTTGCAATGGGCTCCTGTATTTGATTTACAGAAGTCAAGGTACTGCCTTCAATATAGTATTTCGGATTTTTGAGTTGCTTTTTTAATTTTATCTTTTTCTGGTTGATTATCCGACACACTTGAGACTTTGTGTTACAGCTTGTTGGGTTTCATTCAACAACTGCTACAAAATGATATTTATATAGTACATACCTTCCGGGTTAACATTATAAGGTAAAGATGAACATTTAATAATTTCTGGAATGTTTTTATGGTAAATGTTATATTATTTCTTTTGACTTTTTCCTTATTAAAATTTCAGAGCCATGAATGTTTTAATAGAAACTTCCAAAGAAGATGTTATATATCTGTTACTCACCTTCTGTGAAAGACTGCAAAGGGGAGTGCAAAGCTTTACATTACTAGATGGAGCACTCGAACTGTCAAAGATCAAAGGTTTTCTGAGTGCCACGGTCAGTAATTGGGTTGGAGTATTAAAGGGTGTCGAGCATGGGGATTTATCATCCACTTCAATTCATGAAGCTGACTTGGCCCTGCTGTGGGGAATCATCAACTGCTTTTCGCTAATAGTAGATTCCCAAGAAAGACTATCCCTGTTAACCGATTTGACAGATGCAATTGATCAACTGCTGAGTATTGAAGATGGTAAGCCACCTCTTTTTTTCCGTCATCAATCTTTAGTTATTGCAGGATTGTTCAGTTTTTCCTGGTTCCCTCATATTGCTTCAAGACATTGTACTTGAGTGGGATTGCTATAAAAAATGGTATTTCCGAAATTCCTCGTGTCTGTAGCAAATGAGTATCAGGTTATTTTTAGAATGCTCTGTCAATACTTTATTATGTCCCGAGTAATTCCAAAGATACATAGAACTGTACGCCTTGCTGAATCAGATATGCTAAATTTTCAGATATGCCTGAGTTCTAGACCTTCACAGCTAGTTCATTTACGTCTTGCAGGGAATATTGCCGGTTTTCCTAAACACACTTGGCAAAGCCTAATCGGTACTTCCCTAAATTCCTATTACAAATTGACTTACGGCAAAAATTTGGAGCCAGAAATAAGCAGATTTTTAGCTCTGGGAAAAAGACACAAATCATGCTCACATGTGTTGGTTGCTGTTGCTGATTTTTTGGACTCTTTGTATGGGTAAGAATATGCGTGTAAATGTAGATTCTTTTCATTTTTGTGGTTAATTTTTTCAATAATTACAACTGTTTGTGTAATATAACCTCTTGCCATCATGGATATATTAGGTCTGCAATGGATGTCAACTCCCAGTTTAGAATATGTCATCCAGAACTTAGTGCATATATGGCTATGGATGCTTTAAAGATGTTTGCTGACAATTTGTACCACTCAGACAGAGGGATTCGTGTTTCAACTCTTAGAATATTATGCCACTTTGAAACTTTAAGCTCCGAAGAGCCAGTCCTGAAAAAGATGAAAACTGAAGTTTCTCCTACTCATGTAGAAAACAAAGACTTAAATGTATGCCTCTCTTTTTGTGCTCCTCTTGTTAGAAGTCAATCTTCTATTTGGGTAATCTATTGTACTGATTTTGCTTCAACTATCAGGTTCTTCAGATCCTTCTCTCGATAGAGTCAACTCCTCTTTCAGTTTCCACCAGCAGAAAAGTTACTCTACTTATTTCTAGAATACAGATGGGCCTGTCTGCTGGAAGAATATCTGAAGCTTATCTTCCTCTTGTTCTAAATGGGATGATTGGTATCTTCCATAACCGATTTAGTCATCTTTGGAATCCTGTATCAGAGTGCCTTGCAGTTCTATTAAGCCAATGTAAAGGACTTGTATGGGAACCTTTTCTCAACTATTTTGAGCAATGCCAGTCCGCATTTCAAGCATCTATTGATCAAGTTGGCCAAGTTGATACTGTTCTGTCCAACAAGTCAAGTGGTATGTAACAACTTAATACATGCTATTATGTTGTTTTTCTCAGAATGATTTCGACCTATTACTACAGTTATTTTCATAGCCTTCTTGCTTGGTATGCTTCTAGTCACGAAGTTGAGGATATCTATATGTCTGGGGTAAATGATATAAAAAAGTCGTGAATATTGTATGTCGTTTATAGTATAAACTAGGTTCTGTTTATTGGTAATCTGGAAGTGTGACATGGTAATTGCTTTGGATGTTCGACTAACATGTTTTTTTGTTTTGTTTTGCAGATCTGGTTGAACGCTTTAATTTGTTTGTTACCCCAACATCTGATAGTACACCAACTGCAACAGTATTATCATCCTTGCTTCAATCTCTACAAAAGTTTCCAATCATTGAATCGAAGTGTCATCAGATTCTACCTTTATTTCTGAGATTTTTGGGCTATAATTGTGAAAACTTTGTAAGGTAATCATCCTGAACTGAATACATGCTTTTGGATCTTTGAACTTGTGATTATGTTATGGGTTCATTTTTTGTTTTCTTTGTGATTGCAGCGTGGAGTCTTTCAATTCAAATGTGTGTAAAGGTAAAGAGTGGAAACATGTCCTTAAAGAATGGTTAAACTTACTGAAATTGATGCACAACCTTAAGCACTCATACCAGAATCAGTTTCTTAAAGAGGTTTTACAAAATAGGTTGGTGCAAGCTTCTCATTTATATGATGTTTCATATTTAATATTTACTTACTATTGACATTAACGCAGGTGGCCATATTATATAGACCATTTCTATTCCTTAGACTTGGGATAAATTGGCAAGATTAGTGATCATGTCTATTCTTTTCCTGTATTATAGTTGTTTGGCTCAGTTAAATAATGTTTCTATTCTCCCCTAGAAAATACAGGCTGATTGATTTTCTTGGTGTTTTGTTTGACAGGCTCTTGGATGAAAATGATGCTGAAATACAGATGAAGGTTCTCGATTGTCTCTTAATCTGGAAAGATGATTTCCTGCTTCCGTATAGTCAGCAGTTGAAAAACCTGGTCAGCTACCATAATTTAAGAGAAGAATTAGCAAGATGGAGTTTATCCAGAGAGTCTAATCTAATTGAAGAACAACACAGAGCTTACCTTGTGCCCATTGTCATCCGTCTTCTGATTCCCAACGTCCGGAAATTGAAGAAGCACGCTTCTCAGAAGGTATGTTTGATTTGAATTGTAAGATTATTGATCTTTGGAACTTTAATGTGCATGTTTTTGTTGTCTTTCTATGTCTGACCCTCAAGTTTGTTTTCTCATTGCGCATCATATATTGAGATAGGAGTGATTTTGGCATTGTACTTTCACATGTGCACTCAACAAGGTGGATTGCAAGTGTTAAGATCTATTGACGTGTGGACTGCCAAAACCACTTACCTTTATTAGATATGCTATAGTAATTGATCCATTGATTACTGATTGAACAGTTCCTAATGCTCTGTTACAGATTCTGTGTCCAATGTGCATTCTTACTGTATATTTTTGATATTTTCTTACTACGATTGTTTCCAACAAGTCTAACAGCCTGATGTGCAGTGCATTTGTTTCTCTATGACATGCTACAGATGACATTTATTACAATCTCATAATTACTAATGTTTTATTTCAGCACTCGAGGGTGAATCATCGCAAGGCAGTGCTCGGTTTCATAGCTCAACTTGATGTTGAAGAGCTACCTCTTTTCTTTGCAATGTTGTTAAAGCCCTTGCAAATTGTTTCAATAGGAAGTGAAGGTGCTGCAAAAAGGTTATGGAGCTCATCATTTGGTTCTGTGGAAGAATTTCGAGCATTGAATTTCTTGAAGTTTTTCACGTTTAGCAATATTACAGCCTTGTCTTGGAAGAAAAGAAGTGCTTTTCTGCATGTAATTGAAGATGTTCTTGGAGTTTTTGATGCATCACGTGTTGGTCCCTTTCTTGATTTCATAATGGGTTGTGTTGTTCGGATATTGGGAAGCAGTACTTTGGGTCTTGATGTGGCAAAAGGCAAAGGTGCTTCATCCCTTAAAAATTACTCTGATGCTAATCTTGCTTCACTTGGATATGACAGCACGGTGGATAATAATGTTTTGGTAATATTTCATATATTTACACTTATTTATTGGTTAACTCTTACATATGCTCTATGAAAAGCACATTACCATATGTGTAAAGTTGTGGACAAGATGTCCATCATCTAGATAGCATCGCAATGGTTTGTTCTGTATTGTTATGATTGTGTTACTTCCAATAGAAACATGCTTTATGCTGTTAATTGATTTAGCAAATCCGTTCTGATTGACTATATATTTTTCGTCTATCTGAAGGTACCTACGGCTGTGGGGCAGTTGAAGGATTTGAGATCTTTGTCCTTGAAAATCGTGTCCTTTGTTCTCAATAAGTATGAAGATCATGACTTTAGCTGTGAATTCTGGGACCTTTTCTTTGGGTCGGTGAAGCCTTTAATTGATGGTTTCAAGCAGGAGGGATTCAGTGGCCAGAAGCCTAGTTCACTCTTCTCTTGCTTTCTTGCTATGTCTAGAAGCGAAAAACTAGTATCACTGCTGTGTAGGGAGCAGAACCTTGTCCCTGATATACTCTCAATTTTAACTGTCACGTCAGCATCTGAAGCTATTGTTGCTTGTGTTCTGAACTTTGTGGAGAACTTGTTGATTCTGGATGATGACTTGAGTGCTGAAGACAATGCCGGAAAAAGAGTTATACTTCTGTACCTTGAAGCACTAGTTGATAATTTGCAGCATCTGTTTGAAAATAATGTTTCAGCCAAAAGGTAATGGGTAACCTTGTTTTTCTTACAGTACACACACAATACTTCACCTTCACAATATTCCTGGATTGTGCTTCAATTAAATTTTAATTTATATTTTTGGTTATTATTATTATTATTATTTAATCCCTTATTTAATTTTCTTCTTTGATTTGCATAATGTACTGATGATTATAATGCTGCCTAATTGATGTCAAGTGGTCTTACTTCCATCTAATACCTTATTGCCATTATCACTTACTAGTTATTATTTTGGTACTAGGAAATTGCTTAAACACCCAGGAGAGACAGAAGTGAGGATTTTTAAAATATTACCAAAGTATATAAATGATGCATTGTCAGCCCGGAAATTTGTGGATATTTTGCTCCCTGTTTTAGCAAATGGAGCTCAAGATTCAGGTTCAAATATCTCGTCAGCCTCAGTTTTCATGCCGAGTGAACAATTTTAACTTTAGTTACTAATTCTTTTTATTCATCTTGCAGAATTCCGATTTGAAGCTGTACAAGTCATTTGTGATATTGTTCCAGTACTGGGGAGTGACGTTACAAATAATATTTTGAATGCAGTATCTCCATTACTTGCTTCTACCGTTCTAGATAAGCGTGTTTTTATCTGTGATCTTCTTGACACTCTTGCCAGAGCAGACCCTTCCGTGCAATTTGTGGTACTTTGTCAACATTGTTCCTCTTTCTCTACCCAACATTTTGTTATATCTCTTTTGTCATTAATTTCTCATAACTTGGAGAACTGCAGGCAAAACTTGTCCAAGACTTGAACGCGACCTCTCTCACAGAAATAGATAGCCTTGATTATGATAGAGTGCTGGATGCTTATGAAAAGATAACGGTTGACATGTTCAATACAATACGGGAGGATCATGCACTAGTCATATTGTCTCACTGTGTCTACGACATGTCATCTGACGAATCAACTTTGAGGCACAGAGCTTTTGATTCATTGCTTTCATTTGTTGAATTTTCTGCCCTAGTACTCTGCAAAGTGGTGAACGATGACTCGGAAATGCCTGGCAAGATGTTAGCCTCTGAGGATCATTGCTGGACAAAAGGTTGCATTCAGCGCATAATAAACAAATTTTTCCTGAAGCATATGGCTAATGCTATGAAGAATGGGACAGCTGTTAGAGAGGTATTATGTTTATCATGTCTTCTTGTAGGACCAATGATATATCAACGTCAATGAACCATGTGATTACATCTGCTCAAAGAAATTATGCGCCACCTAGGAAATATTGAAAAACTTATTTGATATGACCTGCTTAAGTTACTAGACCTCCAGTTATATCTGCTTGAAAAATTTCTCTCTTAATTGACTGCTGTGACTTCAGGAATGGGTCGAGTTACTTAGAGAAATGGTGTTAAAACTTCCACAAGTGGCGAACCTTGGTTCACTGAAACCTCTTCAGGATGAAAATCTTGAAATAGATTTTTTCAAGAATATTCTTCACATACAGGTGAATGTTTGCGTTATTATCTTCTAGGGATTTATATGTTTATGCAGTCTTGCTGGTATCCTAAAGCAAAAAAGATTTACTTATTATTGATTTAGAACTTTCAAATGTAATACTCATTTCAATAGTCAATTGTTTGTCAATTTAGATAATGGTCTGTCTTGTATAAGAGCGATGAGTTCGATCTCACCTCATCACCTTTGCTTCTGCAGAAACACAGGAGAGCAAGGGCAATGAAACGCTTTAAGAATGCTGTGACTGACAGCTATATGCCAGAGGTATTCACTTTCTCCTTTTCTCTCAGAAAAGTTTTCTGTTTATTTCACATCTGATTCTAGCAAGTCATTGAAACATATCTTGCTGATATCAATTCCAGGGCATCACAAAAAAACTGTTTGTTCCCTTCTTTTTCACGATTTTGATGGAGGAAGAAAAAGGAGAGCATATAAAAAATATGTGCATAGAGGTGCTTGCTTCAATTTCAAGCAGAGAGTGGAGTTTGTCTTACACGTTGCTGATGAGATGCTTCAATGAGATTAGCAAAAATCCTTTGAAACAGAAGCTTCTGTTGCGGCTAATTTGCTCTATCTTGCACCAGTTTCACTTTTCAGAGACCATTGATACTGGTTCTGTAAATGAAATACAAACATGCCTTCATAATACCGTGCTTCCTAAGATTCAGAAGTTACTCAGCGATTCTGAAAAGGTCAGTGTTAACATCAGTCTTGCTGCACTGAGAGTACTAAAGTTGCTACCTGGAGATGTAATGGACTCGCAGCTTCCTAGCATTATTCATCGCATTTCAAACTTTTTGAAGAATAGATTAGAAAGCATCCGTGATGAAGCTAGGAGTGCTTTGGCCGACTGTTTGAAAGAGCTTGGGTTGGAATACTTGCATTTCATAGTCAAGGTTTTGCGAAGTACTTTAAAACGTGGATTTGAGTTGCATGTCTTGGGATATACTCTAAACTTTATTTTATCGAAGTTTCTCATTACTCCTATCAGTGGAAAACTGGACTACTGTTTGGAAGATCTGCTTTCAATTGCACAGAATGATATTCTTGGAGACGTTGCCGAGGAAAAAGAGGTTGAGAAGATTGCTTCCAAAATGAAAGAAACAAAGAAGCAAAAGTCTTTTGAAACTCTGAAACTAATTGCTCAAAGCATAACTTTCAAAAGCCATGCCTTGAAGCTTCTATCACCTATTATAACTCAATTTCAGAAACATCTGACGCCAAAAGCAAAGTCAAAATTGGAAAGTATGCTGAGTCACATAGCAGCTGGTATTGAGTGTAATCCAACTGTTGATCAGACTGACCTTTTTATATTTGTACATGGCCTGATTGAAGATGGAATAAATGAAGAAAGTGGTAAGGGTGAGAGTTCGTTCATTACCGGGGGAGATGGGCGGCGTCGTCGGAAGGATGTTGTTGGAAAAGTTGATTCCTCCGGCCATATTGCTGGTTCAAAATCAGTGTGTTCACATCTTATTTCTGTGTTTGCTCTTGGGATACTGCAGAAACGCATAAAGAATTTGAAAGTGAGAAAAGATGATGTACAAATATTGTCATTGTTGGATCCTTTCATCATACTGTTGGCGAAGTGCTTGACTTCCAAGTATGAAGATGTCTTATCTGCAACACTTCGATGCCTAACTTCATTGGTCAGGTTACATTTACCTGCTATTGAAGATCAAGCAGATAATATAAAAGTAGTGCTATTTGATATTGCTCATAGTTGGTTAAAAATTGGCAGTTCTTTAATGGAGTCATGTCTGAGGTTATTAACTGTACTTTTGCGGGGCAACAAAATGACTCTTTCCTCTGATCATCTACATCTATTGATTCAGCTTCCAGTGTTTGTTGATATTGAAAGGAACCCTTCCTTTGTTGCTCTTTCACTTCTGAAGGCAATAGTTAAACGCAAGCTTGTTGTTCCAGAGATATATGATCTTGTTACTAGAGTATCAGAATTGATGGTAACAAGTCAAGTTGAACCAATTCGTCACAAGTGTAGCCAGATTCTTTCACACTTCTTAAATGATTATCCTCTTTCAGAAAAGCGATTGCAGCAACATTTAGATTTTTTGTTGTCTAATCTGAGGTGAGGGTCTAATATGTATTTGGAAACTTGTATGTGTCCTTTTCATTGTCTAATCAAGGTAAACTCTTAACAGGTATGAGCACTCTAGTGGAAGAAAAACTGTGCTTGAAATGCTCCATGCAGTTATTGTTAAAAATCCACGAAGTGTTGTAGATGAGCAATCACAGACGTTTTTTGTCCATTTGGTGGTATGTTTGGCTAATGATCGGGATAATGAAGTTCGTTTGATGGCTGGTGAAGCTATAAAACGTCTCACTGGCTGTGTAAGCCCGCGCTCACTTCTCTCCATTCTTGAGTACAGTCTGTCCTGGTATTTGGGTGAGAAGCAGCAACTGTGGGGTGCAGCCGCACAGGTAAATTCTTGTCTTATCTCATAATTACCCTTGAATTGATGAAAGCAAGTTTTTTGTTCTTTTATTTGTTTTTTAGTTTTGCTGTTTTTTTATCCTACTCTTTTTCTTTATATGTTTTCGTTTTTTTGTTTTTTGTTTTTTTCCCAATATGAAAGACAATATCCTTGCTTTAACCCAAGATAGTACTAGTACACAAGTAATCCATCAAAGAGAAAACAGCCCAGCACCCATTCCAAATAGCCATGTAGAAAGGAATGTGTCTGGAAATTCTTTTTATGAAGCGAATCAGAAAACAGATCAAATTTATACTAAAATTTATGGAGGAAATTACAATTCTACTGATATAAATTGGCTTTACTCTTGGATGTTTCCCTTGATGCCTTACTTCCTTTGCTTTGGATGTTTCCCTTGATGTCGTATTTGCACATACAGGTTTTGGGCTTGCTGGTTGAAGTGGAAGTCATGAAGAAACGATTCCACAAGCATATAAACAGTGTATTACAAGTGACTAAACGCATCTTGCAGTCTGCCATCGATGCTGTCACTCACGATTCTCCTCATGAAAGTGCCATTCCTTTGTGGAAAGAGGCATTTTATTCATTGGTTATGCTGGAAAAAATTCTGAATCAGTATCATGATTTGTGTTTTGATAGGGATCTTGAGGTATGCTCCATCACTCTCTAATGTAGATTCTATATATTGTTTTCTGTGAGGTCTATTAATTTATTTTCGCCTTGAGGGAGTGGGTGGGTTTGTGTATGAGTTGAAAAGGGTTGGACTTTCAAGTTAAGAGAATGATTGTTCAAGGAAATTAGTACAGATTCAATAAAACTGCTGATATATCTTGTTTTATCTATATTAGTCATACACTGATTAGGAATAACTCTCAAGCTTTAATCTAAAAGAAAAATGCCAAATTATATTAGGATGGTTATATTACTTTGATTTATTTGAGATCCCAAGAGCATGACGTTCTAGTTTATCTACAGGGATGTTGGTAGTTAATGAACTGGTATTTCATTCCAATATCTGTAGGTTTTCATATGTTATCTTTTGAGAATAACCTGGATTCTTTTGCCTGTTTCTCATGTAACTGTCCCTTATTTTGCATGAATTCAGGATACATGGGAAGCAATTTGTGAGTTACTCCTGCATCCACACATGTGGTTACGTTGTATTTCAAGTCGTCTTGTAGCCTTGTACTTTGCTTCTGTAAAAGAGTCTTGCTCAGGAGATCATGAAAATTCATTTGGCACTTACTACCTTATGAAACCAAATAAACTTTTCATGATAGCTGTATATCTCTGCTGCCAACTGAAGACGCAACTCATTGATGACGCAGCCAATAAACTGATTACACAAAATCTTGCATTCACTGTGTGTGGTGTGCATTCTTTGATGGGACAAACAGAGTTTGCAGATTCTGATCAGTTTTGGTTAAACCTTGAACAGCATGAGAAAGACCAATTTCTTAAAGCTTTTGAGTTGCTCGAAGCCAGAACAGGAAAGACTGTGTTTTTATCTCTTGCCTCTGGCATGAGTGACGCAAATGATGAAAATCTCTCTAAGAGTACTCGAAGCTTGCTTGTCTCTAACTTGCTCAAGAAAATGGGAAAGATTGCCCTTCAAATGGAGGCTAACCAGGTTTGTGTTTCTACGCTTGTTTGAAGATATATGCGTAAGATTTCCAAATTCAATTTTTTTTTACCATATTGTGATTCTTTGTTATTTTCAGATGAAAATTGTCTTCGATGGTTTCGGAAAAATTGTGTCTGAAATGAATCGTGAAGATTGCATGCTTTATGCTTATGAAATGTTGCAGCCCTTGTATAAAGTGTGCGAAGGATTTTCTGGGACTGTAATCCCTGGTGAGTCTTCTGTCTCATACTATTTCCCGCGTTGCGATGTGAAATTTCAAATATAGTCTAAAAGGTAATATTCGTTCTCATTGCCTCTTTACATAGCTTGCGCTTGAAAGTGGCTACTTGGACAGTTTAATTTCATAGATGCAGTAGGATTCGTCCAATCATAGTATAGTCTTATATCTGTAGAAATCATTATTTTGGGTACTATAATATGCTATCGTCTTTTATGCAAAACTGTATTGGAGTCTGAGTTTTTCATCTAAGGTTATTTGTACTCGGTCAATTTGTTGAGGAGCAACTGTCACTTCAATTGTGGCTATAGCGTTTATGGTATATATATTGATTGCTAGGCCAGAACGATGAACATAGAACAAACGAACATGTTCCAATGATTTTATAATATTTCCAAATATGTTTCTGAATGGGCTTACGTTTGCTACAGAAAATATGAAGCAATTAGGAGAAGAAGTTTCTGGACGTTTACGAAGTAAACTGGGCAGCCAAAATTATGCACAAGTTTACAATGACATCAGGAAACAACTCAAGGCAAAAAGGGATAAGAGGAAACAGGATGAAAAGCGCTTGGCTGTTGTTAATCCTATGCAGAATGCCAAGAGGAAACTGAGGATTGCAGAAAAGCATCGGGCTAACAAGAAAAGGAAGATGATGACAATGAAAATGGGAAGATGGGCAAATCAGTCCAAGTCAAAGTGATTTTAGTAAAAATTGACATTGTTAAGGCTGACCAGATATTGAGTTACTGATCACGATAACAGAATACAAAAGGATGGATTAATTTCCAGATTCTGCTAGAAATAGCGGATGAGCCCAGATCAGTGAAGATGACTATGAAAGGACGTAGCAATCAGACTAAGACCCAACTGCTGGATAGTAATTCTTTCCGAAATCATACCATTTATAGGTCCTACTGTAATTCTAAAGGTAAGCTTTTAATGATCATCAAGTATTTGTTCCCTACTTTTGATAGAAATTTTTGTTCTGATGCATTTGATGGTGGTGGTGGAAGCTGGAAACAGTGGAATGTGAGAGATATCAGAATTCATAAGAAAGTGAAAGCTTTTGAATTTATATTGAGGGTGTCAAGTAGTAAAATTCTGAACATGGAAGTGAACCTGGGAATTATTCTTATTCAACATTAGCCATGAATCAAAAGTACAAAGCTTTTGACTAACCACTTTGGTCGGCATTCCAGCCATAGACCTTTGTCATCTTGAAGACTGGATTGAAATATGCAATGAAGTTCTGTTTTGTATACGTCAGTTTCATAAACAATTTTTTTAAGGGAAATAGTCAGCTCAGTTTGATGTAAGCTGTCACTTTGAGTCATTGCCGAGTATTTCAACATATTTGGAGCATTTTATGCACATTCAGAAACTAACCTACACTAACCAACAGAAGCATAAAATTACCTCAGGGTGGCTTGTCCTGGCGCCATTTCCCTCCAATAAACAATTTGATTGCTTGTCGTCGGAACGTTCATGTTCATTGCTAATTGCAATGCTCCCACCTCCCAATGGCCAATGCTATTATTTTTCTTTTTATCCACATCGCATATTTGCAGGCATTTTTAAAGGAAAATCCTGGTTTCAGTTTTGAAGAGAAACACACCAAGTAAAGGAGTATGCGACAATAGGTATGATACTTGTTCGTTATTCTGCTTCTCAGTAAGATTATTTTTTTTAAACTCATAAAGTTATATTGTTAAATCAATGCCCAAAAGGCACGTTACATCATATGCCGTCCTCAAGCAATGTTTGGTGAGTTAAAGTATGAGGGCTACAAGCACCATGACTGGTACCTTTATTGGTTACATGCAACTTGGCTCCTAATTCTTTGATTATATATGTTTGGTCTAGGGGAAGGACTTGGTTCTTTGATTAGGTAAGCATCTTAATCGTGAAAGGAAAGATACTCGACAACCTCACACCAACCATATCAATCGCGAAAGGAAAGATACTTTTAATTTGGCTTCAACTATTTCACCCAAATTAAATGTATAGTACGTTATCCATGGTTGAGCTAGTGCTACTAGAGAACGGTTTGCACCGGATACATATGAATGCAATCTTCCCATGGGTTACCGGAAGAAGGTTTTACATTCTGGAGCGCTTCCCAGACTGCGGTATTACACTTGAAGCCGCTTCCAAACCCAATCTGCCAGACACGATTCCCCTCTTGTATTTTCCCCTTTGCCTCAGTGTAAGCCCACTGATACCAAGTCAAACTAGAGGAGGTGTTGCCAAACCTTTCAAGTGTCATCCGAGACACCTCAAGATGAACCGGCGGAAGCTTCATATTCTTCTCAACCTCATCGATCACAGTCCTTCCACCAGGATGAATGCATAGATGATCAAAAGCAAGCGTGATATCCGGGATATAAGTCTTGAATTTGCCATTGGATAACTTGTTTGCAATGAAACTAGCAAAGAAGAAAAGCTGCTCACTTATTGGCAGAACAAAGGGCCGATGTAACAAAGTTGTGATGTTAGCCTCTAAAGCTCCACCAGCAATTTCCATTAGTTCCTTCGACAATGAGAGCCCAATTTTGCCTCCTCTTGATAAGAACACGTAAGTGCCTTTTCATGATCAGCCCCTCTATGAGTCCTCACAACATGCACAAGCTTGTACTTAGCCCTACTTCTATCCGATGACTTGTTCGATAGCAAAACCGTAGAGCCACCAACACGAAACAAACAATTTTGTATCATCATGGATTTCTTGTTCCCAGCATACCAATTTTGAGTGAGATTCTCAGTGCTAACAACAACAGCACATCCTACGATCGAATTTGCAGCATGTGCTTAGCAAGATCAACAGCTATTACTCCAGCACTGCACCCCATACCCCCAAGATTAAAGTTCCTAATATTGTCCTTCAGTTTGTACTTGTTAACAATCATAGCAGATAATGAAGGAAGTGGATTAAACACACTACAATTCACAACAAGAATCCCTATGTCCTCAGGCTGGACATTAGTATTTGCAGATCGATTATCCAATGCACCAAAAATCACCTGCTCCGCCTCCTCACGTGCCGCTGCTATTGATGGCCTCAATGGAACGGAATGCATTACTTCAGGGAGATAAGTCTCCTCTCCAAGGCCAGACCGCTCAAGAATCTTGCGCTGCAACTCGAGTGATGATTCATTAAACACTCCAGTCAATCTCGACAGTTTCATAAACTTTTTGTGTTTCATTTTCCAACTGTTGGGGGGCTTATAGCAAGAGTAGTCCACCAGGTAAACGGATCGAGGTCGGAATATATTGTACGTAAAAGGTGGACGCCAAAATGAGAATACCAGAGCAAGTGATAACACTAAACGGATCGTACTGGAGTTTGAGCCAGAGGTGGTGAGCGTGAGCTAGGTTCATTTGAGAGGCTTCACTACCTCTTCAGTCTCAAACTATCCAACCCATCTCACTGTGATCTACTTCCTTTGTTAAGTCATCTAACATTAATCTTTATCTCTCAATCAACTTCTCTTTCCCAGGCCACCACTCCAAATCAATATCCCTAGCCTTTTATGCCACACTGATTCTACATCCAAGCTAGAATGGATCAAAGAAATCCTTCTAGCTCCCTCCACACCTTACATGTAAACATCAGCCAAGAAAGTGAGGAATCACACTCTACCGTCTAAGTGATCACACGCTCACTCCCCACACGCCGCCCATCGATCATCACTTGTTCTTCTTCTCCTCCACGCAGCTGCACCAAGTAAAAATCCATTACAAGCTATCCACGTGAAATCTTTGATTTTATTAGAGAGGTCTCAACTCTCAAGTACCACCACAAACGCCTCAAACCCCTGATTTTGGGACAATAGCCTCCTCCGAACCTAAAGAATTTAAGAACAAGAATGAGTTCAGGAGAACACATAAGAGTTGTGGTGATTTTCTCTTGATTTCTTGATGAATATGATTACAAGATAAAACAAGTATATATAAACAGATATCTATGCTAGAGGAAAACTGTTGGGGGAAGCAACACAGATGTGATGATGATAAACCAAAAAAAGAGAGATGGGACTGATACTGCACAAAAGCATAGGACCTGAGAGCACAAGTCAACACATGCTTTAGGCAGTTCAAACTGTACTAAACTAAGGCTAACTTAGTTAGCTTAGTTATAAGCAAAGCCAACAGAGATGACCACACCACTCACGTGAAGAACACATGAGTGGTGGCGGATGAACAGGGCGGATGAACAGTGGCGGATGAACAGTGCAAACCACTCACGTGAAGAACACATGAACAGTGCGGATGAACAGTGGCGGCGGATGAACAGTGGCGGATCCGCACTGTGGCGAATGAACAGACTAATTCAACACCCCCCTTCAAGTTGGGTCCAGGGGATTGATGGAGCCAAGCTTGGACAAGAGAAGCAAGAAATGATCAGTGGGTAACACTTTGGTGAATAGGTCTGCCAACTGATCTTGACTGCTAATGTATCTGGTTTCGATCACTTTAGCTTGAACTTGAGACCGGATATAGTGGCAATCTACCTCAATGTGTTTCGTTCTTTCATGAAACACAGGATTAGAGGCAATGTGCATTGCTGCTTGATTGTCACAATGGAGGACCATTGATTTAGTGACTGAGAATCCCAGATCATGAAGGAGACCCTTAAGCCATATCAATTCACAAGCTGCAGAGGCCATAGCCCTGTATTCCGCTTCAGCACTGGATCGAGCAACAACAGTTTGCTTCTTACTCTTCCATGTGACCAAATTTCCTCCAACAAAAGTGCAAAAACCAGTAGTGCTTTTCCTGTCAAGAGCATTTCCAGCCCAATCTGCATCGACATATCCAGTAATATCAGTAGTTCCATTGTTCCTGAGCAATATTCCTCTACCAACAGAATTTTTCAAATATCTAAGGAGTCTCTTCACAATTCCTAAGTGATGGACAGTAGGAGCATGCATAAATTGACTGACTATACTCACACTGTAAGAGATGTCAGGCCTAGTGATAGTGAGATAGATTAATTTTCCCACTAACCTTTGATAAGGACTGATATTCTCAAGAGGATCACTATCAGTTTCTAGTTTAAACTTACTTGAAAGAGGGCCATGAGCTGGTTTGCAGTCTAGCATCTCAGCTTCCTTAAGGAGGTCCAGAATGTACTTTCTTTGATTCAAAAATAGACCTTTTTGGGAGGAAGCCATCTCGATGCCTAGAAAGTATTTGAGCTTGCCAAGATCTTTAATTGCAAATTTCTTGTGAAGAGATTTCTTTAGGGCTTCAATTTCTTCCATATTGTCACCAGTAACAATGAGATCATCAACATAGATTAAGACTATCAACTTCCCTGATGATCCATTTCTGACAAATAATGAAGAGTCTGCATTGCTGCTTCTGAAACCAACTTCTTCAAGAACTGAACTCAACTTGGCATACCAAGCTCTAGGAGATTGCTTCAGCCCATAAATTGCCTTGTGAAGTTTGCAGACCATTCCAGGTTCATGCTCTTGATCATGTCCTGGAGGTAAACGCATAAACACTTCTTCTTCCAAATCACCATGAAGAAACGCATTTTTAACATCCATTTGATGAAGATTCCAAGCTTTATTGACTGCAACAGAAAGAAGGATTCTTACTGTGTTCATCTTGGCAACAGGAGCGAAGGTCTCTTTGTAGTCCACTCCATAGGTCTGAGTAAATCCACGAGCAACAAGACGAGCTTTCTTTCTCTCTATTCTTCCATCAGAATGAAACTTGGTCTTAAATATCCACCTGCTTCCCACTACTTTCTTTCCAGGAGGTAACTTGACCACTGACCAAGTCTTGTTCTCATGAAGCGCATTGAGCTCATCAGACATAGCTAGTCTCCAATCTTCATGCTCATTTGCATCAGCAAATGACTGTGGCTCAATGACACTATCTAGGCTACTTAGGAAGCCTGAATGAGACTGTGACATGTTCTTGTAAGTGTAAGAGTCTGAAATTGGATGCTTTGAGGATAGAAGAACATAATCCTTGAGTTTTGTAGGTATATTCCTGATACGGCTAGGATTTCTTCTAAGAGCAGGAATAATCACTTCTGTTGGATCATTAACATGGTCAGTGGAATTGACATCATCAGTTGCTTGATCTACTACATTCTCATCATCATGTAAGCTATCAGATTGAGGAGGAGGAGGAGGTTGAGCAGAGGATTGAATGGTGGTACTTACACAGTCATTTCCCAAGCTATCGGTTATGATAGGAATGGGCGTGAGATCGGAATATGACTCCCTCTGTCCCTTGTCATCAAAGAAAGGGATAGTCTCCTCAAATCTTACATCACGAGACACAATGACCTTCTTAGTGACAGGATTAAAGCATTTGTATCCTTTTTGAGTAGAAGAGTACCCAAGAAACATACACTTAGCTGCTCTGGGATCCAATTTTCCTCTTTGAGGGGACTGAATGTGAACATAACATACACAGCCAAAAGTTCTCAAATGAGTCAGATCAATGTTTCTTCCTTTCAATTTCTCAAGAGGAGATTTGAACTCAATAACCCTGCTAGGGAGTCTGTTGATCAAGTATGTAGCAGCAAGAACAGCATGAGACCAGAATATTTTTGGAACATTCATCTGAAACATAAGGGCTCTAGTTTTCTCAAGAATATCTCTATTTTTTCTCTCTGCTAGACCATTCTGTTGAGGAGTTCCTACACAACTGGTCTGATGTAATATACCATAGGAACCCAGGTACTGTGTCAGTTTGTTAGACAAATACTCAGTACCATTGTCAGATCTTAAAGTTGAAATCTTTGAAGAATATTGAGTTGTAACAAGTTTGTGAAAATCTTTGAACATTTCAAACAACTCACTCTTGAATTTTAAAACATAGACCCAAGTAATCCTTGTAAAATCATCAATAAAAGTTACAAAATACTTGAAACCATCAATGGATTCCTTAACTGGTCCCCAAATGTCTAAATGGATGGTTTCAAAAGGATAACTAGTTCTAGATGATGAAACAGAAAAAGGAAGCCTGGTGGATTTTGAAAAATGACATATATCACAGCCAATGTTGTCATTACACAGATTTGGAAACAAAATAGATAAGACTTTGTCTGAAGGATGAGCAAGTCTTCTATGCCAAAGCTTAGGTTCTTGAGGAGAGCTACTAAGAAGGGCTTTAGATGCAGTGAACTCTCTTGAAAGATAATAGAGTCCATCTTTGAAAAAACCTTCACCAATCATCCTCTTGGTGGTGATGTCCTGAAAAAACACATTTTGAGATGTGAAGATGACAAAGCATTTTAATAATTTTGTGATTTGACCAACAGAAAGGAGCTGAACAGGAAATGAAGGTACAAACAATGCATCAGACATTAGAGTTTTTGACAAAATCCTGATTTTTCCTTTCCCATAAACAGTAGCCCCGTTTCCATTTGCAACTGAGACACTAGAGGACATGCTTTTGAAGTCATGAAAAACGGATAAATTGTTTGACATGTGGTCAGTAGCTCCTGAATCAATTATCCAACAGTCATGGTTGCTGGTCAAGTTTAAAGCGGTGGAAAAAGCCTTAATGATACCTGAAATTTCTGCAGGTTTGACATGGTTAGATTCTGCCAAGAAACCTGCAAACTTTCCCAAAAGTGCAGTATGACTATCATTCAAACTGCAACTACTGCCTTCATTGCTTGTTTGTCTTTGTTGCAGATAATTGTCAAACTCATTTATTAGAGTCAAGGGACTAGCAGAGAAGTCTGGCATAGCAAGAGATGAGGTAGTAGGAGAGGAGGCAGCTGACACATTTGCCTTGAAGTTGTCATTTTGGGGTCTCCTTGAGCTGTTTCTCATTTCCCTATCCTTCTTAAACTTGGCCTTGAGCTCTGGATAAAGTATCCAGCAAGTATCCACAATATGAGTTGTGGAATTACAATGACTGCATCTAACCTCAGCCTTTTTTCCTTTAAAACTCCTTGCTTCAGATGATTTGAAGCTTAATGCACATGCACGAGCTTCAGGGATATTAGGTTTTTCCTCCAGATTCATTACCTTCCTTCTCACTTCTTCCCTTTGGATTGTAGCACATACAGCAGTGAATGAGGGAAGAGCAGAGTTCATCAGAATGATGCTTCTCATATCCTCATATTCATAACTTAAGCTAGCAAGTAGCTGAAAGATTTTATCCTCCTCAGCACGCTTGAGAAGGATGGTAGCGTCAGTGGTGTGTGGCCTGTAGAGATTCAGCTCATTCCACTTGCTAGTGAGGACTCCAAGGTGCTTGACAAACGACTTATCATCTTGTTGGAGTTCAGATATCTCTTTCTTCAGCTGGAACACTCGAGCAGCATTGTTTTGATATCCATACATCTCCTTCAGATTTGCCCATAGTTCTACAGAAGTTTCTGAGTAGCTGAAAATTTCAGCAATTGATGACTCCATGGAGTTAAGAAGCCAGGTCATTACAAGTCTGTCCTTGCAAAGCCATTCCTCATATCCAGCTGATAAAGGAGTAGGCATTTGAGAATCCCCAATTACAAATCCCAGCCTTGATTTTCCACCAAGAGCAAGTGTAACTGCTCTTGACCATGAGAGATAGTTGAATTCATTCAACAAGGTTGAACTGAGACGCTGGCTAGTATTGCTCTCAGATTCAGTAGAAATAGCAGCGGGTGAAGAGGAAACCTCCCTAGATGAAACTTCGGATTCAGTCATGATAACACTGAATCAGATGTTTCAGCAGGGAAACTGTATAAGTAGAAGAGACAGGAATTAATCCTGCTCTGATACCATAAAGAATTTAAGAACAAGAATGAGTTCAGGAGAACACATAAGAGTTGTGGTGATTTTCTCTTGATTTCTTGATGAATATGATTACAAGATAAAACAAGTATATATAAACAGATATCTATGCTAGAGGAAAACTGTTGGGAGAAGCAACACAGATGTGATGATGATAAACCAAAAAAGGAGAGATGGGACTGATACTGCACAAAAGCATAGGACCTGAGAGCACAAGTCAACACATGCTTTAGGCAGTTCAAACTGTACTAAACTAAGGCTAACTTGGTTAGCTTAGTTATAAGCAAAGCCAACAGAGATGACCACACCACTCACGTGAAGAACACATGAGTGGTGGCGGATGAACAGGGCGGATGAACAGTGGCGGCGGATGAACAGTGTCGGATGAACAGTGCAAACCACTCATGTGAAGAACACATGAACAGTGTCGGATGAACAGTGCAAACCACTCACTTGAAGAACACATGAACAGTGGCGGATGAACAGTGGCGGCGGATGAACAATGGCGGATCCGCACTGTGGCGAATGAACAGACTAATTCAACAGAACCAATACTCCCCATAACAATTGCTCCCTCGTCCTTGAATTCTTAGGTAAAGGATTACAGTCTAGAGAATAGTCTTTGCTCAAGAAGCTGGTCATAAATCAATGTCACATTCCATTAATTCACAATTAATGTTGGACCGGTATACTTACACTAATATTTAAAGTGGTAAGCGGTAACTGTTGGAATGAGTCATGCCTTATTGTGTTAGGAGTTGTATTTATTGTAAATATTTAGGTGTGATTACTTTCCTAGTAGGTTAGGTTATGTCTTGTATATATATCCCGTATTGGGAGAGGATGAAATAATCAGAAATTCATATTCGATCTTGTTCTTTTGACTTGGTATCAGAGCCGAGATCTTTTCGGCGTTTTTTCGTTTCCGCTGTAGAAAGAAAAAATTGGGTTTATTTGTTTGTTTGGTGGAAGTCGTTGTTGGTCCTTCTGGGTGAATTCGGATTCTGTCTTCGAGTTGCAAGATTGGTTGTCTGGAGTCAGGAAATTAAGATTGATTCAAGGATTGTTGGCTGCATACTTGTGTTTGATTAAGGGGTTGGTTAGAAAGTTGGTGCTTGATTCAAGGGTTGGTTATTGGGCTCGGGCAGTAGAAGAAAAAAATGGTGAAGATTGGTGATGGAGAATCTTCTGAACCAAAAAGTCATGATCGTGAGGTTGTTGTAGTTCAGAATATCACAGATAATTCGAGTTTCGGTGTTAAACTCGATGGCAGCAATTATCAATTTTGGCAGAGACTTATGAAGATTCATATCAAAGGGATTGGAAAGTGGGGTTATGTTGCCGGTACTACAACAAGACCTGTTGTAGAATCCAAAGCTGAAGAATGGGATACGGCAAATACTAATGTGATGGGAACTCTTCTCAAAGCGATGACTCCAGAGGTGATGGAATTATTCTCTAATTA
Source organism: Potentilla sterilis (assembly GCA_963682095.1). Taxonomy (NCBI): domain Eukaryota; kingdom Viridiplantae; phylum Streptophyta; class Magnoliopsida; order Rosales; family Rosaceae; genus Potentilla; species Potentilla sterilis. Next base: position 41,439,710 of record OY821757.1, on the reverse strand, counting down.
TGATTCTCCCAAAGCAATTTGGGATGCTGTTGCTGCTACATACTATGATGGGAGTGATTTTGCTCGAGTACATGAATTAAACGCTAAGGCGTTCAAAACTACTCAAGGTGGACAATCAGTTGCAACCTATTATGCAAACTTGAAGGCGATATGGCAGGAGCTTGATCAAAGAAACCCCAATCCGATGACCTGTGAGGCTGACATAACCTCTTATCGGAGGGAACAAGATAGGATGCGTGTCCACATCTTTCTTGGTGGTTTAGATCCTCACTTAGAAGGAGCAAAGAATGAATTATTGCGTCAGGCAACACCACCAACTTTGGAACAGGCCTTTGCTTATATCAGAAGAGATGAAGGAAATAAAATTGCCGCGCAAAATCTTCACACTGAAGTCTCTAGTTTGGCGGTTCAAGCAACATCACAACCTCCAATTAAAAATTCTCCTCTAGTTCCAGTTCAAAATCAGGGATATCAGCAGAGTCAACCCTATGGCCAGGTGACTTGCTATTACTGCAAGGAACTGGGACATACAAAGTACTATTGCCCTAAGCTGCAATCATACACTAACAATTCCAATTGGAGAGGAAGCAGCAGTTCTAGAGGACGTGGGGGTCGTGGAGGTCGTGGAGGACGTGGTGATGGACAAAGAGGCAAAGCAGCAATTCAGTTAGTGCCAGAACCTGACTTCTATGGCAGCATTGAAGGACAAGATCCTTCAAAGGGTAATGTAACTCGAGGTAAAATTGGTATTGCATTACATGTTTCTGACTTTATGGGTGGCAATACTTGGATAATTGATTCCGGGGCTTCGGACCACATGACGTACGATAACTCATTATTCTTGTCTTTATCATCCCCTTCTATATCTCATGTGTCAAATGCCAATGGTGCGTCTTTTCCTGTTTTAGGTCTGGGGTCCATTCAGGTTACACCATCTATCATATTACATGATGTCCTTTATGTACCTTCATTGTCTCACCATCTTTTGTCTGTCTCTCAGTTAAATGCACAAAATAAGTGTTCTGTAACCTTCTTTCCAATGTATGTTGTTTTTCAGAGTCTGTGCACCAGGGTGACAATTGGCAAGGGAGACCTGAGGGGGAGACTGTTTCACTTGGATTGCATGTATGCAGAACCAACACAAGCACCGGGAAAGCCTTTGGCCCTGACATTGAATTCTGATCGGTTAAGAGAATTGTGGTTGTGGCACCGACGGTTAGGTCATCCGTCTTTTGGTGTAATGAAGAAGTCCATGCCTTCGTTATTTATGGGAATCAGTGAGTCTAGTCTTCATTGTGAGACTTGTGCTGTTGCTAAGAGTCATAGGTCTAGTTATCCTTTGAGTTTTCATTCTACTAGAGTTTTCATTCTACTAGTATGCCTTTTGAGTTAATTCATTCAGATTTATGGGGTCCTTCTAAACATTCTACTCTTTCTGGAATGAGATACTTCGTTTTGTTCATTGATGATTTTACTCGATTATCTTGGGTAGTGTTGCTTAAAACAAAAACAAAAGAATCTGTTTTTTCTGCCTTTACAGCTTTCCATAATCTGGTTGGTACTCAATATGATGCTCATGTTAAAATTTTTCGTTTTGATAATGGGGGTGAATTTGTCAATAACTTGTTTCATGAGTATTTTCAACAACATGGCATCATACATCAAACCTCGTGTCCACAAACACCCGAACAAAATGGGGTGTCTGAACGAAAGAATCGTCATCTTCTGGACATGGCTCGGTCCCTCCTATTGAGTGCTAACATGCCTAAGTACCTTTAGGGTGAAGCCGTGTTGTGTACCTCTCATCTTATTAATCGTCTTCCATCTAGTCCTCTTAAGGGTCGTGTTCCACTTGATGTCCTTTCACAATTTGTTTCTATTCCATCGTCAAACACTCTTCCTGCACGTGTCTTTGGTTGTGTTGCCTATGTCCATTTATATAAGAATCAGAGGTCAAAGTTGGATGCTAGAGCCCTTAAGTGCGTGTTCGTCGGATATAGTTCTACTCAAAAGGGCTACAAGTGTTATCACCCTTCATCTCAGAGATTCTATGTAACCATGGATGTAACTTTTGATGAAAATTCTTGTTACTTTCTTCCGGAGGTTACTCGTCAGGGGGAGCAGTCGTGTTACTATGAAGATATGTTCACCGACCAAGCAGAAGTGTCAGGGGCAGAACTGGAAGAAAAGAGAACGGAAGGTGCTGTGGTTGAGACAACAGCAGAAGGAGACCAGGCAGAGAACCCGATGTCAGTATCGGGTATTGGAGAGACGGCGTCGTCATCGGGAAGAGATTCAAGAAAACCCGACGTCGGAATTAGGAACACCCAGCCGTCATCGTTGATTGGAGATGGAGGATTTGTCGAGATCGGGTCGACGCCGTCCCCAGTAGAACTTCCGCCGTCGCTGCCGCCTGGAAACGTCGGTGGTTGTCAGAGTTTGCCAACGCCTGGCCTAGGTCCTCCGTCGTCGACGTCGTCGTCAAGGGGAGGAGATGCTCCACGCAGCAGCAGCCCAGACGATTTGCGCTTCAGCCCCGATCCAAGAGCTCGACCCGATGCTCAACCAGACCCGGGTTCAGCACGACCCGACCCGTCTACTAATTCAGAAGAATCTGATCCATCAATCCGACCCGATCCGGTTCGGGAATTTCAGTCAAATTGTTCTGTTTTTGATGATGAACAGAATTCAGCAGTTCATTCAGAAGCAATCCATGATCAAATTGTGAACAGTTCTCCAGCATTTTTCCCCTCTTCTCAGGTCTCGTCTACTGAATTGTCCCCTGAGGTAATTTCTAGTTCTCGTTCTGTGTCCACTAATATTCCTGTTAAACATTTGCCTAGTCGTTCTACTAGAGGTCAGCCTAAAAAACATTATGAACCTACTCTGCGTGCAAAAGCTAAATATCATATTGCTAATTATGTGTCAACCCATAGGCTATCTAAGTCGTATGTTGCCCTTGTGAATCAATTATCTTCTGTGTCTCTACCTAGTAAAGTACAGGATGCAATGAAGGATGAGAAGTGGATGCAGGCGATGACAGTCGAGATGAATGCTCTTGAGAAAAATTGTACATGGGAGTTAGTGCCGTTACCACAGGGCAAGAAAACAGTTGGTTGTCGGTGGGTGTATACTGTGAAGCACAATTCCAATGGAACAGTTGACAGGTACAAGGCGAGATTAGTAGCTAAGGGCTACACTCAGAAGTATGGGGTGGATTATGATGAGACTTTTGCGCCGGTGGCAAAAATTAATACAATTCGAGTACTTCTTTCGTTAGCTGCTAACCTTGATTGGCCTTTGAAGCAGTTTGATGTTAAGAATGCATTCTTGCATGGTGACTTGAATGAGGAGATTTATATGGATTTACCTCCTGGATATGGCGTATCTACCGGAGAACGAGTCATGTGTAAATTGAAGAAGTCTCTTTATGGTTTGAAGCAATCTCCTAGAGCTTGGTTTGGGAGATTCACGAAGTTCATGAAACAAATTGGGTACAGACAGAGCAATTATGATCACACACTGTTTCTGAAACACCGGAGTGGTAAAATTACTGTTCTAATTATTTATGTTGATGATATGGTTGTGACTGGTGACGACTTTGAGGAAATAGAGAAGTTACAGGGTCAGTTGTCTTCTGAGTTTGAGATGAAAGATTTAGGGAATCTGAAGTATTTCTTAGGAATTGAAGTTGCTCGTGGGAAAGATTGTATTGTGTTGAGTCAGAGAAAATATGTTCTGGATCTACTTGCTGAAACAGGCATGCTTGATTGTAGGCCAGTTGATACTCCGATCGAGCAGAACCATCGGTTGGCATAATATTTGGATCAAGTTCCCACAAATAAAGCAAGGTATCAAAGGTTAGTTGGTCGGTTGATTTATTTATCTCATACCAGACCTGATTTAGCCTATGCAGTTAGTGTGGTGAGTCAGTTTATGCACAATCCCAGTGAGGCCCATATGAATGCTGTATTTCGTATCTTACAATATTTGAAGTCTGCTCCAGGAAAAGGATTGGTGTTTAAGAAAAATGGTCATTTGGATGTCTTTGGTTATACGGATGCAGATTGGGCAGGTAACATCACAGATCGCAGGTCTACTTCGGGATACTTCACATTTGTTGGTGGTAATTTGGTCACTTGGAAGAGCAAAAAACAGAAGGTGGTGGCTCGTTCTAGTGCAGAAGCAGAGTATAGAGGAATGGCTCGAGGACTATGCGAGATGTTGTGGCTTCGAAACTTGCTAAGGGACTTGAGATTCAAACCAAAGAAGGCTATGCCGCTCTATTGTGATAATAAAGCTGCCATTGAGATTGCTCATAATCCTGTTCAACATGATCGTACAAAACATGTTGAAGTGGATCGACATTTCATTAAAGAGAAGTTGGATGGCCAAATTATTTACTTTCCGTTTGTTCCTACAGAAGTGCAGTTAGCTGATATTCTTACCAAGGCGGTTTCTAGTAAAGCTTTTCATGACTCACTTGGCAAGTTGGGCATTTGTGATTTGTATGCACCAACTTGAGGGGAGTGTTGGAATGAGTCATGCCTTATTGTGTTAGGAGTTGTATTTATTGTAAATATTTAGGTGTGATTACTTTCCTAGTAGGTTAGGTTATGTCTTGTATATATATCCCGTATTGGGAGAGGATGAAATAATCAGAAATTCATATTCGATCTTATTCTTTTGACTCAGACCTTTATCTCTCGAAAGGAATACATATTCTTCTAACTAATCTTTCAAGTGAAAATCCCACTACTATCACAAGCTCTCTACAGTTTGGATCACTCAGCCTTTGGGTTATATTGGTGTAATCTTTCATGCCATTATATATATAGGCAATTGGCTTCATGCACATACCATGCAATTCATGCCCGTACGTACTGTAACATTCAACTGGAAGCAAAGTCGAGCTTCCTCCTTATTTATATGATTCAGTGATTGCATAGTTCAAAAAGCAAACAGCGTCGAAAACAAAGGCAGAGGGACCAAAACATAGCAAACAGAAAATGGAAGAAAACCACAAAGCTCAGAGAGACCATTGGAGACACTTCTACAACATCAGTTTCACCATCGATCAGCTAGATTCCTTTTCCAAACAATTGGATCGATCAACAAGATTTACAAGGCCAGCTTTAAACAATTAGGAACAAATTATAGTAATATATATATTTATTGTTATCTCCGTATGACCGTATATGCAAACAAAGCACTGCAGAAAATCCAGGCAGACCCAATTCGTTAGTATTCAACTCCTTGACATCTAACTTGCATTATATGCGCAGACCTCTGCATATGAGGCACATTTTCCAGAAAATTATTTGTTCTTTGATTTGGCTGCTTGAATGATCTTCATCTGTATATAAATGGGAGCTGTATGGGTTTTGTACGGCTGGTAGGGTTTGAGGGTGCTCTTCATAGTATGAAGAGAATGAGTGTGTTGGGATTAGTTTCTGCTTCTACTTGGTCCATACAAAGGATAGCTACATTTTTAGTATTGGGTTTAACTTTGAACTTGGTAGTGGTGTGCAATGGAGGCAAAACTAGCACTTTTGTGAGGCAAATTGACAGAAGTTTGGATATGCCTCTCGACAGTGATGTGTTTAGAGTCCCTCCAGGCTATAATGCACCTCAACAAGTATGGTTCTTTAGTGTTTATAGCTTTCAAGCTTCTCTGTTACAGTGATGTGTTCAATTCTGTTGAGCTATATGTTTAATGTGTGTGTTCTAGGTTCATATAACGCAAGGGGACCGTCACGGGAACGGTGTGATTGTGTCATGGGTGACTGTGGATGAACCAGGTTCCAGTACTGTGCTTTACTGGAGTGAAAATGGGAAGCAAAAGAAGGCCGAGGGAAAAGTTAAAACCTATAAATTCTACAATTACGCGTCTGGTTACATTCACCACACCACCATCAAAAAATTAAAGGTAAGTTTTATGTTTGGCTTCAGATTTCCTTAAAGATGCTCGGTTGGTGTGGAATCTGTACGAGAGACCTTTCATATATTAATCGATGTGGTTTAAGCATTGTGATTCAATCATCTGTGTTCTTGTAGTTCAACACCAAATATTACTATATAGTTGGAGTCGGCCACTCTGAGAGGCAGTTCTGGTTTGTAACTCCTCCTGAAGTTGGCCCAGACGTCCCTTACACATTTGGTCTCATAGGTAAGTATTCTGTATCAAAACAGAATACATATACACTATGTGATGATCATCTAGCTCTATAGACTCCTTCAAGTATGACTTATGAATCATAGTTCATAGATTTTGTAGTTCCCATATATAAGTATCAGTTACTATTGTGCTGTAGGGGATCTGGGTCAGACATTTGATTCAAACAAGACGCTAACTCATTATGAACGAAATCCACTGAAAGGAAAGACAGTTTTATTTGTTGGTGACCTCTCCTATGCGGATGACTACCCAAATCATGACAATGTCAGATGGGATACATGGGGAAGATTCACAGAGCGAAGTGCTGCTTATCAACCTTGGATATGGACTGCAGGGAATCATGAAATTGATTTTGCCCCAGAAATTGTAAGCATCTCAAAACATTTGGTTTCTCTGGAACATAGACTTATACTCTTAGGAATTGACAAGTTTCTTAATTAGATATAATCATCCATATCGCTTATACAGTTATAAAAAAATTTAGTACTACAATACGTCTTTGGATCGATACATACAGTTAGACCATTTCTTGAGGTACAGACCAAAAAAAAAGACTAGTTCTTGAGGTTGATTTTACCTCTGTTGGTATACAGTATACACTGTTATGGATGCATTACCACTATGATCACACTTCTGCGTGTATTCTTTCTGTGAATTCTAGATTCTCTGGCATCCATGATGAGGCCATTTCTAATTGGTTTAAGCAAGAGAAAGTTTTGCTTGGCATTGAATATTAGATTTCATCTTACAATTGATGTGTGTGTGTGTGTGTGTTTCTTCTCTCGTAAGAGAACAATAATGTTAATTTCATAGTTAATATGTGTTCCGATTGCTACCTATAAGAATATTTGTCCTCTTTGGGAGACGATCGAAAAAGAAAGCAAGCACGGCCTGCATTGCAGGAATGCTAAACAACATAGCAAGGATCTATAACAGATTAAAAGGTAATGAACTTGAATAATAACATCTTCCTCCACCGTGGTGCCACATTACAAAGTTTGCACAAGAATCATCTGCTCATTCATTCCGCAGATATATGCATTTTCCAAGTACTGATGAATGAACTACATATATACGTACTTGTACTGAAATAAAATTTTTGGTAATTTTATGGCAGGGTGAAACCAAACCTTTTAAACCTTACACTCACAGGTATCATGTCCCACATAAAGCATCAGGGAGTACTGCCCCTTATTGGTACTCAATCAAAAGAGCTTCAACCTACATCATTGTCTTAGCTTCATATTCAGCATATGGTAAGAATATAATTATATATATATATATAGAATCTTTTTTCAATGCATACTTAACATGAGTGATGCAAAAGTTTATCCTGCAGAAACTATGAAAGTGCAGCAGTTTCAGATATATTTCACATTGTAGTTAGATCATCTGTACAGAATGCCTTTGTAGTTGGTTAGGCCTGTTTTTGTTTTCTTTGTGGCTATATGTTTTAAGCACTCAGCATAAACAAGTCCATTCAACCATATTATTTCGTGTATCTTATTATTTTGTTGTTCTTTAATTAGGTACATACACTCCTCAGTACCTATGGCTCCAGCAGGAGCTATCAAAAGTTAATAGAAGTGAGACACCATGGTTGATTGTCTTAATGCATTCCCCATGGTATAGTAGCTACAACGCTCATTATATGGAAGGAGAAAGCATGAGAGTGAAGTTTGAGCCCTGGTTTGTACAGTACAAAGTCGATGTGGTATTTTCTGGTCATGTCCATGCCTATGAACGATCTGTAAGTGCTCCATGTATATGTTCTAATTCATTAGTTTCAAGATCTTACAGCATTTTTTTTACATCCGTGATGAAATCAATGATTTCGATATGCTACACCAAACCCTTTCAAGGAAAAAATAGTTTTCACAAATTCTGATAGCTATTATTTCCTTTTACAACATTCATCACCAAACCCTTTCGGCTTTCATGGATTGCTGAATAAGTGATGTCATCTAATTTCACATAACACAGGAACGCATATCGAATGTTGCATATAACATAACAAATGGTAATTGCACTCCTGTGAAAGATCAATCTGCACCTGTTTACATTACCATTGGGGATGGAGGAAATCTTGAAGGCTTAGCAACCTCGTAAGTATAGATGAAATGTGTAACATTATAGATTTGTTATATATTTTGTGACAATACATGCTTGAATCATTGAATACATCTTCTGTGGTGCAGCATGACAGAGCCACAGCCAGAGTACTCAGCCTATCGAGAGGCCAGTTTTGGTCATGCCATTTTCGACATCAAGAATCGAAGCCATGCTTATTTCAGTTGGCACCGGAATCAGGACAAATATGCTGTAGAAGCTGATTCGATTATGTTGCTGAATAGATACTATCATCCTCTTGATGATTCCACAAGTGCTTGAACATGATGTTTAAAACATGCAAAGAAAATTTCGGTTGATATTGTTCGTGTCGAATATAAACAATAGGTGAAGTAAAATACTGGACATTTTCCTGAATCTGAAGGCTGAATAATGTATATCTTTCTACTTGTGTTCTTGTTGCTAAATAGACTCTTTTCCTCTTGCCCTCGATCTCCTGTCACTATGTACTCGATCATCTTGTTCATCTCTATATTATAAGCCGTGACTACATAAGCTAATGACACTTTGCAGCGTTGTTCAGATGTCCTAATTATTGCCTTAGGCAAGTATAAAATCCTGGTATGATGTGTGAACCATACATAAATTCGTACTCGATGGGCAATGTCAAAGTAAACAAAGATGCTCAACATATAGCGACTAGTGGTATGTCTTAAATACAGTAGAGACCACCAACTAAATTAAGTTCATTGTTGAAGAATTACAAACTAAAACCAAGCTGCGATGCCCTGATCATGCTGCTTCAAGTGTCTCTTCAATGTGCTAGCTAGGAGACTCCCCTTCTCCAACAGTCAACACAAAAAATCCAGTAAGGGCGCGTCTACTCTACGCCTCAGCTTCTCGTACACCCTATCCAATCCTGAAACATTTTTTACTTTTTCTTTTTTTTTTATTATCTGGCTTTTCGGTTTCAAATCTTCAATCTTGGGTTTTTGGAGAGAATTATCATTTCCATGGGGAAACCAAAAACTCCAAGACAAACCCTCAACTCCTACACAGTCAAACCCATCAACAAGACCGTCAGAGGTACCACCACTCTCCTCTCTCTAATTTCAAATTCAAATTCAAATCTAAATTCGATTTTTTTTGTTGCAGCCGGCGACTGCGTTCTGATGCGGCCGTCGGAGCCGGGGAAGCAGTCCTACGTGGCGAAGATCGAGCGGATCGAGGCCGACAGCCGCGGCGCCAACGTCAAGGTCCACGTCCGCTGGTACTACCGCCCGGAGGAGTCCATCGGCGGCCGGCGGCAGTTTCATGGATCCAAGGAGGTGTTCCTCTCCGACCACCGCGACGTTCAGAGCGCCGATACTATTGAGGGAAAGTGTACCGTGCACACCTTCAAGGGCTATAGCAAGCTCGACGCTGTTGGAAACGACGACTTCTTCTGTCGTTTCGAGTATAATTCAACTACTGGTTCTTTCAATCCTGATAGAGTCGCCGTGTATGTTCACCATTTCTCTAATAATTAATTAAATTTTTTTTTTTTTTTTTGCGAATCAAATTGGCAGTGAAGCTATTGTGCTGACTTGAACTCAAAATGTTGTTTTTAATTAATGTGCTGTTAAATTTATGTGCTTCGGGTAGTAATCTATTCGATGACGGAAAATGCTTTAATGTTTGGTAAAGATTCTAGCTCTGTAGTTCCTACATTGAAGATGAGATGAAGCGGAAACGGGTTTAGAAGAGAAATTAGAGCTTGTTTTCTGTTTGTATGTCACATTAAAGGATGGAACTTAAAAGTTCAGGATATAATTTGGTCATGTTACTGTAAATTTTTATTTATTTGTTTAATTTAAGTTCCCACAATTTCAGTAATTGCGTCCTTCCTCTGCATTTGTAATTTTATTAGTTGTTGTGCAAGTTCTCTTGAGTTGTTCTTGTTTAACGCAGTTTTTAATGATCTGTGGTAGGTACTGCAAGTGTGAGATGCCTTACAACCCTGATGACCTCATGGTTCAGTGTGAAGGTTGTAATGATTGGTAAGTTGGATCTTGCTAAATTTACATGTTCTGCCTCAAGACATTTAGGACTGAAAACTATATCATAAAGTCTGAAACTGTAATTGTTCTTGTGAGTGTTTTTTATAAGCTTTAGATAGGTTACTGCTTGATGAAACCCTACTACTTCCAATTGCTGTTTTGCTAAGATCAGGACTGGCACTTGTTATGCATTTCCCGTAGATGCCTGCTTAACTAGATATGTTTACGGCTTTCACAAGTTGTTTCTTACAGTTAGTTTCTGTTATAGGCTTATAGCAGAGTGATAAATAGTTTTCGCTGTGACAGATGGTGTCAAAATGAGTTTGAAATTTAAACTTTCACATTGTTGTTTTGCTTGAAAAGAGAAAAGAAAGGAGTCAAATGCTGAGGAACCAACTTCATTCCAAGTTCACCATTGTTTCTTTTCTATAACTATTCTCCTTTTTTTTATATCAAATATTCAACGGTTTTTCATATAATGTTGTTTCATGACGATATCCCTGTAACAGCTGGAAACGGTCTTGCTCCTAAATATTCAATTACTGATTAAATTTTTCTTACCTCCGAGGTTTTTACACGTACCAGTGAACGTGGAATGCAAATGTTGTCTACATATGGTGAATAATTAGTAAGGTTAGCTTGGGAAACTAATAGATATCAGAGGCCTGGTTAGCTTGCATGATCTTAGATATCAGAGGTATACTTCAAGTTTGAACTAATTAGTAAGCTTGGACAAAAGGTGGTTGGGATAGTATCACCTCATTAATGACCCACTTATCTAGTTCATAGAAGCTGGTGGAGTGGAAGGTTGGCTTGCTTTCATTGCTATGATTTATGCAGCATTTTTTTAAGGGGGCGCAGAAGTAGATTAAAACGTTGCGCTTTTCAGTCACACAATTAGTACTTGTTTCTTTTTTGTTATTTTGTTTTTTATCTTAAATTTGTGCCCAAAAATCATGCGTGTCCTTGCGTCTTGCCATATGCCTTCTGGGGCAGTAGGCAAGACACATTCCCCAATGCTTTCGCCTTTAAAGGTTTTTGGTCGTTATGAGATGTCTGTCTATGTTTCGTAAATTCCATATGTTTTCAAAGATTGAACATAACCCGTGTTGTTAAGTGGATATGCTTATGGAGAGGAATTGGGTGATATGGTAACGCTGTGTTGGGATGGAATCTAGAACTCCATCTATATAAATTTTATTAATTGCAACTTCCATCGTTTGGTTGTATCATTTAGAATTTGGAATATGTAACAAATTAAGAAAATTTAAAACAAGTTAAATTATTAAGAAAAAGAAAGAAAAAAAAATCTTTGTTTGGGAAACTAATAAAGTAATCAATTTCTTCATTTCTTTCCGCAAAGAAATTCATAATTTACAAGTTTAGAATGGCCATACAAGGTATTGCATGTTTAGGATTAGAAATTTCTCATTTTCATTTAATTTTGTTCCTTCATCCGGGGGCAATACCTTGTGTGGCATTCTAAACTTGTAAATTATGAACAAAGGATATTCAATGCATATGCTTCTTCTTAAAAGATATGCTTTTATTTATTCTTACGTGTACGTTCTCCCTCATTCCAGTACCATATTACCAATGCAACTACTTTACTATATTTGATTCAGGTTTCATCCTGCTTGTATAGACATGAGTGCTGAGGAAGCCGAAAGAATTGACCACTTTTTCTGTGAAGGTTGTTTACCTGAGGGTCAAAAAAAGTTGGAGAATTCTCATACTGTTTCCAGACAGTTGGATACAAAGGTATGTTTTTTAAGTACTAGACATTTTGATTTAGGTTCATCGTTACGTATGTATGACATTTTTATCTTCTTATCTATTTATCCGTTAGAATGATTAATCTGTGACATCCATTCATAATGTGTTTCAGGTGGAGACAAAACGTCGTCGGAAGTGATGTTGTAAATAAAAGTCAGATGAGTTAGAGTTACAATGGAGGAAACGGAGGTTCTCTCGGGCTTGTGGAACACAAAAGGCATAACTGCATCAGTAGTGGTGTATGTATTAGTGAGTCGGTGAGGAGACAGAAAACCAATTGAAAAAAAAAAAAAAACTTTATGCGGTGTATTTGGTTTGAGATAATCTCCCTGGTACCTTCAAGGATGTTTGGTTGTGCGTAGTTATGTGATGTAGATTTGCCCTTTTTAGAAGTGTTGTGAATATTTCTGAAGTATTTATTAGCTTCCGGAGTAGCAATATTAATGACGTTTCACAAATGTCTGTTCCACTGTTGTTTTCGATTACTCTTTTCCACTATTTGTTTGTGTTCTCAACTCCCAGATGTAGTACTGTGAAGTGATTCAGCACTATTGCAGTGGGTTGCAGAAACTAGACATCTCACCTCTCCTTTTGGTTGTTGCGTCTTACCAACACGTTTAGTGGCTTTTTGTTCATTGTGTAAGAAGATTCTAATTTCGAATCCATCCCCTGCATTTCTGCCAGTCAGTGTCAGCTTAAATTTTGGATGTCTGGCCATCCTGTTATATGAGGATCTCGTTAAGTAAGAAACCGTAGTTCTCCTTTGGGGGGGGGGGGGGGGGGGGGGGGGAATTTTGATCCAACACAGAACTGAAAGGAAAACTACGACGAGAAAAGTGAAAACCTAAGAAGTTCCGTTGCCGGGACTTGAACCGGGTCTCTCGGGTGATATCTTGGCACTTGCTCAGTCTCGGCCCGCCCGTGCACTACCTCGGCTTCGGCTTTGGGAAGCATTGCACCCGCTTATACATGACCCCGGTCTCTCTCTTGCCTTGCTTCGGCTTGGCTTCCACTCTAGCTTGGCTTCGGCCTCGGCTTCAGACAGCTAGCTCATGGCCTCGGTCTTTGATACTTGATACATTTATGTCTATATAGTATCGATGTTGGCTCATTTGGTTGTTTTCCGGCTCTTTCTTTGAGCTTTAACGGATGTATTTACTACACCTTTAAGCATGCCTATGTTTTATCTTGTGATATTACACGCCATGTAACACACTCTATAGGAATTGAGTATATATTCTGATTTATATGACTGGGCATAAAACTTTGTCTTTACTCTCTTATGAATGTATCATGGAGACATTGAGTGTGTAGCTAATCCTCATGGATTTTATAAATCCATTGTGACTATGATGACTAGATCATCACACATAATCATAGAGCATTCTCATGCTCAAAAATTTCCATGTCTTATGACATTATGATTCAAAGTCACATATGCTATATATGCATAAAGAAGTAATCGAACCTTTCTCACTATTTAAATATATTCGTGCCAACGTTTATCACCTTAAATTCATTGTGAAAATTGAAGAAATTTCTTATGTATCGCTTCTAATGAATGCGCACAATTTATGAGTCAATATTGTGAATGTCTTTCACGTATACTATGATTCAGATTCTTTGAATCGGCGACTCATGTAGACTCTTCCATACATTGTTTCTTTTGATAATCCATATGCAAGTAAGTCATGAATATTGTTTCTTTTGAGCAAATAAGCTATTGGGATCAAAGATTACCAAAAGAATATTTGGTAGCGTCATGTGCAATGCTCAAGGCTTAAAGATGACATTAACGTCACCCAAGTCTTCCTCCAAGTCAATGGAAGTACCATCTATGCATTTAATATTGCATATGATCCCCCTCGCATGATCATGACGCTCATGACTTACTTCAATATTGTGAATGTCTTTCACGTATACTATGATTCAGATTCTTTGAATCGGTGACTCATGTAGACTCTTCCATACATCGTTTCTTTTGATAATTCATATGCAAGTAAGTCATGAATATTGTTTCTTTTGAGCAAATAAGCTATTGGGATCAAAGATTACCAAAAGAATATTTGGTAGCGTCATGAGCAATGCTCAAGGCTTAAAGATGACATTAACGTCACCCAAGTCTTCCTCCAAGTCAATGGAAGTACCATCTATGCATTTAATATTGCATATGATCCCCCTCGCATGATCTTTTATTAGCTATGCTCATGATATGGAAGTCTAATCTTTAGCAAAGTTTCGGAGTAACGCCCTCCTACGCTAAAGATAATGATACATAAGATGATAGCCTTAATGCCCTATCATGGTTCAATTTTGAGACACAATGATACTTTGGTGATCTACCTAATGATTAAACTCAAGCCATAACACTTAGATGTTATGAAGCACCTTGACAATGATTGAAAAGTTGAAGAAAACCTAGAAATTCCGGTTGTTAGAGGTATATATGGTGCACCGCCAAGCATGTTCGGCGACCTCGTGGACTGTGCAACCGGCGCGGTAGGACCCAACTCCGGCATGCATCGGGTAGACCAGCACCCTGGCTACATCTCCATTGTTCCACATCACCGGAACCGCACTCGGAAGGCGTGCCACCGGGCACCTGAAGTAGCCTCCAGAATAGGGAAACAATGTAATAGTATGTTTGCATCCGACATTGGAGATGTAGTAGAGGTGGGAAGCCTCCTTCCTTATAAATAGAAGGCTTCCCCCTTAGGGTTAGAGATCTTGGATACTTACTACTCTTGGCATGTAACCACCACCGATGGCTTATTAGCCGGCTATAGTATATTCCAAGTGGACGTAGCCGTGCCCTCCATGGCACGGTGAACCACTATATATCCTTGCGTTCATGTTCTACCTTTATTATTGTGCTTCTGTCAGGCCTACGGGTTTGTGCAGAAACAATTGGCGCCGTCTGTGGGAATCAGTTCGAAAGGCTGTGTTGCTCTACCAGCGGGTAGAGATCAATCAAGTCCATTTTTTTTTTAATTGTACCATCGGCAAGCAGCCCGACTAGAGAAGAGGAGAGAGAACCTGCTGCCATCAGGCCCAGGCCCGGGCCAGCAGCAAGCCAAATCAGCGGGTCGGCAGAACCCGGTCCAGCAAGTCAACGGGTCAGCAGCAGCTAAGCAACGGGTCGACACGTCGGCTACGTCCGGGCTTCCCTCCCCGATGGCTTCCCGCCCCCATCTCCTGCCCGGCGTCTCCCTTTCCCCTCCAGGTACGGGTGCTGAAGGCTCTGCCCTCCGGGTGCGGCTGCCGTCGCCTCCCTCTCCTTGGGTGCGAGACGGATGGCTCCCTCTCCGGGTTCGACCGAGGCTCATCTCCTTCAAGCCGAGCATTCGCCTCCATCTCCGGACACCGATGGCAGCATCTCCGGGCGGTGTGGGTCAGTTCCTCTCCAGGTGCCGGAGGCTCCTCCTCTCTGGTTCGGATGGTCTCCCCCTCCGGTGCGGTTTCGTCCTCTCCAGTGCAAATCCTCTCCAGTCCGGGTGCAGGTCGCCCTCCTCTCCGGTGCGGACGCCTGCCTCCGAGTGCGGGTCCAGCGGCACTTCTCTCCAGTGCGGTGAAGCTCCACCGATGACACTCCCCTCCTTCGGTCGTCGCCTCTGGGCGCTGGGTCGTCCTCCTCTCCGGGCATGAGAGGGAGAGAGAGCCCATAAAGAAGAGAGAAACCAGCAGAGGAAACAAAAGATTGCAGCAGGAAGAAAGACAGAAGGAGAAGACGAAGAGAAAAGAGCGGGAAAGAGAGAATTGAAAAAAAAAATGAGTCAGCCGCCCGGTCAACAACCCCAGCGGGTCAGCAGATGGGCCGGGCCGGGTCGGGCTACAGCAGCAGGCTGGACTGGAGGCAATCTTCTCTGGACACCCAAATATCTCCTTTGGGCACCCACTGCTCCAAACAGCAAATCAACTTGCTCACTTCCAGCAAAGCTAAGTATCCCAACTCATTTATTATTACTCAACGCATGCTTCACCTGTGCATAATCTGTTTGGGAATATTGATAATTAGACATATGATAAAAACACGAGCATGGTCCAGGACGCATCGCATATCATTATGCGTTTATCAGTGCTGCACATATCATTATGCATCGGTGCACGCATTTCAGTGCATGACATTACAATGCATCGCATATCAGTATGCATCGCATTACAGTGCATCGCACTACGGTGCATGCATTTCAGTGCATGGCATTACAATGCATCGCATTCCAATGCATCGTATTACGGTGCACGCATTCCAATTCATCGCATCTCAGTGCGCGCATCAGTATGTATCGCATTACGGCTCCATGACATCCCACCGGTTAGGTAGCATTCAACCGGCTCCATGGCATCCCACCGGTTATGTACCATTCAACCGGCTCCATGGCATTCCATCGGTTAGGTACCATTCAACCTGCTCCATGGCATCCCACCGGTTATGTACCATTCAACCGGCTCCATGGCATCCCACCGGTTATGTACCATTCAGCCGGCTCCATGGCATTCTACCGGTTAGGTACCATTCAACCGGCTCCATGGCATCCCACCGGTTATGTAGTGTTCAACTGGCTCCATGGCATCCCACCGGTTATGTAGTGTTCAACCGGCTCCATGGCATTCCACCGGTTTAGCCACTTTCCTTCGCCCTTGCGGGCAAGGACAAGCCAGCAACAACTCAAGGCTTCAAACACATGGGCTTTATAAACCCGGGAGAGTTTACATCTAACACATGCAAACTCTTCCAGCAGGCTAAAAACCCTGCATCACACTGAACTGTGATAAATATGGGGATCCATGGCGAGACTTGTTATCTCCACGCCACCCCACTGGGCAGATTGTTTCTCTAACACAGAACAAGTCTCCCTGCAGGCTAGAAACCCTGCACATTACCCCACGCTTATT
This sequence comes from Potentilla sterilis, assembly GCA_963682095.1. NCBI lineage: Eukaryota > Viridiplantae > Streptophyta > Magnoliopsida > Rosales > Rosaceae > Potentilla > Potentilla sterilis. Next base: position 41,422,754 of record OY821757.1, on the reverse strand, counting down.
CCAGCACAAGCTGGGCCGAACCATCGGGCTACTCCCCGGCCTGCCTCACCGTTGGCAGCAATTTTACTGGGGGACTCGTTCCGACATGGCAGTCCACCGGTCGAGTCCTCACATTGTAATCCCATGCACTCGTCCGGGTTTCACCCCGCTCCATATTCATTGCATGGCGGATTTCAACGCCACATTGTCATCCCATGCACTCGTCCGAGTTTCACCCCGCTCTACATTTATTGCATGGGCACCCCGGTTTCGCACCGCTGCGCCAGAGCCTCGACCCCTGCACCACAACTCACGCTAGCACCTCACCTCCGGCCTCATGAGCTCAGCCGCTCAGTCTATCAGTTCACCCTCCGGCCCGATCTTGTTCAGCGGTTCACCTCGGCCAGCAGGTCACCCCAGATTTAGCAGGCTCGGTCCTGTCCAGCAGTCACCTCGGCCAGCGGGTCACCCCAGATTCAACAGGCCCGGCTCTGTTCAGCAGCGGCTCTGCCCGATCAAGCTTCAACGAGTCAGGACCGGTCAAACCCGATCCTCCCTGGGGACCCACCGCCGCTCCAGAACCCGGCACAGACAGTCAGGATCAGAACCCGGCACCTTAGTACTTCCCCAAGCAAACACGGAGGACACTAGCATGAAAACATCACTCCCGGCCAAGTCAAATCTGCAACACGGACTTGGGGGACTACTACTGGGAACACATCAGTAACACTCGAGCGAAGGGGTGGGACTCAGCATTCGAATGCCCGGTAAGAGCCCAATCTCACTTAGGGACTTGGGGGACTGGTGGTAATAGGGGTGACTCGGTCACCACCTACGCTTGGCGGCACATGATGATTAACTCCCCAAGTAAGATTGCACTCTTACTCGGGAACTTGGGGGACTTGTTGGAGGTATATATGGTGCACCGCCAAGCATGTTTGGCGACCTCGTGGACTGTGCAACCGGCGCGGTAGGACCCAACTCCGGCATGCATCGGGTAGACCAGCACCCCGGCTACATCTCTATTGTTCCACATCACCGGAACCGCACTCAGAAGGCGTGCCACCGGGCACCTGAAGTAGCCTCCAGAATAGGAAAACAATGTAATAGTATGTTTGCATCCCACATTGGAGATGTAGTAGAGGTGGGAAGCCTCCTTCCTTATAAATAGAAGGCTTCCCCCTTAGGGTTAGAGATCTTGGATACTTACTACTCTTGGCATGTAACCACCACCGATGGCTTATTAGCCGGCTATAGTATATTCCAAGTGGACGTAGCCGTGCCCTCCATGGCACGGTGAACCACTATATATCCTTGCGTTCATGTTCTACCTTTATTATTGTGCTTCTGTCAGGCCTACGGGTTTGTGCAGAAACACTGGTTTTCCAGCTCGCGGACTCATCATTGGACGGACCGGTTCACCTATTTTTAGGCCTGTTCTTGAGGTGGAATTGGGTCCACCAATTCCTAACATCCATGGCTACCTGGTAATAAAATTTCAGGGCCATTGGACACTTAGAAGGTGGTGAACCGTTCGACACAAACGTTCACTGACCTCCGGCGACTGTTCCGACCGGTTCGGTATATTTTCGGCCGATTCCGGCAATGAGGCCGGCGACTTTGGAATCCTTACACACGTGTCTACCTTTTTTAAAATTTGGTAGCATTTGGTGTCCCGAAAATTAGTGAAACGTTTCAGGAAGTATACATACATGTTACATTTTGTAACGAAATGCATCTTGTTAACGTATAAGTGTTAACGATCAATACTCTTTACCGTCAACATACTTTATGTGCCATATTGCACCACCAAAAGCGTTTAATGATGGGTATTTGTCTTTGAATAAGACATAAGCTTCAACTTATAGTCCGTTGTATTGAAATCTTAACAGGCGATCTCGTTTATGTCACTTTTTGATGAGTCAGTCTTCCCGTCGTTAGGGGGAGATAAGAACAAGTATGTTCAAGTAGAACGACTTGGCATTGCCGTGGTTTGTCCCCACTGTGCCTCATCATGTTCCTTTTAGTCCCATAAATCAAAGTGACGAGACTTGATATACATACTGCAACTGCAAAAAGCAAACTATTGGTCTTTCAAGAAAAAGATCGGAATAGTACTCTTGTTTCAAACATGCTTGTAAGGATTGATGTCCGGATAAATAGACATATTATCACCTATAGATGGTGACATGGTGACTCCACAATAGTGGTAGATGGTGTCACTAGGCCGTGACTCTCACAACAAGTATAGAGAGGGCACTTAGTTTGATATACACTCACCGAATGCGAGTATGGCACAACTTGATCCTTGGATCAATGACAACTCATTCGTCTCATAGATTTTCTGGATTATGGTCATCATTGGGGGACGCCTCAATGAAAAGCCAATTCATATAAAGATCTCTACAAATGCGAATTACACTAGTGTACATGAGTACGCGGTTTATGAGTTAGATATCGAACACTCACTTCGTTAAAGCAAATACCAACATTGTGAATTGGCCTACACGAAAAGATATGCGATACATTTTAAACAAAGAGATAGGTCCTTGGTCAGGTAATGCCGACACTGCAAGTGTAAACCCTATCGATAATCTTTGATGGAAAGCGTAGTGAGAAAAACCCTAGACTCACACTACCAGAAAAAAGGCTTTTTCCGACGAAATTAAAAAAAACGGCCGACGAATTAAAATTTTCGTTGGTAATTCCAACGAATAACCGACGATTTTATTTTTCGTCGGTGGAAAAAAAAAAATCGTCGGCCATAGTTTAACTATAGCCGACGATACTGTTTTTTCGTTAGTATAGACAAAAATCGTCGGCTATATTCATATTTCAGTCGACGATTTGGATTTTCGTCGGCCTTTCTCTGATACATTAGCCGAAGAAAACTTTTGAAATTTTGGTCGTTGAAATTGACATTTTTTCGTCGGCCATAACGATATTGAAAAAGACATATTTTATTTTAGACAGAAAAGGACAAAAGAATAGCCGACGAGTATGTCTCTCATCGGCTATCATTTAAAACAAAAAAAAAAACAAAAAATGACCAGATTCCATTTTCTATCACTAACGATAAACCATTGCTTCATCCTTCAAACAGAAAAAAGTCGTGAAATAAGATATGACCAAAATGATAAAATACGTTTACGGTTGAAAAATGACAAGATTCCGATAAAATCTGAGTGTCGAAAGATGCGGTCAAAGGTTTTATTCCTTCGTTTCCCTAATGGTAGCGTTACCTTCGGTAAATATTTTGAGGAAAATTTTTATACGATTAGTTGTATCTCATCGATTTGAAACTATTATCTGTTGAAGGTCAGGCTAAAAAACGTCATTTAGACAGTCCAATTACCATTTCTAAGCGTTTAGAGGTTTGACTTACCCGGTTGACTGTTCCGATCGAGCCTTTAACGTTGTCAGCTGAAGTTGAATTTTTCTCCATACATGTATTTAATCTTAACGGTGATATCTGACGGTTGGAATAGATTTTCTAAACTTTTAGATTCAAAATCAGAACATATGCACTAATGTTCCTCAACTTGTTTACCAAGTGTTTAAGTGAATATATAGTTTTAAATAGTTACTATACGTAGACTCTTCAAATGAAAAATGTTGTTAAATAAGATATGACCGAAATAATGAAATACGTCTACAGTTGAAAAATGACAAGGTTCTGATAAAATCTGTGTGCCGAATGTTGCGGTTAACTGTTTTTTACTTTCGTTTTCCTATGGGTAGCCTGACGTTCGTTAAATCAATTTTGCAAAATTTTTATATGATTAGTTGCGTCTCATTGATTTGAAACTATTATCTATTGAAGGTCAGGCCAAAAAACGTCATTTAGATAGTCCAATTACCATTTCTAAGCGTTTAGAGGTTTGACTTACCCGGTTGACTGTTCCGATCGAGCCTTTAACGTTGTCAGCTGAAGTTGAATTTTTCTCCATACATGTATTTAATCTTAACGGTGATATCTGACGGTTGGAATAGATTTTCTAAACTTTTAGATTCAAAATCAGAACATATGCACTAATGTTCCTTAACTTGTTTACTAAGTGTTTAAGTGAATGTATAGTTTCAAATAGTTACTATATGTAGACTCTTCAAATGCAAAAATGTTGTGAAATAAGATATGACTGAAATAATGAAATACGTCTACAATTGAAAAATGACAAGGTTCTGATAAAATCTGTGTGCCGAATGTTGCGGTTAACTGTTTTTTACTTTCGTTTTCCTATGGGTAGTCTGACGTTCGTTAAATCAATTTTGTAAAATTTTTATATGATTAGTTGCGTCTCATTGATTTGAAACTATTATCTGTTGAAGGTGAGGCCAGAAACCGTCGTTTAACTAGACTAATTTACGTTTTTAAGCGTTTAGAGGTTTGACTTAGTGGTTTGACCTATAGTTTAGCCGACGAAAATTATCTTTCGTCTGCTAAACTCTTGCGATCCGCGCCTTTTTATTGTCCGCCGTTGGATGACTCAAATCCGACGGCTGTTGATCTTCCAAAGTATAGCCGACGACATTCAAAGAATAGCCGACGACATCTTGTAAATCGTCGGCTATTGAAACAATAGCCAACGAAATCTTGTAAATCGTCGGCTATTCTCTCCGCTATAAAAGCTGAAAGAATAGCCTTCAGCCCGACTTTTTCTCTCCTCCTCCTCCTCCGGCCTCCTCCTCCTCCTTCCCCTCCTCCTCCGGCCTCCTCCTCCTCCTTCTCTTCCTCGATCCGTAGGTAATTTTTTTTTGTAATTTATTTTAATTATATAATTTAGGTATATAATTTAGATATTTAAGTGTGTGTTAAATTGTTATATATATTGGTTATATATATAAATTGTTAGATTAATTATATATAAATTTATAGATTAATTATATAAATTGTTATATATTTGTTAATATATACACACATATATATATGTGTGTGTGTGTGTGTGTGTTAATGTATATTTTAATTGTTATATATAAATTGTTAAATTAATTATATATATATATATATAAATTGGTAGCCTAATTATATAAATGGTTATATTTATGTTAATATATAAATGGTTATTTGTATGTATATATATATATATGTTAATGATGAAATATATATAGTTATATTTGTATATAAATGGTTATATTTATGTTAATGGTTAGTATTATTTAAAATTAGTTAAATTATAAATATTAATTTGTTAGTATGTTTTAAAATATGTTAGTATTATTGGTTATTATATTAATTAGATGTTATTTGATGTAATATAATTTAATATTAATTAATGTATTAATTTATTTGTTTCCATATGGCCGATGCATTTAGACAGCTATTCGAAGGCCGTCGTTCCAGATCTAGGGGTTCTGGAAGTTCTGGCGGATCCGGAGACTCCGAGAGGACCCCTAGCCAGCCTGAGAGGACCACCAGCCAGCCTCAGAGGATCGATTCATCCCAGCCGAGGAGGAGTGTGAGCAACCGGCACCAGACCCTTTTATCGACAGGGCAGCCGTCGAGCAGTTCATGTCCCCCTCTCCGGCCAGATCCTCCGAGATGTAGTACGCAGCTATTTGAGGAGGACATAGCTCCAGACGTTCATCAGGTCCGTATGTCTGAGGTTCATCGGGAGCCGATGACGAGTCCTGCGCCGTCTGCTGCTGACTCTACTGAGGGGCCTACTCTCCCTAATGAGCCCCACGCGGGTTGCACGGGAGCACTAATTAGGGATAGAGTCCATATGTTGTGGACACGGTGGGCTGATGTGCCGGAAGAGATCAAGAGGGAGGTCAACAACGCAGCGTCGGTGAGTAATTTAAAAAACTTAATTTCTTTATCGTAATATTTAATAATTTTTCGGTATTGTTATAATTTTAAAACTAATAAAATATTATCTTTCAGGCATACTTCAAGATTGCCGAACACAAGCAGGCTTGGGCGTACGCGATGCAGAACTCGAGGTACGTTGGGAATTCCTCATCTTATAATTTGAAATATTTTATGATATTAATAATATTTCTAATGCACTTTTGCTTTTTCCGTAGGTTCAAAGAGTGGAAGAACGAGCTCCGTACCCACTTTACCGAATACGACAAATGTGGTCGTATGGGTACTCCAAGAGAGTTCATGTTCAGAGAGTACGAGTGGCGTTGGTTGAAGACAGTAGACTTCAACAACCCTCTTATGCAGGTAAATACTAAACTTAACTATAAATGGTTATTTTGTTAATATTTTAATTATTAGTTTAATTATTTTATAATTATTACACTAATATTTTTTATGCATTTTTCTAATATTTTATTATTTGTTTGAAGGAACGGTCTCGGATAAACTCTGTGAACCGCCGCCGTAAGGCAACCCCCTATCATGGTGGTTCTAGGCCATTTTCACAATATCAGGAGAAGGCCCTTAGAGATCATCCTGATAGCAACCCGTACGTAGAGACGTTCAAGAAAGCTTATCCATTAGCGACAGAAGAGCTTGTAAGTCGTTGATTACGATTTTAAAATTTTAATTATTAATTTTACTTAATTATATATTTGTTAGAATATTAATTATTATTATTTTTCCCGTTCAATTAGGAGAGGGTGAACCGGGCCGAAGAAGAAGTGTTGCAGGCAGTAGTTCGGGAGACACAACATTTTGTTTCAGAGGAAGATCTGCAAGAAGCCCTGAGCCAGGTCGACCGATCGAATGTCCAAACTGCAGCGAGGATATTCGACGCAGCCTTTCCAAAACGGTCAAACGACTACTACTGCCGGAGTTTGGGAAGTTCTGGAATAGTGGTCCTGAAGACCATTAAGGGAGCTCAAAAGAGGGGAGGCGGGGACACCCAACAGATGAAGGGGGAAATGCAGAGATTGGCAGAGGAAAATGCAAGATTGGCGGCCCAGTTCCAGAGAACACAACAGTATCATATGGAAATGGAGCGTTGGCATGCTGAATGCGAGAGAATTCGGCGACAGAACTACGCCGGCCAACAAAACTGGTGGTATGCTATGTTCGCGGCACAACAACAAGGCCTTGAACCCCCGCCCCCGTTTGAGCCGTTAGATGAACCTCGAATGCCGAGAGCTCCCGAGTTCATTCAGCAGGATGACGAGCATGATGGACAGCAGGATGGGGCCAGGATTAGGGGTGGAACAAATTAAATAATTAATGAAAAACGTGTTTCTTGTTGGATTGTCATTGTGAATTGCAGGTTGCTTGGAATGGTAATTTAAAAATTAAATTAATTTTTTTTCCCCAAAATGTAAGAACAGCCGACGAAATAATGTCATTTTCGTCGGCTATAACTGCTATAGCCGACAATTTTTACCAATTTCGTCGGCTATAACTGTTATAACCGACGAAAATGACATTATTTCGTCGGTGGTATATGTTAAATAGTGACGGTTTCGTCGGCTATAACTAATTAATACCTCTTAAAATATTAATATATTCCGACGAAATCTTCATGTCGTCAGCTATATTTCAAAATAAATAACAGACGAAACAGAAGAGATCGTCGGCTATATTTTACGATATCGTCGGCCATATGTGAAAATATCCGACGAATTTCGTCGGGCATTATGCCAAGGTTTGGTCGACGAAATGTATTTTCGTCGGTGATAATGGCCGACGATTTCGTTATTTCGTCGGGCATATGTGAAAATGGCCGACGATGTCGTTATTGTCGTCGGGTTTAGTTATTACCGATGACGTTTTATCGACGAATAATAGCTAACGAAAGTTTTGTCGGTAGAAGGAATACCCGACGAAAATTTTGAATAGTAGACGAAATTTTTTTCGTCGGCTATTCTGTCCGATCTGGTAGTGTCACCTTATGGCGTAAGGTCTCTCACAAACGCCCTGGAATCGACTACGACGACATATGCTCTCATAATTGAGTCATATTACACTCCACTACCATGTCAGTTAGGTAGTTCTGAAAAACTGAACTAGCAGCTTAAATCATCTCTATTGGGACTAAGTAAAGAGATATACATAAACATCCTGAATGGATTAGTTTTCACCCAAGTCAAGTAAGCAAAAACCACGATTCAATGACTACTTGATTGGAGATGGGATCTAAAAAATCATGCCTATTTTCATGTAAATTTCGGATGAATTGTGATTGAAGTATCACTAATCCGACGTTAAGAATGAAAAGATCTTGGGAATACTTGGTCTCGAGAGTGAGAACCGTTAGTGATGAACTTACTCATCAATCTGCTTATAGCTATCTAAAGGACGTTAAACCAAAGTCTATATGTATCTCATGATTAGTCGATGTCTTGTGAAGACTTGTTACGTCCATATGACGAGAAGTCTTGAGAGATGAAACTCTCCTTCTAAGTATCATGTGGGCAATCATGTACTTATCATAATATGCTCGACACGATATCTCATTCGCTATAAACTTATAAAGCCAAGGTAATAGCTAGACGCGCCCACGCAATACTATGGTATATGGCGGTACTTTATTTCAAGTGTGAAAGGTTTAGGCTTATTCGATCCCATCATGAAAGACACATCAAAAGGCAATTCCAGAATCTACTTGGTTCTGTACGTCGACTTCCCCGACACCTACAGGACAAGCCACTCGTTAGAAAATGGTGAAATTTATACCATTGGAAAGGTCTATGTGTCTACTGTCCAGGGACACTAACCATTTGATCATAGCTATTATATTGAGTGAGTTATTGCTATTTTAGCAAAGTAGGAAGAATCTGTCAGGTAATTTACAGATCAGTCAACTTCAATAGAGTTTTGTGATCAGCTCATAATGAACTACATTGTGTACTTTACATCACTGGAAAGATATGGGTGTGTAGATTTCAGAACTCTTTACGTTTTGTTCATACCTATTTTATTGAAGGCGTTATGACTGTTTAAGTACACGAAGGTCATGCTACAAGTGAATCTGTTTTTCTACGCGAACTCTAGTTTTGAGTTGTTAAGCAACCTTCTTCTTTAAGACCAAGTAAAGCTAAGTGTAGCTGGTCTAATACAAAGATAATGTGGCCGTATTCAATGACTAGATCATTGGCCACACCTACTTTTGAAGCTTGTGAGGAGCGTTTGTATACGCCATTAATCTAAACTTCGAGATTTTGTTACCAGTCAGGGGGAGTTGTCTTGTAGACATCAGGGGGAATCTACCTCATATGTAATCTTTAATTGTAGTTAGTGCGTTGTGCTCTTTTCCCTTCGACCAATCTTTTTATTTTACCCAAGTGGTTTTTGTTTTGCTTGGCAAGGTTTTAGCGAGGCAACATGTTATGCACAGTGTCACATTAGGTACGCGGCACAAGGGGGAGTGTTCAAGGAAGGTTAATTCTGTAACTTCTTCACTGTGTCTTGACCTAATTAGACTAGATATGTAGTACCTTTAGTAGATAGGGAATTCCTGATTATTCGGGATACTTGATGTAATGCCTATATAAATATCTCCTTATCAATCAATAAAGGGTTTTTTACCCAAAACTACAATTTTGTATTAGTATTTACCAGTAGCAAATTTTTTTTTTCAAATTACCAATAGCAAGTTTCCATCCAAAATTAACAGAATCAGTTAACTCTTAAATTACAAAATTACCCTCATTGAGCCTAATTAATGTTATTGATCCTCAGAACTCAACCTAATACTACTGAGTCTCAGAAGCTCCGCCGCGCTTTAATACTATTGACCCTCAATACTTCGCCGTCCTTCACCGCGCTTTCATACTACTGACCCTTACCAGCTCAACCATAACCAGCACACAAGCAAAAATCCCAACACACAAGTAAAAATCCCAACACACAACAATCAAAACAACATAGATAGATAGAGAGAGAGAGAGAGAGAGAGAGAGAGAGAGAGAGAGAGAGAGAGAAGCTAGTCTAGGGTTTTGGGATTCAATCGTAACGGCCTCGCGCCTTCAATCAGATCGAAACTGCCTCGCACCTCCGCCCTCTCTCTGCCCTCGTGCCTCTGCCTTCACGCCTCCGCCCTTGTCGCCTCCCCTCGCCGCCTCCACTCAATCTCAGATCAATTAGGGTTAGGGATTTTGGTTACAAGATCCGGTGGTTACAAGATCTGGAAAGCTTCCGTTGGTTTTGGTGCGAACAGGGACATCGCGAGAGAGACCGGCGGCGAGGGCGGAAGCCGGGGAGGGTAGTGCCGTCAGACTTGGCTGAGGCGGTCATCGAAGTTGGAGGCGGCAGTTCTTGGGTCGAGTCGGTGGCTCCAGGTCGGGAAGGAGAGGAGAAGAGGAGAGTTTGGGTATGTGGGTTTGTGAGTTTTTTTTTTTTTTTTTTTAAATATATACATAGATGACATATGTTGTAATTTTTAGATTTTTAGGGTTAATTATGTCATTAAACATTGGACGGATTAAAAGTCTGTTACTGTTAATTCTTGCTGATGATATAAAAAAATTAGGTCTTGCTATTGGTAAATATCACCACCAAAATATAGTTTTAGGTAATTATTTAATCAATAAAACAACGTTTTACTTATCTATTGTTTCTCCTACAACACATTTCACTTTCTAAATTTTGTAGATTGTTAGACATCAGTTTTTATCTGCTAAGAAGTGGGTATAATAATAATAATAGAATGTGAGATGACATATATTTTGGTCTTTTCTTACAAATTTATTACATCATTTAAGCCCAATCCAGTAAATGCACTATAATAAGTCAATTTCCAAGAATATACCAAATCATTCATCAATTTGTCTATGTACATTTTAAAAGCGATTTTTCACAACAAAAGACTATGTTGGATGCTTTCCATTTTGTTATATCAGTTGCATTTTTCAACTCTAAATAGCTGGCAGAGGTCTTGGACGGTCTCCATGAACATCACTACAAATGAGATACCAAAATAATTGTTAATTGTGCACACAAAAACAACGAGATTTGAACAGGTTGTGTGGCGATTTGATTATAACATTACAGTCATTACCTGTCCATGGGGCAGGTTCGTTGTCACACCTCACGAAAGGATATCTACACAGCTTATAGCCCTGCAAGAACAAAACTTTGTTACTAAACATAGTTTAGAGTCAAATCTAGCTAAGACTTCACTTTAAGAATTATTCAACTGTAATTATGAGTGATTGTTTACCTGAGCTCCATTCTCCAGTATTTTTCAATCATGTAAATCTCATCGTATCGCAGTACTATATGAGATTCAGACCTAAATCAGAATTCAATTAATATTTAATTTTAATTATGAAACATGTATTAGATTTTAAGAAATGTGTATAGAATGTTTGTGAACGAATTGTTGAAACATTACCTTTGGTAAATTCTTGATTTGATTAACAACTCTATGCAATGTTCGCCACCAGCATCAGCTTCGTCTTCATCTTCGATATTTGCAACTACCTCACAAATCTAAACCATCGATATTGCAAATATGTTGTAAGATTAAGTTTTGTTCATGCCTCTATCGCAATAGTGTTCGCTTAATTTATAAAAGGGACGACGGTTTCAAAACGGTACTGGTTTTGGCAAAACAATGAGCTAAACAGTTGGTGGTGTTAGCAAACAATGGGCTTAGCTAGTGGTTTTGGCAATACAATGGACTAATAAATATTACGTGTGAATTTCAGTGATTTTGAATTCTTAAGTACATATGGTTTGTTTTGTTGTCAGTTTCGGTTGTATCTTATTTTGCTAAAAATTTGCTTAATAAGATACTCAATAAAACCAAAAAATATGAAGTATTCTCATCTTATTTTATTTTTGAATACTTGTAATATGTTTTCCAACTTTATTTTGAGTTTCCAATACAAACTATTGGTTATTTTACACGAGTTGATTTCCTTCATTGATAGCATAAATTATTATTTTAAATTATATATCAATAGCAAGAACTTAATTTATAGAAAGAAATAGTACAAAACATGGACTAGTCTTCAAGAAATACCTTATATGATTTGATTTCCTTCCTCAATAGCAAATTCTTTATTAAGAAAAATTAAGTAAAGATTTATACCAGTAGTATGATCTCGGTTCATAGATAAGAATACTATAAAAAAGATGGACTACTATTTCAAAAAGGGGTCCGGATCAAGGAACACATTTTTTGACACAGTATTTTACACTCTATTGTAGCCCTTAGATGTAATAGCCCTCAATGGTTGAGATTAGTTATTTTTAATGACATGACATTAATTCTTTTCAACAAATATGAAAATAATATTATTAGATTAATATTCTTTAGTCTAAACCAATGAATGTTTTTACATCTGAGGGCTATAAAAGAGTATAAAATATTGTGTCAAAAAATGTGTCCCTTGATCCAGACCCTTCAAAAAGTTAGACTATTCTAACAAAAACACCTCGATATCAAAAACGATGCTCTCTGCTCTCTGCTCCTCAAGGGTTTGGGAGCTCACTGACGACACCCTTACATGGGTTTCAAAAAATCTATCTCTATATTCGATAAAATACAACTCCGACTCTTTTGATCTCATAAATTTTGCACACGGCACAACCTCTCCACCTGCCTTGTCATTTGCAAGGATTGGGTCTTGCATCAGATCTGACATGAAACTTTTGCTTGGATATGTGCAACAGTGCTACGGGTAGCCCATCCATGGCGCCAGCGGTAGCTCGACGGGGTTTCGACTAGCTAGTCTAGTTGAAGCGACGGCAAAATCTGGTCAATTTGGGATTAGATGCAAGATTGGAAGTGAGAGTTGCATTTCCCGACTAGTTTTTGGGAGTCAAACACCGGATTAGATCCGGTTAGAATTTGGTCTTTAGCACTGCATTAGATTAAAGATGAAGGCAGTAAGATGATTATCTTTGCAGGCTTAATTTCCTGGCACTAGTCTAGATGAATGATGGGCAGTGTCACAGCTCGAGCACTAGCTGGAATTTTGGAAAGGCTAGTCTCCCATCTAGGATTTACTTTGGGGGGCCTATTTGGCCTGATTTAGGGTCCATCAGCTATGAGTCATTGATTTACCAACTTTTAGACATGTCTCTTTGGATTTGGTTTTCACTTGATTTTGACTTTCACTCTAGGTGCGAGTTTGGATGGATTGGGTATTTATGGCCCATATTTAGATCTAATCTTGGATTAAGGGCAGACTCAGCTCACTTCGTTGTTCCCCTTTATTCTTGTTTCTAAATGAGTGATTTGAGGTGAAAACAAAGGGCCTATAAATGGTCTTCAAAGGTAGATGTATTTTTTGTTGCTAGAATCCTAGTTGCAACTAGGTGTTTTAGGCTTAGTTTGGTATTGCGTTTTGAGGTAAATAATCACTTATAATTATTATTATGAGTTAATTATGTGTTTAGTAAGTGTTTTATAAAGTGTTTATTTATAATATTTAGTTGAAAAAAAAACACGATTTTAAAAAGCAGGTGAGATGTTGCTTATTTAAAACTCAGTTTTTCTATATTTGAGTTTTTTCACCTCAATACCAAACTAAGTCGTAGTAGTCACATGTAGTGATTCTTATTATTGTCCCTAATGAATGTTATTCCTTGTACTGTTTGCTGAGCAATAAAATTAGTTAACATTTTGATCCAAAAAAAAAAAAAACCTCGATTCGTAGACTCTATTTTAATTAGTTTCAACGCCAAGAGAACTCAATTGTGTTACATTAAAAGCTAAATACAGGACAAAGCCTTATAGAGACACTCATGCTAGCATGAACTAGTTTAACACAGATGTTCACTTATATGATACAAATCAAGCTAGTCTCTTTAGGGAAGGGGAGTGCTAGCTACATGAGCTTTTTTTCATGTGTGAGCCACACTCGGCCACTTAGCCGTTTTCATTTGTTAAAGGATTTAAAACACTTTAACACATTCTCTTTCTGTTTTACCCTTTATTGTTGTTGATCAGTGTCCCTAACTAAACTCTGTTCATCAACCACAATCAACAATCGGTCAACAATCTAACCACCACTCGCCGCCATCTTCGATGGTGTCACTGGCATCCTCCTTCCACTTATCTGACATTATCACCTTCGTAAGCTTCTTTTAAACAGAGTCAATCATGGCATATGCTATAAACTCAACAGATTCAATCATAATCCTTCTATTTAATTAGATCATCGATTGGAATTTCAATTGATAGGCACTTGAGCATAAAAGAAAGACGTTGAGATGAGATGCATTTTTTAATGATGTCTTTCAGATCGATAAAGATAAATTGATAATTGATTGAAACACAATTATTTAAGAAGATGACGATTAAGGTGCACGAGTTTTGAGTTAAGAACTGCAATATCCACTTTAATTTCTACTTTTATATTTTTTAGGAGAACAACAATAATATTTTGCAAATTCGAACTCAGGATTGAAATCCTTATTTGAAATGTTGAGGATTTTAGGAGCCTGTCGGTCCAAAGTTCAACTTAACATTTTAGGCTCTGTAAATTTTCCTACCCAGTGAAACTTGTGACCATTGGTCGTAACCGCAAATACCTCTTTGTCACCTACCGAGAGAACCAAAACGCAGCACACACAAAGAGTAAAACCATAGGAAAAAAAAAATGCACATGAAGAGAGAGAATATATATTAGGTGCTTTAAATCCTTTAGCAAATGAAAATCTGTCAAGTGGCTGAGTGTGGCTAACACACACAAATGTGACTGTGTAGGCGTGTAGCTAGCACTAACCTCTAAAGAAATCGTAAGAACGATACCTGACAAGTGACGATGACAATGTCAATTTGAATTTGAACTTCCATGTCAATGTTTCTTCTGTGAAGAAGAGTTTGCAACTGATAATGACATTTCAAGGTAAGAGAACTCATTGATTCCCAGTATGCTTATCACTCATTTAACTAGTTTTTTGAAGAGTTTGTACTGAGGAATCGATTTACATTTCCAGTGTAAAAACTCTGAGCAACTGGCTGAAGACTTTTGTGACGATTGACGTAGGGCCATAAGTGACATAGTTAATTGGCGGGAAAAGAGGAGAGACACAATTACTCCTGCCTGCACAATTCATAGATATCTTTGAAACTAAGGGATTGGAGGGGTTGACGGCGCGTACAAAAATTAGGTCGAATTCTATTTGGTATGTTTTGTATCGTTTTAAAATTCAAAAATAATAATTACCCTTAATTTAGAGTGGGCTGCTTGTCGATCAAATTCGGTACGGGTCCTTGAAATTTTTCAGAGTATTTATGCATGGAATCGGTCTAACAATATATCAACTCGAATCTACTTAATGTAATTGATACATTAATGTTCCGTATAATTTTCGAACCACGAAATAGATTTCTCTATATAAAAAAAAAAGAAAAAAAAAAGAGAAACTCTACAAATTATCGAGTTAACAAAAAGAAAAATTACGGGAAGTAACTATTTGTATAGAAAAGGAAAAAGAAAAGAAATTAGACTCTCCTCTCTGATAAATCACCGAAACCCAAACATTTTCCTCTCGATCAGTATTGGGTTTCCCCTCCTCTTCTTTGTAAGCTGCACTCGATACACAGCAGATCACCATAGATTTGGAGGTATTTTAGTTTCATCTCTTCTTTACTTGCATCATTGATTTCTCAGGTTTGTAATGAATGCCCAATTGGTTTATTGAGCTTTAGGCCTAAGGACACTCAATCCCTCTCTGTAAGAGAAACTCAGAAACACCATCAAGTATATGAAACACCCATTGTTTTGTTTTTTATTTGTGTTGTTTTCTTTTCTTTTCTTTTTTCTGTTAGTTGTCGATCAAATTGATGAATTACTTTCTATTCTTAGAGGTGTGAAATGCTGAAATGTTTAATTGAATAGGAGGAGCAAAATATGCAGTGGATGTGATGGTCAGCTCTTTTCTAATGTGTTTGAGCAATTTTTAAGGGTTTACTTGCTGAAGGTACTTGAAAATTTCATACGTATGTGGTTCAGTTGGGGAAATAGTTTGGTAAACAACTGAGGTCTATGAAACCGGACAAGAAGACAAACCATGTTGTTGCAAATCCATGTGTAGTTAGAGTTGGTAAGAACAATGTAGAATATGAGTTTGGTGGGGTAAGACCTAAAATCTTACGATGTCGTCCAAAGCTGTTTAAAGATGTTGTTTCGAGATTTTCCTATGAAAAAAAAGCTGCAGTGGAAGAAATGGGTTTTGGGCTGTTGCTGCAGCTCCAGTGTGAGCACCTGCAGCTTGGTTTGTGTGGTTGGTTGATTGATAGATTTGATCCCAGCAAGTCTTCGATTAAGGTACATGGCAAGAGATACAAGCTTGGTCCAACCGACTTTGAGAACATAATGGGGGTCAAAGACGGGGGACATGATGTTGAAATCCGTGGCTCGAAGGCTGACATACAAGAATTAAAGGACATCCACTTTGGGAAGAACAGATACCGAATCTGCAATTTGAGTGAAATGGCTGCGAAGTTGAAAGAGATGAAGAATGTAGATGACACCTTTAGAGTCGGGTTTGTTCTATTTGCATTGGCCACCTTGCTTTGTCCAAGTAGTTCAGGTGATGTGACAGCAAAGTATCTGCATCCACTAACGGACATCAATGGTATAAAGTTCAAAAATTGGGCCACTTTTTCATTCAGTTCTCTAGTTGAAGGCCTTGGTGCATTTAAGAAGAAAAATATAACTTGTATCAGCGGGTGCGTACTATTCTTGAAACTGTTTTATTTTGATCTTGTTGTTCATGGAAGAACATTTGTAAATAGATCATTGACACCTATTGCTGTGTGGGGTGAAAGTGAGGAAATTAAATTAGTGGAGTGGATAGAAGAAAATGGGGGGTTTAATAGTTTGGACATTGCTGTTGCTTATGACCGTATAGCCTCATTCCCAAGTTGTATTGATGAAGATCAGGTGGTGACTGTGAGGAATGATCACACAGAGGTTGCAACAGTTGAACCACGGTCACAACAAAAGGTACTTTTAGCACGACTGCACTCAATCAGTAATTTTTTCTTTAGTCTTTCATATGGCTTCTGCTTTCAAGTTTCCTATTATCATGATCGGGTGAGTGTCATTCATAAAGCATATACATATCCTTCCAGTATGGTGAACATTGGAATTACTTTTTTCTGATTTGTTTCCAGTTTCTACTGTTTTTGTGCATCAAATGTCGTCACAAATGATTGGATTTTGATATGTTTGTTAAATGGGCTTGGAATCAGCCAAGTGCCAATACATCTAGTTTTCTAACCCTTTCTGGCTTTCTCAAATGTCTTCGCATTTTCTTTTATAAGTTGTGCTAACCCCATAAATCAGTAAGCTCAAATGGAGGGCAAATGATGTACTTGACTAGTCGTCAACTTACTGTTTGTAATCAGAATGTATTCAGCTCTCTTCTGGTGCTAATTATTCTGTGGTATAGGATAACAGTAAGCTTTCGGTATCATGCTTCATAATAAGATGCGAGTCTATCCAAATTATTCATCAGATCCTTTTTGGCTTTTCCTAATTAGAAGGAGCTATTATATTGGGTTTCTATAGACCATTAGGACTGGCTGTTCAATATGAAAATAAACATTGCTTAATAACTGCAGTAAGCTGTCGCACTTAAACCTACTTATAAATAATATATATATATATATATATCAGTCCCTATCCAGAGCGGGGCACCGCTCTGAAATTAAATAGCGGGACTCCTTATTTGACCTACTTTCTGGTCAAATTTCTACATCTCCACCGTTCAGTATTTAGGTATATGCGTGCAGATTAATTCTGCAAAGTTTCATCAAATTTGATAAACGGTTAAAACTTCCTAGTCGTGATTAACACGAATGGTAATTTCTACATCTCCACCGTTCAGTATTTAGGTATATGCGTGCAGATTAATTCTGCAAAGTTTCATCAAATTTGATAAACGTTTAAAACTTCCTAGTCGTGATTAACACGAATGGTTCATACTAAACAAATTCAGTTTGTTCATTGATTTTTTATCGTTTTGATACCTTAACGATCACCAAATGAGCTGAAAATTTGTAGAGATGATCTACACGCATATACCTATATACTGAATGGTGGAGATGTAAAAATTTGACCGGAGAGTGGGTCAAATAAGGAGTCCCGCTATTTAATTTCAGAGCGGTGCCCCGCTCTGGATAGGGACTGTATATATATATATATATATATATATATATATATATATATATATATATATATGCCTTCTTGGCTAAGGACGTCCGCATTAATCTTTATGGTGTGGATTTGATATTTTGACCACTTTTCGATTGAATTTTGACATCTCTACCGTTTAGTCGTTAGGTACTCATGTATAGATCATCTCTACAAATTTTCAGCCAATTTGATAACCATTAGCATATTAAACTAGATTAAAACAAATGGACAGACTGCATTTTGTCAAAACTGAATCGTTTATGTTTATGATAGAAAATCACACTTTTGAATGCTTTAACGATTATCAAATTGGCTGAAAATTTGCAGAGATGATCTATACATGAGTACCTAAAGACTAGACGGTGGAGATGTAAAAATTCAATCGAAAAGTTAGTCAAAATATCAAATCCGCACCATAAAGATTGGTGCGGACGTCCTTAGCCAAGAAAATTCATACATACATACATATATATATATATATATTTGTTGTTCCTTAGAGTTTGAGTCATGGAGGTCTGACTTTCTTATTTAGTAGTAGTGGATACTATGATGTCTGATTGTTATTATCATTCTTTGGTTATGCCATGTAGACAAATGACATTACTCTTGTTTACAAGCGTAGAGCCTCTGGTAGTTTTGAGAAAAATGCTGTAACCCTAAGGAATGATCTTGCAACCTTCCACACAAAGGTTACCAAATTTAAACAAGAACTACGACAATAGGTTCTAACTTCTAACCTTGCTTCAGTTTGCTGTTTCTTTCTAGAGTACACGAGGCGTCCACCACTCCACCATATAAAATTAAGAAGAAAAACAAGAATGGAAAGATAAAATAACAAGTCCCTCAGATTTATTTTAGTGAAATTTTGTTGGATTTTCTTACGAAAACTGAATGATTTGAAATATAGGCTGCGTGACTTTTATGGCCCCTGAAATATCTCTCTATTTGGTTTCCACTAAATTTGGTGTGGCATATACACATATTGTTTCGGCTACAAGTAATTCTTTGTTACTAGTTGTGGGTTCTGGAGGTTTGGTTTTCGCAATATATTGTTACCTCCCTTTTGTTTTGTTTTTGTTTTTGTTTTTTCTTTATTTTTGCTAGGTATCTATGAACTTGGGATTGGTTATGGAATTAGGATTTGTTCATATTATGAAAATAACATGTCAATTTCTTAATATGACTGTGCATTTGTTTAACAATTGCACCAAACTGTTACAATCGTAAACATTTGTACATGTATCTGTGTTCAATCTGTTTTTGTGGGTGAACATGTCATTGATTTTTTCTCTCTATAGGTTAATTTGTGATCTTATAAATACTTTTTTTTTTATACGGATCTTATAAATACTTTTTTTTTTATATACGGATCTTATAAATACTTTGAATCCATGATATTCTATTTGGTAGGCATGTTGAGTTTTACCTTTTGCTGATTCACACGGTACTAATTTTGTTTGTTTGTTATGTCTTGCAGACAAATGATGATAAGGCAGCAGCTGAACTGGAAGCTAAACTTGGTAGTGAAATAAGCAAGATTGAAGGCCTTACTTATTGGCAGGTCTTTCAAGCCACTAACATTTTAACCACCAAATATGATCTTGCAACAATGTTTCTTCCCATGTCTGAGCAAAGCAAAAAGGCATTTGTTCTAAATCTGTTAGAGCATGGCACCCATGGCTTATGAGTTATATATATATATATATATATATATATATATATATATATATATATATATATGACTATTAGTTAGAATTATGACCTTTACTGAGAGTATGCATCAGCTTCACAAGTTGAAGGTTCCTACTACCAAAAACAAAACAAAAAGGCACTTCAACTAAGTGACTATACCCTGGTCATGGATCAGTAGCTGTATTGATTATTGGCAAGCAGTTGGCGCCTTTGATTTCATACATTGATTGTAATCGGATATATTGCTTGTAGTTGACTAGCTGATACTGGAAATTTACAACATTGGAAATCTTTACAAAAGACTCGAAATTTCCTGCCTTCTTTTTCAGGGAAGATATATGATCATATTACATAGCCACCACATCTGCTACTCATAAGCCACCATATCTAGCTTCTTGCTGTTTGCTTATTTCTATCAATTACATAGCTAGAATCACAAAATATCGACTCGTCAAACCATGGTGAGAGAAGTGGATTGGAAGGGCTTAGCCACCATTGTCATCGTCCTTGCACTTGCAGCCAATGAGGAAGATTCAAATGTCTACCAAGTCATTTGGGACTCGGATGTGTCCTCTCATAACCAACTACTTCTCTTCTTGGAATGCTAGAGTTTGGAGCCAACTTCTTTGTCACCAATGTAACCATGTTTATGAGGAAATGCATGTGATGGCCTTGACGGGGCTGCTATTTTTAAGTTGGGACTGGATTGCCTTTTTCTATTTATCTTTTTGTAGGGTTTTGTTACTCTAGGGGTTTTGTTTTTGTCCAACACTTGAGCAAACTGGGAATATGTGATATGTGATAATGTCCCCCAAAAAAGTCTTGAGATAGTTTGTTAAATGTACAGTGTACTCATCTTAACGGATGGAGACTTCCATTCCATTTACTTCTTGTAAAAGCAGTTGGACAATAAGCACACTATACCATGCTTCATAGGAAACATCTCAACTGTTCTTGTCAAATGCTGTTAAAAAGCGTTGTACATTGCCTGGACTAGCTCTGTTCTGGAAACAAATTCGACATTCGAATCATCCACAGATAGGGTTGCAATGCTTGGTTAGAGGAGTATGAAAGCTGGTACTGAGTTTAGGGTTGCAGTGCTTGATTCAAATAACCCAATCTTTGTTTTTAAAATTTCTAATATTGTATTTTTTTAAATCGAAATATCTAAATAATAAGAAATTCACTCTTGACAGTGATATATGTTGTATATGTAAATCCTAAATATAAAAATAGGCAGAATTCGTCCATAAGCATGAAAAAAAGAATAGGCTAAAAAGAAAATAGAAAATAATAGGCTAAGGGTAAATCAATATGCTGAAATCATAAACAAGGACCGATGAGATAGAAAAAAAAGAAAGTCAAAGTAAGTAAATAAATAGGGTTCGATTCCATAGATAATATGAAAGGTATTGTCTATAATGATAGGCAAATAAAATACTTGCACACAATTTTTATTCATCCACTTGCTATTTTGAAAATAGGTTTTGATTGAACTTTTGAATTTACTGAAATTCAATAAGTCAACAATTAATGGAATTGGATTACGTTGGATGGTACAAAAGGGCAGTAGGTTATATAAAAGAAAGAATAAAAAAGAATGATAAATAAAAAATAAAGGAAAATTATTGGTTGGATCATGAATAAAATTTGGAGTTCGGTATGGATAAAAGATCGTCCTGTGTTATACTATTCAATTCTTGACGATGAGTTGATTTGATAGTGCAGACATTGTTATTCATGATATTGATCCGATTCGATATCATCGAGATGTAATTCATCCCATTGAATTTACAAGCGAAAGATTTATCATCTCTATGGGATTAACTCCTGAGTTATTGCGAATTAAATTTAAAAAAAAAACGAAACAATGAGATTATGGAAGTAAATATTCTCGCATTTATTGCTACTGCACTGTTTATTCTAGTTCCTACCGCTTTTTTACTTATAATATACGTAAAAACAGTCAGCCAAGGTGATTAATTTGAATTAAACTGGACTTTTTAGTTCTTATCAATAATTGAAGAGAATAAAGGGATTCCAATTTCGCGTCTTAAATGAACTGGGCAGACTAGAATTCGCCGTATTCTATGAAATAAATACGATAGTATGGTACCTTTCGGGAAGGGAGGATTAGGAAAATCCTATTGATTGCAGCTTTCTCCAGACCTCCGGGAAAAGCATGAAAAAAAAAAGAGGCTCGAATGGTACGATCCCTCCGTCACCCCAGAATGAAATGGGCGATCTCGTAGTTCTTGGTCTGTGATGATACGTTGTTAGGTGCTCCGTTTTATTTTTCCATTGAGGCCGAACCTAAACCTGTGCTCGAGAGATAGATGTCCATATACTGATAAGAGATGTATGGATTCTCGAGAAGAGAGGAGCCCCGGTTGTGATGGTGCTGATCTCGGACTAAAAACTATGCCTTTTCCAGTATAGCATATGGTAATTTTTAATTCCTTCAAGTTTGATATGAATATAATCTAAGCGATGCAGGGATCAACAGCAAAGCAGGAGCCTCACCGAAGTGCGTATAAGGCGACAAGCACCAAACTACATACTATGGATTGACAAGATAAAATGTCCTCAAACTGCTAATTTTTCACTTTGCTGCATGAGGAGAGGAGCCTTTACTAAAATGGAATTTTCTCCAGTTCATATGGGATTTTCCTTTTCGTTCTCTAAACTCATTCCATCTTGGTTGAACTAGACAAAAAGACATAATTCAACACATTCATAAATTGAATAGATCAACAAACAAAAAAAAACTACTATTTATTCTAGATCAACATGATGTTTTTTGTATCCTAACATCATGATTGGGCACTTGTAGAATCATCCATAGGATGGTAGTGTCTGTTGAAAAACCACATAGAGTCAGCTTGCACTGCATATCCATCGTCGTTACGGTGCCAACTGTAGTAAGCATGGGTTCTGTTCTTGATGGAAAAAGTGGCATGGCCAAAACTGGCCTCTCTAAATGCCGAGTATGCTGGCTGTGGTTCTGTCATACTGCACCACAAAACAGAACAAAATAGATTCATCGCTTGATCGACTGTATCAGAAAAAAAAAATGTATCAAATGTACTGTACACTTACTTGGTAGCTAAGCCTTCAATATTTCCTCCATCACCAATGGTTATGTACACAGGTGCAGCTTGATCTTTCACCGGGGCACAAATACCATTCACAATATTATATGCAATGTTGGAAACACGCTCCTGTGGTATATATATGAATCAACTTATCAGACAACATCATGATTCTTGAGGACTAATGAAGAATGGTAACCGGAAAAACATATGCAGGATTTGTTTATAAAGAATTCTAGAAAAGTACTTTTCCTCGAAAGGGTTTCCTTATAAATTATCAAAAACTAAAATGCTTATAAATAGGAAGAATTGGATTTCAAAATCTTGCAGTTTACCAACTAAGTTTAGAGATAAAGGTACACTTCTATGCAGATAGCATGCACAATAAGAAATAACTGTGATACTATAAGATTAAACTAAATGAGGATTACTTACAGTTCGTTCATAAGCATGGACATGACCAGCAAATACCACGTCAACTTTGTGCTGCACAAACCAAGGCTCATACATTACTCTCATGGTCTCTCCTTCCATGTAGTGGTAGTTGTAGCTATTATACCATGGAGAATGCAATAAAACAATCAGCCACGGGGTCTCAGTCCTGTTGACTTTTGGTAGCTCCTGCTCCAGCCATTGATACTGAGGAGTGTATTTACCTAAGGATACAGAAATGATGTGTCAAATGTTATTTTTGAAGCAATGGGCATGCTGTATAGAGGATCTTGCTGCCAAATTACACGTTGATTGGAAATTTCAGGGACATTATAATGTTATACTCTGATTAGCTGACAATTTATAAGATATGATGGTCATCAGGAAATATTACCGCTAAGATATCACTTTAGCAATCAGTACAAATATTTAAGAAAAAAAGTGTCCTAACATGTCACTAAGAGAGATCTATGAACAGTGATGTCTAGGACACTATGTCAAATGCCATGATAACAACACGTTAACCATTTCAGCTTGATGAGGACTATAAGAGAAAAGAGTATAACAGGGAGTGAAACAGGAGCTGGATTTTAACAAATGAAAGGCAACATCTAGATGTTTTGGCTACTTTATTTGCAATTGACAATTCAGATAAGGATTTCCAATTTCCATATTCATGATTAGACATTCAGAAGAGCATTTGCTGCCTATGTACACAAGTGTCGGTCAAGTTAAAAAAAACAAGCTCAGAATTTGCTATATTTCCTTACCATATGCAGAATATGAAGATAAGACTATAATGTGTGACGAAGCTCTCTTGATTGAGTACCAAAAAGGGGCAGTA
This sequence comes from Potentilla sterilis, assembly GCA_963682095.1. NCBI lineage: Eukaryota > Viridiplantae > Streptophyta > Magnoliopsida > Rosales > Rosaceae > Potentilla > Potentilla sterilis. Next base: position 41,398,694 of record OY821757.1, on the reverse strand, counting down.
CTCCCTGATGCCTTAAATGGGACACGATACCGGTTAGTGTAAGGCTTCCATGGTTTAGTTTCACCCTGCAAAAATATAAAAAATAATCTTTAAGAAAAATAATTCATAAAGTTTTCAGGAATTAAAAAATAAATTCACGCAAGGAGCATATTCTGGTTTAAAAATTAGAACATGGAAGACTAGAGCTGTAGGTGGAATTCAGATTTTAGAATACACATTATACACACAGATCTTGGTTAAATGAAGACGAGGAAGAGGACAATTATCATCAGTAATAATTGTAAAATAGGTCCGCAGGAAAAATTCATATTACCTTTTGGTTAAAAATTGAAGGCTTCAATGACACAATCCAGTAAGGTATAATTTAACAGAAGGGGGAACAGGTATAATTATTAAAAAAAAAAAATTGACCTTATTAGGGTAACAAGATTACTTTCCACAGCAACATAATGTTTTATCAGATGCTTACGATTTCTGGAGCATAATCAAGTTCATGATTCCCTGCAGTCCATATCCAAGGTTGATAAGCAGCACTTCTCTCCACAAATCTTCCCCATGAATCCCATCTGTTATTGTCATGATAGGGATAGTTATCAGCATAAGAGAGGTCACCAACAAACAATACTGTTTGTCCTTTATGTGGGTTTAATTCATAATGAGTGAGTGTCTTATTTGAATCAAAGGTCTGGCCCAGATCCCCTGCAAAAAATGGCAAGAGATATTCAGAATTGTAACAATTTACATTGAACATACACAGTTAATGGAGTGAATGTAGTTCTCAAAGAATGACCGAGGACTGCTTTCTAAGATACAGTTTGCATTCCAATACTTTCATTAGACATCTTACTTTGATGATATGGAAGAGTCTCATTGCAATAGCTTTTAATACAGAACCATTAAGCTACAACAATTTACAATCTTTCATGTATAGTACAAAATATTTACCTATGAGACCAAAAGTGTAAGGAACATCTGGCCCAACAGGTGGAGGAGTTACAAACCAAAACTGCCGCTTTGTGTGTCCAAGTCCAACCTCATAGTAGTATTTGGTATCGTACTGCAAAAGAACACAGATGATTCTATCATAATGTTATCCACAGACTTAGCCTGCATTTTACCAGCTGATCAGCAAATCCCAGCACCTGGTTAGGTGCATCACATAGAGATTGTACAACCCATTCATTTGAAACAAAACAAAGTACGAGTTGAAACACGAAAGCATATAAAATATACCTTTAAATTTTTTATTGCTACATGATGAATGTAAGGAGAGCTGTAATTGTAGTACTTGTAGGTGTTAAATTTTCCCACAGCTATCTTTTTCTTGCTATTTGCACTCCAGTAAAGCACTACGCTGGAACCTGGTTCATCCACAGTCACCCATGACACAATCACTGCCTTTCCCAGCTGGTCTCCTTGTGTTATATGAACCTATAATCAAATATACACACAGAGCAAAAGTAACCACTAAAAACTCAGAATCACACCTACTAATCCATTAAAAAAGCCATAACTTTCAAAAAAAATTATATATATATATATATCATGTAAAGGTAGAATTTATTAATGGGTTCGAATGGTTCAACTTTCACAATAAAAAAATGTATAAATTAAACTTATACCAAAACAGGAAAAATCTACCATTGATGGACTAAAAGCAATAATAAGCCATTAGTAAAAGAGAGACTATACTTGTTGGGGAACATTATAGCCATGAGGGGCTTTGAACACATCGCTATCCACGGGCATATCCACAGTTTTCTCCACTTTCCTCACGAAAGAGCTGGTCTTTCCTCCATTACAGACCACCCCCGAATTCAAAACCAAACCCAACACCAAAAGAGCCCCTAGCATTGAAGAGACTGAAGCAGAAGCAAAACCCATCACTCCCATTTTCGGTGAGATTATGCAGAGAGGACAAGGGCTTATATACTAGTTGATGGGGACTAGTAAATGGTTTTCTATCTGAGAATGCGGGGAATATTCATAGCTTCTATAAGCATATACACAGTTGAATGAGATACACCTACTTGGTTTGCTTGATCCCCTATAGAAATTGTTGAATGAAATAAATAAAAATTTGCATTATAAATTGAAGGAATTCTATTGACTTTGGAGGCTTCACAGAAATTTCTGGGGGCAATGTGAATAGATAAAGAGAGAGAAACTGCATTGTTTGACTTGGAAAAGCGAGGATAACGACCTGAGAATCTAATCTTGGCACGGTTTCATGGTGCTAAAGAATCTTTACATTACTTTTCATTCATTTCACAGTTTGGGTAATTGTGTGCCACCCCTTCTATCAAGAAGTCCTAGAATTTTTTTAAATTTTTTTATTTTCCTTCTTTTTTAAGGTCTATTTCACCTTATACGGCATGAAATTTATTTTGAATTATTATTATTATTATTATTATTATTATTATTTATGAAAAGGAATTGATAGATATTAAAAGGATTTTGAGTGCCATATTGTAGCTTCTATCTACTATCTACCCAAAACTGATGGTCAGAATTTTAGTTATCTAGTAGTGGAACTTCTTATTAGACACTTTCTCAGTTCATGCCTCTGCGGCTTTGACAAAGATAATGATCCATAGTCTCATACTTTTTCTTTTTGCTTTATGATGCTGCGTATCATTCATGCCGTTAGCTACTTGACGCAGTGTGGAAGGAGGGGTTTGAATTTATGTTCTCCTTTTCATATAGAAACGTAGCATGACTAAACCGTTTTGATAAGCAAAAAAAATTAATTTGATAACTAATTTATCAACTTTCCGCTCCAAAATTAGGATTATGAGTCAAGATAAGGATGAATGACATTCTCAACCGTTTTCCTACAAAATCTCGCTCAAGCGTATTCGAGACCTTAATTTCTTATTTATGATATACGGGTTACCCACTTTAGTTTTCTCCAACATTTCAAATAAAACGTACACTTTATTGTTAGAGGAAGACTTGAATATGCAATGGTTATTCAATTGCATATTGCAATATAGTGAAAGTGGTGAAAAAGGATACCATGAAAGTCGTGATTACAAGCATTTTACATTCTTCAACAATAAAAGTTGCATGGAAATAATTGTAAATCAATTTTAAATGAAACATACTCATGCAAATAAAACTTGATGTTATGTATTCTCTCTGTGTATTATATATATATACACACTATTAAGTTTTGCTGTAATTTGTTTATTCTGAACTTAATTTTCATGGTCCCGAATAAAATTTTTAGTTGTAATTTTGAGTGAGATTTTGTAGGGAAACTATTGAAAATGTCATTCATCCTTAATGTCATTTGTCTCTATCTTAACTCTTTTCTTCTTTGAATAGAAATTGAATGCATTAATCTAAATAGCGGGCAATTTTCCAATAATTTGGTTCAAGCACTTACAACAAGATAATCGATAACTGGATACCTTATTTTAGGCAATCATATCTCAGTTATCTGTGATGAGCTCACTTTAAAAAGCGACTTACAAAAAAAGGTAACTGAAAATATTAGACGGAACAATAAAAAAGTACGCAGCGGAATAATTAGATAAATTTCGTAACTTTTATTGAATGTAAATCACAACCAATATTACAAATGATTATAATTTAATTCGATACAAAGTTACTCTCAAACGGTCGCCACAAAGGTCGATGTCGCCACAAAGGTCGATCAATATTTCTTGTGAGATGCCACACAGGTCGTCTCCGAGATGCCACTAAGGTCGTCTCCTTCAAGCCACTAAGGTCTTGATTCTTGAAGCCACACAGGTCTTCACACTAGGAGCCACTAAGGTCTCCTCTCTATGAGCCACTAAGGTCTCTTCTCTAGAAATATTTCTCTCTCTTTTCTCCACAAGACCGACGGCAACATATGCCAACATTCCCTTTATATATTAGGGTTACACAATTAACCAATTAACCAAACTACCTTTTACAACCCATGCATAAAAGGAACATTCTATAATTTGAATTCAATTTGAATAACAAATTACCTTCATGATTTAAACCTACCAACTTAGGTTAAATCATCACTAAGTCAACCGGCCATACCAAACCGTGCATGAATATTCTCCAATTAATACTTTCCTAGTTGAACTAGGAAAGTCCTTCAATTTGACTTCATTATAAATCAATACCAATTAGGTAATCTTTATGACTTCAATTCCTTCCTAGTCGGCTAGGAAACTCTTCAAGATAGCAAACCCTAGGATGAAGCTGCCGCACCAATATTATAGCATTAGGGTTAGATAGAGACGCACACATCCGAGCCATTGAATTGATCAAGACACCATGCTATTAAATTTCTTCAAAGCTTCCTTTCAAAGCTCCATGCAAATTGCCATGCAATTAAACTTTGAACTCCATCAACTCATGGAGGCCAATATACCTTCAATCTCCCCCTTTGGCCTTCCATGCAACTTTCCCATTCATCAAGCATCTATATGAAAGAGTTAGTAGCATGTAATCACAAATAGCATGTAGCATGTAGCATGAAAAATAAAACCATGCATCTTTAACTCCCCCTTTGTCCATGGCTTGATGATTCTCCCCCTAAGTTGATGGAGGACAAAGGAAGAAGTCACATGTGACCGAGAACATTATCAGGCCACTTCGGTCCTCACCAGTACCACGACTCCCATGCATGCAAATATTTTAGGTGATGTAATTTCAAATCTTACCAAATTAGCAGTGAGTACGATCTCTTCCCAAGAGGAAAGATTGTCTTCAATTTTAGACAAGACAATCAAAATCAAAGAATATAATTATAGGTAATGAGCCGATTTCCAAACAAGTCATGTATTCTTGAATTTATCAAAGATTGCATGCATGATATGATGAGAGAGAGATATTGTCTTGCCAAAAAAAATTGCATGTTCAACCGATGCACAATAGACACAAGGCAAGAGAAAGACATAGCATATCAAATACATAAAGGCATATATCTAGGAAACCGAAAAATGCAATCTATCAAAACAAGTATGAATATTGCACTTACCTAGAGAGACCTAGACAAGACAATTTAAGACTAGAGAATCTATAGAAATCATGCTAGGAATAATAACCAAAGTAGCCAAAGTAAAGATATAAGATCGGATGAAAATAACTCCAACTTTTGCATGGTTGAAAGGCTACGATCAAAAGAACACTCAATACCGAGCATGCAAAAATTGTTCAAAATACCGAAGATAAAATAAGAGACCACACCACAAAATAAAATGAACATAGTTCAAGCAAAACATTTAGCCAAGTAAGTGTCATGTGTAAATCAAATGAATCAAAATACGCGATGACATAGGTGGAACTTGAATCAATCCATTTTGACAAATATAGCAATATGCAAAAATATTAGCCAAAGTGGTAATGTGAAGTGCAAACTTTATACTTCAATATGGGAAGAAATTTTGAGGAGTGATTAAATTCGTGAGCAATTATTTTCCGACTCTCCCCCTTATAACAACAATTGATATGAGCACATTGGCTTCTTTTTCTGGGCTTGCCATCGAGCCATTAATTATACGAGAACGATAAAGGGACAACAACTCCCAAGTCAGACGACTTTAGGGTGCTAGACATAACAAGGATGTTCCAAGGTCCACTTTAACGATACAGAATTTTAGAGATTTTCACCGGGGTGACCAAACCAGTCCATTCCACCAAACATCGAGTAGTTAGTCAACATCTGGAGAGGAGAACTAGCCTGGCCAAGGACTGCATATGACAATATAATTCTTTTTTAAGGGGTATGCAGCCCACACAATATAAATACATTATTCAACTACACCTGCTCCTGATTAGGTGACTCAACTCAAAAAGTATTTCCCCACAAAGAAGTATGTGTAAAGTGAAATTTAAACACAAAGGCTAATATAAGTGAATTGCATCAAAAGAACAAAATAAATTAACCCAAGTGACACCAATAGCAAACGACATATAGTGATTCAAATAAAAATACACATACACACAAAACAAGGCAATTTTCGATCAAGAACTATGAAACCGTACCTTGTGTGAGTTCCCAAAAAACACATCTTCAATATTGAGAACAAATGCCAATGGCATTTCGCAAGGTCATGAAGCGTTCCGTGTCCAACGGTTTAGTAAACAAGTCAGCCCATTGTAATTCAGTAGACACATATTCAAGTGCAAGAATATTTTTATCAACTAACTCACGTATAAAATGATATCTTATGTCAATGTGTTTAGTTCTAGTATGTTGAACAGGATTTTTAGATATATTTATTGCACTTGTATTATCACAAAATATGACAAGTTTTCCTTGTGGAATATCATAATCACTTAGCATGTTTTTTCATCCAAAGCATTTGAGTACAACAACTACCTGCAGCCACATATTCAGCCTCTGCTGTAGACAAAGAGGTACAGTTTTGTTTCTTACTATGCCATGCAACTAAATTCTTACCAATAAAGAAACAACCACCACTAGTACTTTTTCGATCCTGTAAATTTCCACCCCAATCAGCATCTGAATATCCTGTAATTTCAGCATTAGTAGCATATGTATAATAAACTCCACAATTAATGCTTCCAGATATATAACGAAAAATTCTTTTAACAGCTTCTAAGTGTGACTCTTTCGGATTTGCTTGAAATCTTGCACACACACCAACACTGTAAGCAATATCTGGACGACTAGCAGTTAAATAAAGTAAACTACCAATCATGCTACGATACATAGTCTGATCAACAGATTTACCAGTTAAATCATGACATAATTTGGTAGTAGTACTCATAGGAGTCTTGACAGATTTTAAACTAGTCATATCAAATTTCTTAAGCATATTTTCAGCATATTTTGTTTGATAAAGAAATATACCTTTTTCTTCTTGTTTTACCTGCAATCCTAGAAAATATGACAATTCACCACACATGCTCATCTCAAATTTACTAGACATAACCTTGGTAAATTCTTTAAGTAGAAAATCAGATGTAGACCCAAAAACAATATCATCAACATAAACTTGGGCTACAATAAAGTGATTACCGGCATGTTTCACAAAGAGAGTTTTATCAACAATACCTTGTGTATATCCTTGAGAAATAAGATAAGTAGAGAGTTTTTCATACCAAGCACGTGGAGCTTGTTTAAGACCATAGACAGCTTTCTTTAGTTTCCATACATATTCTGGATGATGTATGTCTTTAAACCCAGGAGGTTGTTCAACATAAACCTCCTCATGCACGTCACCATTTAGAAAAGCTGTCTTTACATCCATTTGATATAACTTGAAGCGACGAAAACAAGCAATAGCAAGTAATATTCTGATAGATTCTAAACGTGCAACAGGAGCAAAAGATTCCTCAAAATCGAGACCTTGAATTTGCGAATAACCTTGAACCACTAACCTTGCTTTGTTTCTGGTAATAATACCATGCTCATCAATCTTGTTGCGAAAAATCCACCTTGTTCCAATGACATTTTTATTTTCTGGTCTAGGAACAAGTAACCATACGTCATTTTTCTCAAACTGATTTAGCTCTTCTTGCATGGCAATGATCCATTCGTTATCTGCAAGTGCCTCCTTGACATTTTTCGGCTCAATTAAAGAAACAAATCCAAAACAAGTTAATTCATTAGTTTCTTTAATTTTTGTTTTAACAAAACAATGCAAAGCCTTATTTAATTCAATAAATTCAGAATTCAAATTTTCTTCCTCAATGCCGTTACTGCAGCCTTGAGATTGAGCAATTCGACCTCTAGTCTTCATTCCTTCTCTAATATCACCGATAACATCATCAGCTGAATGATCCTTATGTACCTGTTTAAAACCAGTTCTGTGCTTTGGAACATGTCTCAGATTAATGTCAGGTTCAATAATCTGATTGTTTTCACTAGTTTCAATCTGCACAGGATTTTCATTAGTTTTGGATTTTGAAACGTCAGAAGAAACAGAGATAGAAGCATCATAATTATCATCAACTGAAACATTTATGGATTCCATGATAGATCTAGTCTCTTTATTATATATCCTGTAAGCTCGACTATCTAGAGAGTAACCAATAAAAATTCCCTCATCAGCTCTAGCCTCAAATTTTGCAGGTCTTTCACGATCTTTTAAAACATAGCAAGGATTACCAAAGACATGAAAATAGCTAACATTAGGCTTCTTACCTTTCCATAGCTCATATGGGGTAAGTTTTGTACCTGAACGAAGAAGAGTACGATTTCCAACATAACAAGCTGTGTTTACGGCTTCAGCCCAGAAGTTTTCACTGAGCCCAGAAGAATGAATCATGGTTCTAGCCATATCGAGAAGAAATCTGTTCTTACGTTCAGCAATTCCATTCTGTTGTGGAGTAATAGGAGCTGAAAACTCATGAAAGATACCATGATCTTGACAATAATTATCAAATTTTGAATTTTTAAATTCAGTTCCATTGTCAGATCTGATCTTGGTAATTTTTAATTTTTCACTATATTTTTCATTTAAAAGACGCTTACTCAAGATGAAAAAAGAATTAAAAGTTTCACCTTTGTCAGTTAAAAAATCAACCCAAGTAAAGCGAGAGTAATCATCAACCACAACAAAAATATACTTCTTACCGGACAAACTAGTTGTGGCAGATGGTCCCATCAAATCCATATGTAGAAGCTCAAGAGGTTTATTTGAAGGAGAAGAGTTAATCACTTTGTGACTTGTTTTAGTTAGTTTACCTGTCTTACATCCTCCACAAATGATATCAGTACGTCCGTTTAAAGGAGGTAAACCTCTTACCAATTTTTGTGTAGATAATTTTAACAAATCCTGAAAATTCATGTGCCCAAGTCTCTTGTGCCATAGCTCCATAGTTTCTTCTGCAGAACTCATTCTCAAACACGGAACCGATCCATTAGTAGAAATATCAACAGAAATATGATAACAATTATCATTAGATCTAAATCCACTCAAGACTAGATCACCATTATAATCAAAAACTACACATTTTTGTTTAGTAAACCAGATATCTTCAAATTCATCAGCTAATTGACTTACACTAATAAGATTAGTAGAAAGTCCCTCAACATAAAGAACATTATTCAAACAAGTGAGATTTTGACAATTAATAGTTCCTTTTCCTCTAATTCTGGCTTTACGTCCATCACCAAAAGTGACAGTACCAGAAGTACCTGTTTCATGGAAATCAGAAAAGAAGGATTTATTTCCACACATATGTCGTGAACAACCACTGTCAATATACCAGATATCCTTTTTCTTAGCAGATAAAGCAGTAAGAGCAACATTACATGTAGTTTCGATATATTCTGTCTCATAATCAATCTCCACAATAGCCATGTTACAATAGAAGTTGGATGATTTTGAATCGTCCTTTCTTCTCCACACCATCTTACCTTTTCCATGTTTCTTTGTTTCTGAATTAGATTTGGTTAGACCAACATAACGAGATATATCATGTAATAAGGAGTTATGTTGATCAAGCTTGGAGTTGATATCATTCAAATATTTTTCAACATTAAGAGCATCAATTCTAGAATGTGAAGATGACACAAAACCGGACAATTGTCCTTTATTCTTTTTCATCACATCATAATTACCACCAATATTATGATTTGATAATTTATCATAGCCAAGACCAGATTTGTCATTATGAGATCTACTTGAATTAATTATTTCAGACAAAGCATTAGAACTCATTGAAAATTGACCAAATTTATCTTCTGTTTTTTCCAAAGTATCCTGCAACATATCAATTTTGGTGTTTAACTTGTTGATATTATCATCTTTTTCGTTCAATTCCTTTTTGAGAAAATTTATTTTTGTAATCAGATGTCTCTTTTCTGAATTAAACTCATTATCTCTAGTAGACGAAGTACCTTCTCTATTTAACCAACTTTGTTTTTCATTTAGTAGTTGACATACCTGTGATTGAAGAGCTTTATTTTTCTCAGACAAGGATTCGGCAACTCTAAAAAGTCTCTTCTGAAAAGCCATGATTTCGTCATCTTCTTCATCCATTTCTTCTTCAGCATCTGAACCAGATAATAAAGAAGAGACAAGAGCAAACCCTTTGTTTTTTCTTACCACGTTTTCATTATCTTCATCACTCCAAGAGGATCTATAAGCTTTCTTCACAGTATTAGGAGATTTATTAGTACAATTAGTAGATATATGACCATATTCATCACAGTTGTAACACCGAGGTTTATTTCGGTAATTTTGTGACCCGAATCTCCTTTGTGAAGAAAAACCATTTTGATTTTGAAAACTCTTATTATTTTGATTTCGTTTTGTGTTCTGAGAATCTTGAAAATTATTTGAATATCTTTGATTAAAAACACGTTTAAACTGTTTTGCCAATAACAACATCTCATCATCATCTTTATTTCTATCAGAACAACTACCATAATTATCTGAGGTATTTAAAGCAAGATTTTTAGATCCCATACCTTTTGGTTTATTATTACCTTTAAGTTCATTTTCCCAAGCCTTGATATTTCCAATGAGTAGATCCACGGGATAGACATCCAAATTATGATTTTCCTGAATTGTGGTCTTCTTCACCAAGTATCTTTCCGAAAGGGATCTCAGGATTTTTCTAACAATATCAGATTCGGACATAGGTCTACCAAGACTTTCAACCAAACTTGTTAGATCAGTAACACGAATATAGAATTCATCAATAGTTTCTTCATCATGTTGTATTAACATATCAATTTCAGCATAAGCTTGTTGAATTCTTTGTTGTTTAACTAAATCATTACCTTCATGCAATACACACAGTTTATCCCATACCTGTTTCGCAGTCGTACAGTTCTGTACCTTTTTCTTCTCATCTCTGGTAAGGGCGGAATAAAGTGCCGTTAGAGCTTTATGATTTGCTTCACTGAGTTTGATATCATTTGCATCCCACTCCTCTACAGGTTTCAGAATTGAAGAACATTCTGGAGCATTTGAATCTTTTAATTTTTCATCTTTGGTCGGATGAGACCATCCACGTTCAATGCTCATCCATGCATAAAAATCTATTCCATAGAGAAAAGATTTCATTTGAATTTTCCATTGTGCAAAATCCATTCCTACAAGTTGTGGAGGTTGATTCATTGCATTTCGTTCCATCTTTCGTAAGATCTACCGGATAAATCCAGAACCTGCTCTGATGCCAATTGAAAATATTAGACGGAACAATAAAAAAGTACGCAGCGGAATAATTAGATAAATTTCGTAACTTTTATTGAATGTAAATCACAACCAATATTACAAATGATTATAATTTAATTCGATACAAAGTTACTCTCAAACGGTCGCCACAAAGGTCGATGTCGCCACAAAGGTCGATCAATATTTCTTGTGAGATGCCACACAGGTCGTCTCCGAGATGCCACTAAGGTCGTCTCCTTCAAGCCACTAAGGTCTTGATTCTTGAAGCCACACAGGTCTTCACACTAGGAGCCACTAAGGTCTCCTCTCTATGAGCCACTAAGGTCTCTTCTCTAGAAATATTTCTCTCTCTTTTCTCCACAAGACCGACGGCAACATATGCCAACATTCCCTTTATATATTAGGGTTACACAATTAACCAATTAACCAAACTACCTTTTACAACCCATGCATAAAAGGAACATTCTATAATTTGAATTCAATTTGAATAACAAATTACCTTCATGATTTAAACCTACCAACTTAGGTTAAATCATCACTAAGTCAACCGGCCATACCAAACCGTGCATGAATATTCTCCAATTAATACTTTCCTAGTTGAACTAGGAAAGTCCTTCAATTTGACTTCATTATAAATCAATACCAATTAGGTAATCTTTATGACTTCAATTCCTTCCTAGTCGGCTAGGAAACTCTTCAAGATAGCAAACCCTAGGATGAAGCTGCCGCACCAATATTATAGCATTAGGGTTAGATAGAGACGCACACATCCGAGCCATTGAATTGATCAAGACACCATGCTATTAAATTTCTTCAAAGCTTCCTTTCAAAGCTCCATGCAAATTGCCATGCAATTAAACTTTGAACTCCATCAACTCATGGAGGCCAATATACCTTCAGTAACTCTTGGGTCGTCTAGGGCAAATCAATTTTTAACTTCCCATTAAACAAACATGCAATTGTGGCACTAATGGAAACCACTTCATATCCCGCTGCAAATCACCAAGCCGCGCCCACCGGTCTAAGCCAAACCACATACACAAACTTGAGTACAACTTCTATCAAGCAGTATGAGATTTTCCTTTTGGCCATTTCACGTTGTATAGTACAAATTTATTAGGAATTGACATCGTGTATTTCTTTTTATGGAAAGAATTGATATTGTTAATGAAGATAAATATCACGTTGTATAAGTGCAGTTTCGAAACTCCAATATCTACCCAAACTGATCGTCAGAGTTTTAGTTCACTAGTAGTGGAAGTCCTTTTTACTCTTTATCAGTTTAAACCTTTATGCTTTGACAACGGTAAAGGCCGATCCCATACTTTTTCTTCTTGCTTCATGATGTTGCCTATCATTCAAGGTGTGTTACCTACGTTTTTTTTTTTTTTTTTTTGTGAATGGAAGGGTTTGAATTCAAATATTTATTATAGAAATCTCTATTAATCTCTATTAATAAAGCCAGAAGAAAGGTTGATGGTTAAATTTTTGAACTTCCCAAAACGCCCAAGCTATATTAAACCCGAATTATCTTTATCTAATGTCAAAAGGATAACATGGTAATTAATAAAGAGACAAAGATTTTGTGAAAAGAATTTTGCGGAGAAAAGAACTGCCGCCCACGATTTTTGCACAAACGCATTAACAAAAACTGTGCAACGTGGGAGTTGATACTCGGGGTAGTACATTTGGCCACATCAAACTCATCCATCTCCCAATTCACAATTCAGAGAAAGAAGAGCAGAGCACAACCGAAACCCGAAATCAAAATAAGGAGGAAATTATCAAATTGGCTGAGGTTAGACTTCACAATTATCATTGGGCAATTTTTCAAATTTTGTTTTCCATTGATTCTGACACTATTTTCGTTTTTCTTCTTCTTTTGTGTTTGTATCTTTTAGGATGCAAAGGAAGGTACGTTTTTGTTCACAATTAATTGATTAAGTTGTGAAATTTGTAATGCCTGTGAATTTTTTTGACTGTCTGATAAGTTGTGTGTTATCTTTCTTCATTTCAATTGTGATTACAACTGTGACTTGATATGAGGTTTTATTTGTGTTTTAGGAGCCAAATGGGAGGAGAAGGCTGAGACTTTGGAACTTAACATTTAGCAATCTCGGCTGTCGGAGCAGCTTATATTTTTAGGTGTCAAAGGTAATTCACCACAACTTTTTCTACCCTATTTCTGTAATTTGGTTTCCAAAGAATGAGATAAGTTATGTATCTATAGTTATATCTCCGGCAAAATTATATCGTTTTACCCATATATATATATATATATATATATATATATATATTTAATAATGCTAGAAGAAAGGTTGATGGTTAAATTTTTGAACTTCCCAAAACGCCCAGGGTATATTAAACCCGAATTATCTTTATCTAATGTCAAAAGGACAATATGGTAATTAACAAAGAGACAAAGATTTTGTGAAAAGAATTTTGCGGAGAAAAGAACTGCCGCCCACGATTTTTGCACAAACGCATTCACAAAAACTGTGCAACGTGGGAGTTGATACTCGGGGTAGTACATTTGGCCACATCAAACTCATCCATCTCCCAATTCACAATTCAAAGAAAGAAGAGCAGAGCACAACCGAAACCCGAAATCAAAATAAGGAGGAAATTATCAAATTGGCTGAGGTTAGACTTCACAATTATTATTGGGCAATTTTTCAAATTTTGTTTTCCATTGATTCTGACACTATTTTCGTTTTTCTTCTTCTTTGTGTTTGTATCTTTTAGGATGCAAAGGAAGATACGTTTTTGTTCACAATTAATAGATTAAGTTGTGAAATTTGTAATGCCTGTGAATTTTTTTGACTGTCTGATAAGTTGTGTGTTATCTTTCTTCATTTCAATTGTGATTACAACTGTGACTTGATATGAGGTTTTGTTTGTGTTTTAGGAGCCGAATGGGAGGAGAAGGTTGAGACTTTGTAACTAGACATTTAGCAATCTCAGCTGTCGGAGCAGCTTATATTTTTAGGTGTCAAAGGTAATTCACCATAACTTTTTCTACCCTATTTCTATAATTTGGTTTCCAAAGAATGAGATAAGCTATGTATCTATAGTTATATCTCCGGCAAAGTTATATCGTTTTACCCATATATATATATATATATATATATATTTAATAATGCTAGAAGAAAGGTTGATGGTTAAATTTTTGAACTTTCCAAAACCCCCAGGGTATATTAAACCCGAATTATCTTTATCTAATATCAAAAGGATAATATGGTAATTAACAAAGAGACAAAGATTTTGTGAAAAGAATTCTGCGGAGAAAATAACTGCAGCCCACAATTTTTGCACAAACGCATTGACAAAAACTGTGCACAACGTGGGAGTTGATACTCGGGGTAGTACATTTGGCCACATCAAACTCATCCATCTCCCAATTCACAATTCAGAGAAAGAAGAGTAGAGCACAACCGAAACCCGAAATCAAAAGAAGGAGGAAATTATCAAATTGGCTGAGGTCAGACTTCACAATTATCATTGGGCAATTTTTCAAATTTTGTTTTCCATTGATTCTGACACTATTTTCGTTTTTCTTCTTCTTCTTTTGTGTTTGTATCTTTCAGGATGCAAAGGAGGGTACGTTTTTATTCACAATTAATTGATTAAGTTGTGAAATTTGTAATGCTTGTGAATTTTTTTTGACAGTCTGATAAGTTGTGTGTTATCTTTCTTCATTTCAATTGTGATTACAACTGTGACTTGCTATGAGGTTTTGTTTGTGTTTTAGGAGTCGAATGGGAGGAGAAGGCTGAGACTTTGAAACTGGACATTTAGCAATCTCGGCTGTCGGAGCAGCTTATATTTTTAGGTGTCAAAGGTAATTCACCATAAATTTTTCTACCCTATTTCTGTAATTTGGTTTCCAAAGAATGAGATACGCTATGTATCTATAGTTATATCTCCGGCAAAGTTATATCGTTTTACACACACGCACACACACACACGCACACACACACACACACACACATATATATATATATATAACAATGCTAGAAGGAAGGTTGATGGTTAAATTTTTGAACTTCCCAAAACGCCCAGGGTATATTAAACCCGAATTATCTTTATCTAATGTCAAAAGGATAACATGGTAATTAGCAAAGAGACAAAGATTTTGTGAAAAGAATTTTGCGGAGAAAATATCTGCCGCCCACGATTTTTGCACAAACGCATTGGCAAAAACTGTGCACGACGTGGGAGTTGATACCCAGGGTAATACATTTGGCCACATCAAACCACACTTGAACATTCTTGTTCTTATCTCCGCCTAACGACGAGACGACTGTCTCATTTAAGTGACAATCCGTAAATATAGCGGTAAAGATTGCTTATCAAGGTTTCTACCTAAGCGGACATAGTTGGAAGTTCTTATCCAACATAGATACTTATTCCTCACAAAATATCCATCATTGTGATCTATTGCGGCGTACTTTGGCACATCTAGCAGAGCTCAAAGATTGCAAGTCCCTTTGAATCCTTACATATTTCACTAACTTTTAGTGAAAGTTCAATGATGGTTGGCAAAGGCGAATAAGTAACGCTGCATGCAAAATTTGCATAACCCTAACAGAAGTACTGGTGCGCATTACCAAAATCAAGACTATTAACATAGTCGTTTTCCGTGAGACCAATTGAGTTTGTATATGGATATGATGCCCATCATAAATCCCATATAATATGCCATAAGTCATCGCTCCTACAGATATTAACCCGGACTAGGTGCATATGCAGCATAAGTAGTGGATGATGGTGTAACACGTGACCAGCGTGTCTACATATCAACCAACACCATAAAACATTTAAGGTGTCTGTAAGTTGGTTGAATCAATCCACAAAATCTCCTTTGGATTCAATGTTAGAATGAGATATATTCTTATGTATCTTTAGCGTAGGAGGGTCTCGCTCCTAATTTGGCAAAACAATAGGCTTTGCAGAAAAAGAGATGCGCATTGGAGATAGCCAATGAGGCATTTTAGGGAGGCTGGGACATCACCATAGCCCTAGGTGACGTCGGCTTGGGCTTCAAGATGTTGGGGCCAAGCTTAGGTGCAATGCTCGGCACCGTGGTGGCGCCACTTCCCTTTGTGGCTTCACGACCAAGTCCGGTGGACACAGTTTGGCAAAATTTGTTATTCGAGGATCAAAAGAATGGATGTCCATGTGAATTTCTAAGAATTCAGATCATCATGTTTCTGCCTGGATAACCAAACGATCATGCCAAAGCTTATACGAGTCGGTGTCCCAAATGTCCTTATTGGCAACAACATAGGGGGTTTAATAACCCTAATCATAGTTAGATATTAATCCACTAAATTGACTCAGTAGCATCTCTAAGATGCATTTACATCCACACTTATTAGAGGTATTACATAAAAATTCATTCATTCTCACAAGTGAAAATCATTGGCGCTAATGTTCTTAAAACTTAGCAAGACTCGATTACTTCATATTCATCAAAATGTGTCTCTATTTATAGAGGATTATAAAGTACGTAGTAGGAAACTTATATCTATACGGAATAGTAAACCTATCACTACATGGAATTATTGTTCCTATTTCTACACGGACTACCAAGGCACAATGAGCTACATTTCCTTCAACAAAACTAAATTATTTGACTAAGTGTACAAAGAAATCGACTTAGGAATCTATTATCGATCTAGGAATCTAATATCGGGAGAATCTGTTTGTTTATGATTGCCTAAATTTTTGGTATTTTCATTTTTTACTTGTAAATTCTGTACAATTTCTATCAAGCAGTCCAAGAAAATGTCCTCCCTTTTTTTTGTTCATTTCACCATGAACGTGTAAGTATAAAGATGTTGGCAATACTCTATGGAACAAAACACAACCTATATGATTCATCAAGTTCAATCAAGTGAAGTCTGAAATTGAAGATCAAGCAGAAGAACCAACATTATCTCTTGGTAATCAGGTAAAACATGCATATGCGTTTCATGGTTTTTCACAAAGAATATCAGCTACATCTACTGTCCTAGTTCTTCTGGGTATCTTATGATACTGTTACGACTCTTGTTGCTTGGTCTTTTTATCTATGCTTTAGCTGCAGATTGTTCACATGTGTTTGAAATTGGTATTTCAAATTCAAATTGTCAGCAAAGCTAGTTATGTAGTTTTGGAGCCAAAATTAGTCATAGTTGTTGTGATTTATATCCAACCCGTGACCTAATAGTTATGGTTATCATAGACTCCAGCTAGGTTTGTGGTACGCAAACCAATATATCAATTGGTCCTTATTTGATCTCAGAGAAAACGATGTTTTGTTGAACCATGGTATTATTATGCCTTTTGGGAAAAGCTTTCAAAATCTTTTATCTCTTGCTTTTAAATCAAACATTGTTAGGAATTTTTTTTTGTCTTATTTGCTTGTCTTATGACAACTCTATATGTCTTCTCACATGCTGAGTTTCGCCAAGAACAAATGTCCAAAATTTTTTCTTTTTGCATTGATTGCTGTGTCTGCTAGGGGTGGGCGCGGGCCGGGCCGAGCCCAAAAATCTCAAAGCCCGACCCAAGGCCCGACTCTCTCGGTCCGAGCCGAGCCGGGTTTTTCCCAAGGCGAGGACCGGCCCGGGACCGAGCCCGACGAGCCGAGCCGAGCCCTCGGGCTTTTTCGGGCCCTGAAAAACCTGGTATGCAGAAGTAGCAGAACAACATCAGAAAGTCAGAAACATGAATTACATCAATCGGGCCAAAGCCCACAATTCCGGTGAGTCCTGCTTCCTTCTCCTCTTAGCTTCCGCCCAATTCAACTTATTGAATGTGCTAGATTGACCAAAACCCAAGTTCTAAAACTCCAAATCCTTTAGCATTAGACCTAAAAGCCTTCAACTTCAGTCTCAAACAGACCCAAAACACCTATATATGGAAGAATTAAAAATTCTTACCCGGCCAGGAGGAGTGGAGGTCCGAAAGAGTGGAGGGACGGAGGCGGTGGAGCGGTGGAGGTCAGGAGGAGTGGAGGGATGGAGGCGGTGGAGCGGTGGAGGTGGACTGGTGGAGGCGGGAGCAGAGAGCAGACGTGCAGAGTGCAGAGTACAGAGTGCGGGGCGGAACGCCGGAACTCAGGAGTCAGGACTGACTGGAGAATGGAGAATGGAACCGGAGACGGGCCTGTTGGGCAGCACTGCAGCCGGGGGAGACGGCCGTAGTGGAATCGGGAGTGGATTGCAGGGAGCCGGGATTAGGGATTAGGGATTTCGGGATTTCGGGGAATGATTTTTCCCTGGGTAAGTTTCAAATTGCCTAAGTGTGATTGTGGGCTTAACCAACTTTCGGTCCGGGCCGAGCTTTCGGTCCCAAAAATAACAGGGCCCGAGCTCGGACCGAAATGACTCCATTCGGGCCGGTCCTTCCTCGGTCCGAGCCTAAAATTTTTCAGGCTCGGCCCGTGTCGGTCTTTTTTCGGGCTTTCGGGCCGGGCTTTCGGTCCTTCGGGCCCAAACGCCCAGCCCTAGTGTCTGCTATCCTACAGTACACACTCAGCCAATATAAGGAGATCAAGGCATCATTGATTCATTGGTTGTTCAAAATGTAGAGTTTTGCATTTTGTTTTGCTGGGTCTGAGTTCCCTTGCATGTCCTTATTTGCTTTGAGTCTTCCTTGTGATTATAAACCTCAAAGCTGGACACAAAAACTCCTTTGTTAAACTCATATCATTAGCATTTGCATTTGTATACCAAGAGATGTATTGGTAGTGTAAACAACCCCGGGAGTGTTCACAACTGAACCAGCTGAGAAATAGCTAAATTCAAGATTGAAGCTTCTGATATGTGTGTGGGAAAACACTTAGAGACAAGAGAGACACGAGAGCTGAGTATTTAGACTATGCAAGTCTAGACAGGGTAGTAACGAGGTTAGCTATCCTCTCAGGAGTTGTAACCTTCGCATGCAATCACTTAGGGAGACAAGATAGAGAGAACGTTTTGTAGATTAGGCGAGTCTAGAACTAGATAGCAACTAGGTTGGCTGATTCTAAGTTCTGAGGTCTTGTAAAAGTGTTCGTTATACAGCGGAAATGTTTACCCCTAAACTCTTAGGAGTAAGGGGCAGTCAATTTTTCTCCCTGGGTGCAGGGTTTCTACGAGTAAAAACATTTTGGTGTTATTTGTTTATTACTGCACCTTCATTATTTTCAGTTATCGTTTTCTCCTTGTTGGGGGTGATTTTGTACAGAGGCTGCAATGATAGATTAAATAACTTTATATATCTCCTCTGCTTTCCCATATGAGTTCGGGACTGGGTCCAAAGCTTCAAGCAGCTTTGTAGTGTTTTCCCATCTCTCCCTCGCAGTGAAATGGGCCTGCTGCGGGGTAAAGATCTTTATGCTCTGGATGCAGGAACTTTGTATAGTTCAGAGTTTTGATATTGCTTTCCCATCTCTCCCCGCAGTGAAATGGGCCTGCTGCGGGGTAAAGATCTTTATGCTCTGGATGCAGGAACTTTGTATAGTTCAGAGTTTTGATATTGCTTTCCCATCTCTCCCCGCAGTGAAATGGGCCTGCTGTGGGGTAAAGATCATTATGCTCTGGATAGTCTGGACTTATGATAACTGAAAGAATATGAAGAGGCTTGCAAGAAGGCATGTGGCGTGGGAGCTAGAATGGCAGGAGTTTGAGAAGAAGAGATTCAAGAAATGGCTATGGTGGTTTTGGTTTATGAAATAAAGGCTTTGGGAACAGAGGTGAGTTGAGAAAGATGAGAAACTAGGCATGGATTTGGGGGAGATGGAGCATGGAGAGAAGAAGTGTCTAGAGAGCTTGCTAGCTCACCCCTTCTGCCGCCCCCCACTTGGTTAATAGCACTAGGTATTTATAGACAGTTCCAGGAACCTTGGTTGAAGGTTCCTACTGCTGGGTAAACATATGACTTGGTTAAAAACATGTCCTGGGTTTTGTATTGTCTCTTAGTTTTGTCTAAAGGAGATTATGGAATGCTTTGGCAGATTTTCTGCCGTGACTTATGCATGATGGCTGCTGTGAAAGTTATTGATGGGACTGCAATAGCAGCATTTCTATTGTACTGCTGGGAACATCTTCCTTCCTATGGGATTTTTATGCCTTTTGCTATTTTATCTGGTCATGAAGGATTTGGGCTGGGATTTTAGGCATTTCTCTTCTTATTTACCCGTATTAAGAGTCAGGCCGTCGGGCATGAATTTTGGTCCCAAGTCCAAAATTACCGACAGGCCTAAGACTAATAACGGGCCTCATGCAATTCTGTTACCTTCCACACCACACCCGTTCTTGTAAGCCCCAAGAATGCGAGGATATGACTTGGGTCCATATCTAGCTCGTGTTTGCTTACCGTGTTTATAATCGAGTAATGAACATAAAATCCTTATAAAACTATATGATTTTACATAATTACGTGACTATGCACGGCCTTTGTCGCGTGACAGAATAGTAACTAATTGCATGATTTTTCGGGTATCAACACTCCTATATAAGATAGCATCAACTATTGTTATCCTTGAGAACAAAATTGAACGAAAAAAAATTTAGGACCTATTCAACCCCCTTTAGAGCACCCGCACCGGCGAGCAACCGGGCGAGCAAGAGCACGAGCAGCTGGTGGGGCCGGCCAAGGTGCTCGAGCAAGGTGCTCAAACAGCACGCACCGGGGTCGAAAACGGCGAGCAAGTGGTGGAGCAGTCAACGAGTCAAACTGCTCGAGCGAAGGCTCGAGAAAACTTTGCTCCGATGCTTGCTCGAGCAGCTGGTGGGGCCGGGCTCCGTTTTCTTTGGCTTTTCGGACGTTGGAGAGGCACAAAAGCTCGTGGCCGGCACGTTCGAGCACTAGCACGAACCGGAGGTGAAGCCGAGCGCCGCACTCGACGGTGGCCGTGGCTCCCGACATTTGCCGCACCTCCCACATTAAGAAAATGCCCCTGAGACCGGTCCCAAATGAAAGAGCACTTTGAGCCCATCATTTTGGTGGGTGGCACGTCGGCTGGAGTGGCCGGACGGCGGCGAATGGAAGCCGGGAAGTTTCGGGTGGAAAACGGCGGGAAAAATGGGGAAGACGATGAACAGTAGATTTTTTAAACGAGCCAATGTCAGGCTGCCACGTGGCAGTCTGACCGGTCAAAAATTAAAAAACGGGCAAATTAATCTGGGCCTTCCATTTCAATCTGAAATTTTGATCCAACGGTCAGAATTCAAAGACAACGGCTACAATTTGATCATAACGGAAATATTCCCAAAAAATAGTAAAAAAATCCCAAAAATTTCAAAACTCTCCCAAAAATTTTCCTATAAATACTACCTCAATTTTTAATCAACTCACACCAATTTGTGCACAACAAATTTCACATCTTCCTCCATCTCCTCTCTCATTTCGTTTAGCATTTTTTCTCAAAACAATGGGTTCCCATTGGCTTCCTTCCGAAGATTTACAAATGTGCATCTCTTTTGTCTGTCATAGCGTTGATGAATATGACGGTAACAAACAAAAGAGGGACAAATTGTGGGAGACAATTTTTGCCGATTATATGGAAAATTGGAAGCTAGCACCCGGTGAGAAACTTCCAAAGGAGCCGAGGACCCGAGTCGCCGTCGCTTCGCACTACAACAAGTTCAAACTACTCTTGCAAAAATGGGGAGAATGTTTGGCGGCGGCACATCAACGTATAGCTAGCGGCACTTCGTTAATGGACGTAGTAAGTTTATATTCTTTTATGATATATTATAATTTTTATTCAATTATATATCTAATTAAATTATGTGATTTATGTATTTAATTGGTTTAAATATGTAGCATTGTTTACATTATTTCTTTTTACTATATCTAATTTAGTTAAATTTAAATTGTATCTAATTTGTTTAAATATGTAGCATTTTTTACATTATTTTTTTTAATATATCTAATTTGGTTAAATTCAAATTGTATCTAATTTGTTGGAATTATGTCATTAAATATGAACCTAATATACGTTTTTATTAGGAACGACAAGCTCAATCATGTTACTATAGTGCCAAGAAGAAAAAGTTCACACATTTTGAATGTTGGGAAGTGGTTAAGGATCATCCATCTTTCGCTCCGGTCCTACCCACTACTCCATCTCCATATGCAAGTACTTACGATGCTACTCCTTCCGCAACCGAATCAGCTCCAGCCATCAATTTGGATGATGACCAATTGAATGAGACACCTCAAAGCAACACGGCCGCTGTCTCGAGTCCGCCTAGACCAATGGGAACCAAGGCGGCAAAGGAAGCAAGGCGCCTAAAGAAACATGGTAAGACTCCTATTGAGCAACGAGTTGAGGTTTTGCATACTATTGCAAGTGACCAAGCATCATGGCATACCAAGAGGCTAGCGCAAAATGAGGCCGAGCTTAACTATTACGCGGAGTACATAGACATTCAAAAGCGGAAGGAAGCAAGGGCGGAAGAAGAGTTACAATTGAAGAAACAAGAAAATGACACAAGGATCATGACAATGAATTTGGAGGCTATGACCCCAATCTCAAAAAAGTATTTTACCAAGAGGAAACTAGAAATCCTTAATGAAGGAGGAGCTAGTGAAGATCAACCTACCGATGAAACATATTCGGATTGTTATCACCCGGGTCGTGTGTTATTTCCATGATAGTTATAGTATTGTACTAAATTTAAATTTCATGTAATTTCAATTTCATGTAATTTAAATTTCATGTAATTTCAATTTCATGTAATTTCAATTTCAATGTAATTTCAATTTCATGTAATTTCAATTTTAATGTAATTTCAATTTCATGTAATTTCAATTTTCAATGTAATTTCAATTTCAAGAAAAATTGGTGGTTAATCTATCCGGTAAAAAAAATTTAATCATTTCACAACAAGACAAAACTGAGTTGCTCAAGCAAATTGTTAATGGGTGTGTGAAAAAATCGATTTGGGTGGAGCAAAATTTGATTTCCATTTGCTTGAGCAAAATTTACTCATGGGCCCACCAGGTGCTTGAGCAAGACCATTTCATGGGTGCGGATGCTCTTAGGTTGCGTTTGGGGGAGCTTATGAGCTCCTCTGCTTATAAGCACTGAAGGTGAAGTTGTTTGGTAATACAACATATAAGTAGCTTTTTAAAAAAGTAAGGGTCATTTTCAACAGAAAAGGAGAAGTTAGTCATACCCACCTTTTACTTATAAGTCAGCGTATTTTCATTTTCGCGAATTAATGAATTTTTATAAATGACAATGGGTATCCTTGTCAATATCCACTAATTACAAGATTACCAAGCTATATACCTTAAGGTCTGCAGCTGCTCAGCGCCTCCAGATTTCTCCCTCTCGTTCATTGAGGTCTGCTCACAGGTAAACATAATTTCTTCGTCTTGTTCATTTGTAAGATTAGAACTGAGCAAAATATGTAATATTTCTGGGTTAGAATGAATTATTTCTCCATCTGTTTTCGTGGGTTTTCTTCTGCTCTATTTCCGTTCTATTTCTGGGTTCATGTTGTCTTCTTCTATTTCCGGCTTCATGGTGTCTTGGTCTTGGTGGCTGGTGATAATCTATTATAAATATGAGGAAGATTTTACACTTATATCAATTACACTCATAATAGTTTCGGTTTTATCAATATGTTCTGAAATTGAGGGGAAACGATAAATACATGAGTATTGTTTATAGGATTGAAACTGTCTGTGTTTATAATCGTTTGATTTGTTAAGGAGATGTCATGTGGGAGATTCAAGTTCATGTGATAATGAAGCATAGAACACTGCTGGTTTGTGAACCTGGTTCCTTTAACTTCTTGCTTGAGACATACTGTTTCTACTAGAACACACACACACACACACAATTATTCAACACAGTGTACTGGATTTGGGAAATTCTGTAGTTTCAGGGTTCTGCATGATTTTGAGCAGTTTCATGGATATTATACATTATTGGCTCATGCTAAGATGTGTGAATTTAATGGTTTGCATAAAGTGTCTTGTTAATAACCATTATTCGCTGCCATATCTGTCTTTAATTGAAGAGTACCTATGCACTATTTTCCGGTTCACTGATAAGGAAGATAGAGTTGGGGTGGGGGTCTATTTCTGATTCTTCCATTCTTGTCTGTCACTCTGTCAGTGATATATGCATATATTTGTTTTTACAGTTATATGCATTCCATAGGTGCTTTGAACTGTGTAGGCTGTGTTTGAAGTAGTATTTGATCATAAATCTATATTTTATTTACAGGTGAAACACATGCATTGGTATGGATTGGGAGACAATGTGTCTGTATGTGAGTGTAGATGCACAAGAGCGCGATTACCACCAAGCAAGTAAGCTGCAACATATCTATGAAGGGTTTACTGGTGATAATTCATTCTGATACTTGATTTTAAAGTGAATGTCTCCATTATCCTTCTGCTTTGCAAGAACATGCTATGGATCCATGCATATTTCATCCTTTTTAAAAATTAATCCCAAAAGTCTTGACTTGCTGATGCTAACAGATTTTGGTTATTTGAGCCTCGTTGTGGCATGCATGACATAGGCGGTTGGTATGTTGAAACATTTGGCAAAGATAAGAAAGGACGATTATCACCATCACAGAGATATTGGGATGACATTGATGTAAGAGAACAGTCTGAAAAGTAAGTAATGTTATACAGCCTCATAGCTTGCAGTCTTCTCATAATTCTCTTTATTTTCAAGTCTGGTTTAGTAACATTAGTAAATAGAGCTGGGAGTTCAATCAAAATCTGTTTCCAATCAAAAGCCATTCACACCAACGGTCAACAGTGCTATCTTTATATGTTTTTGGTTAAAAACTGGAAATTGTTAAGAGAGATCTGTAGTACACTATCTCCCACTGGGCTTTAGTGGTATCACATACCTGATGCAGTACACTCACTATCCCATTTATGCTATCTGCAGGAGACTCCATCCTGCAATGTACCTTCTTGCTATGGCATATAGAACTTTAGATCTTGAAGATGCAAACAGAAAGAAACATACATTCAGGGATGTTGTCGACATAAACTTATTTAAAATACTCAATTGGTGCAAAAGACTTGTTTAACTGTAACAGGTATACTAATATGCGTTTTGCACACCTTGACTGCTTAATCTCTTGCATGGAAAAGTCCATTATATCTGAGATCCAAAATTGATTATTATTTTGCTTCGCTCTAATTTGGGTTTCAGAAAGCATCAAGTAATGCAAAGAGGGATGAAGGATCTCCTGCTATTAGTTTTCACCATAGTGAAGATCCATGTTAGAGTATGCAAAACATGGTTGGGAGGGATACCAGTTTGGCCTCTGTTACACTAATTTGGTTTAGTTAATAAAGATTAGAAAGGTGGCTCTTGGCATATATATTGGTGAAGTCAACTGTTTCGATTTTAGAGCCCCCAATTCTGTTTCGATTTTAGAGCCCACAATTGGGGGTAGAAACTTTTTGCAAGGGGTTATTGCTTCTGGCTTTACTCTACTTTGTTGAGTAATCTGCCATGCTAGAATGCTTGATATTTTTTATCTGAAGCTCTGGTTTTGTCTTCATGCAAACATCAGTTATCAAGGTTGCAAGGACTCCAAGTATGACTTTCCAGATCTTCTTCATCGTCCTACTAATGTTGAGAGATATTACATCTCATCCTGCTACCAAGATTTTCTATAAACTACCATTTGGATATTTAAGGAGCTTAGCTGCCAAGTTGCTTCTGGAGCCATTGTTTTGAACATTATTTCTGTAGATGTTGTGTTGAGTGCCATATCAATCAGATCTCCATCGAAGAGTCGAATATATTTTCAGCTAGCTAGTTCATTTGGCTGATAGCATTGAGGTGGTAAAAGTCATGGGAGCACACCAATGGGCAATGACAGTTTGATGTTGGCCCAGAGCAAGTTGTGCTCGAGTGCCATAGTAATTTTTGGCTAGGTGTTTGCTACTTCATTTGTCTTGCTGATTGGATTGTATAGAGCCTTTGTGGAAGATATGATATTTACGATAAGACTTACTGAGGTCTGGAGGAAAAGAAACTGCATGTTTCTAACAATTTTGGATTGTATTGTGTCACATACTATACATTTGTAGCCACACTTGCACTGCTACTTCTTTGTTGTTTCATGATTGACTTTTTTTTTTTTTATCAATTTGGTTAATAGATTAATGTCATTTGATGATACAAACTATAAAATTATTGCCTTTTAAGTAGAGAAAGTGTGAGATATATACTGATTTCTGCATTACTCTCTTGTCTACATAGATGGGAAAAGAATAGGCCAATTGGAATGATGCCCTAGTAGATGTATTTTGTAACCTATGCTATTCGTGATAGGCATTTTGTCCAAACTGAAGAAAATTTGAGAAGCATATCAAGTGATGGGATGGAGATGGAGATGGATAATGATGCGCAAGAAGAATATTATGGTCCTGGGACACAAGAAATAGAAGCTATAAGAAGAGAAATTATTCAAAGTTTGATGAATGCGCGTGGTACTAGGGATTTTTGTTGCTACTTGATGTCAATTCTTGAGTTATAGAAATACATCGTAATAATGTCAATTTTAAATGGACATATAATGAAAAATTAAACAAACCATAAAAAAATAAAGTAATAAACACAAGTCGGTTTTTATAAACACAAGTATAAGATATTTTCATGTCTAAATTTGTCATTTTACAAATATAAGCACAAGTCGGTTTTTGGTTTACCAAACACCCTAACACAACTTTTTTCACTGACAGCACTTTAAAAAGTCAGTTTACCAAACACTCAGCTACTTTGCTTATCAGTAACTTATTCTCAGAAATAAGTATAAGTCAGCTTTTACTTATAAGTCCAGCTGCACCAAACCCACCCTTACGACCTTCAGTTTCAAGTTCGATAGGAATTGACATCGTTGATGAAGACTTGGGCTGACAAATTTTGAGTGCGATTTATAGCTCCATCAACCAGAAACTGATGGTGGTAGTTCAAGCAGGGGCGGACGCAGAAAATTATGTGAGTGGGGGCAAAAAAAAAAGTTCTAGCTGCGCGAAGCGCAATTTTTTATTTTATTTCAATATTAGTCTTTAATTTTTTTAAAATATGTGTACGTGTTGAGATCTGTCATAAAAAATGGTGTAAATGAATGCGATGCCAAGTTCTCAGCAGCGGATCTAGAAAATTTGATCAGGGTAAGGCAAAAATAATGAATCGTATCTCTTCTATCAGTTGTCGAACGAATACAACGCATAGTAATAAAGATATACAAAAAAATTCTCTATAATTGAGATTTATGAAATTTAAGACAATTCAATAGAAATTACGTCATTCAATAGAAATTACGTCTTATTTGAACTCTTGCACGCATCAGTTTTTTTTTGGTTTATTATAAAAGTTTTTGGCCTATCATTATTCAAATCAATATCTTAGAAAAATGCAGTATTTTTGAATTGTGATAAGAAGAAAAAATAATTAAGAAAAACCTGAAAGTCTCCCCAATTCACCATGGTTTTGCCCTATTTTTGCCATTTACACAAAACTTTTCTTGTACTAAATCTATATAATCTATTACTAACTACAAGAACCCAGTCTAGGCAATTGCCTAAGCTTGGCTCTACATGGATCCGCCTCTGAGTTCAAGGTCACAAATAATGGAGGATGTTTTTATACACTTTATGCCTTCACGGCATTCACAAAGATAAAGAACGGGACTTTTTTCTTTTTTCACTAATTGCGTGCGTGTCATGATGTTAGGCTGCTAGCTACTTGATGACAAGTTGAAGGATAGTTCGGATTTTTTTCTTTAAGCTTCACATGCTTCTTTTTTAAAGGAAAAACTGCACATGCTTAGATAGAGAGAAGAACAAACCACCGCTAAAAATCAAGTTTTATAAGTATGAAAAATTAACATTCTGAGATCATGAATCGTCCAATTATATATTTTTCTCAGTTTGTTAATGATCGAAGTTCCGCTCCAAACCTAGGATCATAAGTTAAGATAGAGATGAAACAAAATCAAAATTCATTTAATCAAGTTGGGGAGGGCTTTGAGTTTATTGGAGCAATCTCAGAAGTACTGTGAATACTGGCAAGGTTGCGGCGTACTCCCAGGGGTGCAACGATGGTGCCTGTTTACAAAAACGATGTCTTCGGATGCAGATGGTTGTCTGATTAAGGTTGGCCTTCGTTGGGCGTGATCGTGAAGGAGGGTGTCAGTTGAATAACATTTTCTGCAACAGGCATCTCAAACGTGGTCAGGGGTTACATCGGTAAGGGATTACAACCGGTTGCAATTTGGTTGTCTGATCAGGTTTGACTTGTTGGAATTGTAGCTGCAAAATATAGAGAGGCTGCTAAATATATGCTCGTTCTTAGGTTTTCGATAGTAGAATTATTTTATCTTTTGGTACTGTCTCTTTATGAGGCTCATAGTAATCAGTAAAAGTAATGGTAGTGAGTCTATGCTTTACATATTTAGTAGGAAGACGACATCTAAGGTCATTTCCATCCGAAAAGGCTAAAAATACCCTTGAGGTTAAATTTTAACTTTACAAATCAGTATTATTCATACATCGATTATTTTCAATCAATTAGAGTAAATTATAGCTATAGTAAATTTGATTAGAAATTTTAATTCTTTATTTTAATTATTTCTTACTGTTACACACTTACACATTTTATTTTAGGTAGTTTGAACATGGGAGATCAATGAGAGTTTTCCTTTTCTAAATTGTCTTCAAAGTATATCGCTCCACCCATTATTGTCTTGATGGTATGTCTCCTTATATGGGGACTTCGATAAGTTTACTCATCATCTGCGAAAATTATTCAATGCGTGACTCAAGCATGTGCTTGAGTCCGACTATTCCACCAGAGCTCGACACGTGGACAAAAAAGCTTGACGGCCATCTTCTCATGTCCGTTAGTTTTGCTGGGTAAAAATTGATTGATGTAGGTGAAATCGAGAACAGAGGGAAGGAGAAAGGGAAGCACTGTAATGGGTTTTTGATGGCAGATCAAAAACGTCTGGGGATTCAGTTTCTCTTCAAAATTGTGCCAATCGTGTTTCAGAGAAGCTGAATCCCTCCTCAAATGGGTTTTGAAGAGAAATGAAGTGAAAGATTTGGGGTTGCTCTGTGTGCCTGGGTGCACCTGACAGAGGCTCGACGGTGGAGAATAGAGCTTCTGGAATCTGGGAGGGAGAGAACAAACATGTAGGATTGGGCTTGCCTCAAAGCAAATTAGAGGACTCGCCGGAGCCTAAACCAGTAAGAGGGTATTTGCCATTGTCTTATGGCATGCCTGAGGAAGAAGGAGCACTGTGCATTCAAGGCTCTGAGGCTGTCATTCTTGCCCTTTGTTTGGTCCAAAGTTAGGATCTTTAACCAAAGATTGAATCCTTTGTTGCTGGTTTTTGTTCAGAGACCATGAGGATCAAAAGCTTCTACTTTTTTGTCCAGGTCTTCTTGGTCTTTTCTCTCTAATTGGTAACTTCCCAATCCTTTTTTGTTGTTGAACTGATCTCTGGGTTTGCAATTTATTCGTGCTTGAATTGGGTGATTATAGAACAGTTTGTAGGCATGTGATTGAGTAGTGGTAAAGTTGGTTTCTTTTGGCAATTGGGTTTTGCATATTTTGGTGGATTTTTGACTTTGATTGCTTGATCATATTTTGATATATCTTTAGTTGGATTTGTGTTGAAAATTGATTGTAGAATATGGAGAATCGGGTCTCTATGTGTGTGTTCTGAGTGAGGATTGATTGGCCTTTTTCTTTATTGGCCATCTGAAATTTTTCTAATTTCTTTTTCATTACAGAGAGATTTTGACTGCTAAGTTTGCTGATTTGAAACTGTGTTCATTCTAACTGGTTTGATGGCAGCATGATAGCTTGGAATATATTTAATGCATGTTTTCATCTTATTATACATGTATAAGCCAGTGTCTATGCAAGATCAAAGCTTTTGTGGGTCTCCCCAGATTTTCAAAGGACTCAATCTGTTACGATCTCTGATTTGGGTGTGAACCAGCTTAAATACCACATGAAATTGTTTGTGTTTCCAAAATCGGAAAGTTAGGGTTTTGATTTATTGTGCATATTTCTCTTAACAGAATTATATGCATCTATGCACATGATCAAAGCATTTTAATCACTCAGAAAACGAAAATGGGGGCTTTTTGGTCAATGGGTGAATGGATAATCTTATTTATAATCTGTTTTTCTCACTGAATTTGAAGAGTTTAATGTAAATTGGATTTGGTACTTGCTAATTGTCTTGTCACTTTGTGTTTGATTGTCATAATTGCACTATGTACTCTGTTTTTTACACTAAAAAATCCTAGTTCTGATCTTGATTCTGAAACTGGTGCCATTTCAGTTTCCTTTGCTGATATGAAGTTGGAAACAAAACATGCTGCTTTCACGGCAGACATTGCTAAGGTAATGTAGACTCGATTACTCTATGATTTTATGAATTAAAAGCGTGTCGTATACAGTGTTATGTCTAGATACTCAATGGTAATCTGTGTGCCACATATGGTTGTAGACTTGGTGTGTTCCGAATCCGTCTTTGAGCTATGAGACACTGCAGGATATACAAACTTATGCCTGCAATTATGTGGATTGCTCACCAATATACAGTGGGGGTCCGTGCTTCGACCCCTCGAATGAGTTGAGTCATGCAGCCTATGCCATGAATGCTTATTATCAAGAGCAACATGATTGTTTTGGTGGCTCTGGGCTCATATCTATCACTGATCCAAGTATGTGTGAGTGTATTTTGTCGATTTGTAATTGACTAGCAAGCTATGTGGTTGTGATTTCTGTTTCATCACTTTGCAGGCTATGGGAACTGCGATTTTGTAGGTAGAGAAGAGATGGTTTCCTCTACAGCAGCTCTGGTAAAATATTTAAAAATCCAATTATTAGTTTTTTTTTTTGGTCTGCTTGGATTATCTGTTTTCAGAAGGGTGTTTACATTCCAGATTTTGTATTGGTATCATTAGTTGGTGTAGTGAAGAGTAGTTTTGTATTGCACTAAATTTCTTGTACACTGCACTATACTATCTCCTTTCGACTTTCGTCGACTCCACTTTAAATGGCGTTAAGCATGTGTAATTCATATCATTGTTTAAGCCTTCAAGTATTATTGACATCCTTAGGGTCTTTATTGCTTCAGAGTGACAGTTCCTTAGGTGTAATTATTTTGAACTCGAATGCAAGAATATCTTGGAGTTGTGGTTGTTTGTTTGTTACTGGCTGCTGGAGTCTATAATTCTAGATTGCCAAGCATAGTGTGGATATCTTTGTCCATTTTTCTATACTTCTGTCTTTCTATAATGAACCGTCTTCTCGTATAAAATATGCTTATTGTGCTATTGATAATTGCAGAATACCTGGTGTGTGGCAAAGCCAACTACCACTGATAGTTTGCTACAATTGAACATTGACTTTGCGTGTAGCAAAGTCAACTGTAGTGTTATCGAACCCTGTGGTGAATGCCGATTTCCAGACACTATTATGAAACACTCATCTGTTGCCATGAATCTTTACTACCAATCTTATGGCAGAACAGATTTGAGCTGTTATTTTCAGTCAACTGGCATGGTTGTGATTGAAGATCCAAGTATGTATGCTTTTTGGCAATTAATTATAGAGTTTCCATATGCAAATGAAACTTATTTATAAGTGTTCTTTACTCTTTCTTTTATAGGTTCTGGAACTTGTGTATATGAAGGGGTTCCTGTGACAAAAGTTGTCCCTGCAAGTGCCAAAATAAAGAAGGGGGAAATTAGGGCCGTTTCTGCAACATCAATTGGACTTGTGGTGATTTGGTCAGTCGCTGGTTGTCCACTTTAGATCCCATTGACCGGAGCCTTTCTGAATGAGTTTTTGCGATTCGACCGTACACGCTCAGTGACAAAAATTACGTGGTTTAGAAGATGTAAATAAGTTTCAGCCTTCACAACTCGGGGATAGGTCAACCCTTAAGGCATATTAATGGTGTTTTCGGTTTTTATAACGTCTGGACGGTCAAACGGAATCCAAAGTGGACAAAAATTTTACAGGCTGCCTAAATATATGTACGGAACTCATCAGACGGTCCGATTAATGTCTATACATTCCCTTCATATAGTTGGTTCATAATCTAGTAACTTTATTTCTAACCTAATATAAATGTTATGATATATTAGTAGACAATTAAGATGATCTTATTACAAATACTATAAAGATCTAATCGATCGACATCATAACAAAGGACACAACTTGATGAGTGTGTTAGAATTTTCGATACATTTTTCCGACACCCGAACTATTTATTATGTTATTTCAAAGTTTACAGTGATTGTGTAAAGACCTCATCAAATTTCCTTGATTTGTTTTTGCTGGTGAATCTATAATTTAACAATGTATTATTAAAATACACTTGGCGAGTAGTCTGTGACAATTTCTAGAGAATTTTTCGAATACTGTAGCTATTTATAAAACAATTTTGAAGTTCTGTAATTAATTTGAAAAAGTAGATATTTTGTGGGGTGGAAGGCAGTGTGGCCAGGAACGCGCCACATGGCGCAGATTTGACTTTTTATTTATTTTCAACATTCATAAATATTTCGAAAATCATAGTAGTTCGGGTGCTCAAAAAATCACTAAAAATTATCACGCTCTCATAGTGATGTTCTCTATCTACCTATATAAAAATATAGAAAAATTTATCTTCGGCCGACACATCTGCTATTAGGGAGGAAGGAGGACACATGAGGTCTACATCGTGATCAATGCCCAAACATCAATAAAAATAAGTGAAATTTTCACCATAACAATATTTTACTATCGTGAACAAATCCGACAGTCATATTTTCATTTTATTTGTTTTAGACAAGTGAATCCATACATGGCTACTAATGTAGTATAACTTGTGTTTCCTATGGGTAGCCTGACGTTCGGTAAATATTTTGAGAAAAATTTTTATACGATTAGTTGCGTCTCATCGATTTGAAACTATTATCTGTTGAAGGTCAGGCCAAAAAACTTCATTTAGACAGTCCAATTACCATTTCTAAGCGTTTAGAGGTTTGACTCACCCGGTTGACCGTTCCGATCGAGCCTTTAACGTTGTCAGATGTAATTGGATTTTTTTTCCATACATGTATTTAATCTTAACGGTGATATCTGACGGTTGGAATAGATTTTGTAAACTTTTAGATTCAAAATCAGAACATATGCACTAATGTTCCTTAACTTGTTTATTAAGTGTTTAAGTGAATGTATAGTTTCAAATAGTTACTATACGTAGACTCTTCAAATGAAAATTTGTTGTGAAATAAGATATGACCGAAATGATCAAATACGTCCACGGTTGAAAAATGACAAGATTCCGATAAAATCTGTGTGCCGAATGTTGCGGTAGACTGTTTTTTACTTTTGTCTTCCTATGGGTAGCCTGACGTTCGGTAAATATTTTGAGGAAAATTTTTATACGATTAGTTGCGTCTCATCGATTTGAAACTATTATCTGTTGAAGGTCAGGCAAAAAAACGTCATTTAGACAGTCCAATTACCATTTCTAAGCGTTTAGAGGTTTGACTCACCCGGTTGACCGTTTCGATCGAGCCTTTAACGTTGTCAGATGTAGTTGGATTTTTTTCCATACATGTATTTAATCTTAACGGTGATATCTGACGGTTGGAATAGATTTTGTAAACTTTTAGATTCAAAATCAGAACATATGCACTAATGTTCCTTAACTTGTTTACTAGGTGTTTGAGTGAATGTATAGTTTCAAATAGTTACTATACGTAGACTCTTCAAATGCAAAAATTTTGTAAAATAAGATATGACCGAAATGATCAAATACGTCCATGGTTGAAAAATGACAAGATTCCGATAAAATCTGTGTGCCGAATGTTGCGGTAGACTGTTTTTTACTTTCGTTTTCCTATGGGTAGCCTGACGTTCGGTAAATATTTTGAAGAAAATTTTTATGCGATTAGTTGCGTCTCATCGATTTGAAACTATTATCTGTTGAAGGTCAGGCAGAAAAACGTCATTTAGACAGTCCAATTACCATTTCTAAGCGTTCAGAGGTTTGACTCACCCGGTTGACCGTTCCGATCAAGCCTTTAACGTTGTCAGATGTAGTTGGATTTTTTTCCATACATGTATTTAATCTTAACGGTGATATTTGACGGTTGGAATAGATTTTGTAAACTTTTAGATTCAAAATCAGAACATATGCACTAATGTTCCTTAACTTGTTTATTAAGTGTTTAAGTGAATGTATAGTTTCAAATAGTTACTATACATAGACTCTTCAAATGCAAATTTGTTGTGAAATAAGATATGACCGAAATGATCAAATACGTCCACGGTTGAAAAATGACAAGATTCCGATAAAATCTGTGTGCCGAATGTTGCGGTAGACTGTTTTTTACTTTCGTCTTCCTATGGGTAGCCTCACGTTCGGTAAATATTTTGAGGAAAATTTTTATACAATTAGTTGCGTCTCATCGATTTGAAACTATTATCTGTTGAAGGTCAGGCAAAAAAACTTCATTTAGACAGTCCAATTACCATTTCTAAGCGTTTAGAGGTGTGACTCACCCGGTTGACCGTTTCGATCGAGCCTTTAACGTTGTCATATGTAGTTGGATTTTTTTTCATACATGTATTTAATCTTAACGGTGATATCTGACGGTTGAAATAGATTTTGTAAACTTTTAGATTCAAAATCAAAACATATGCACTAATGTTCCTTAACTTGTTTACTAAGTGTTTGAGTGAATGTATAGTTTCAAATAGTTACTATATGTAGACTCTTCAAATACAAAAATGTTGTGAAATAAGATATGACCGAAATGATCAAATACGTCCACGGTTGAAAAATGACAAGATTCCGATAAAATCTGTGTGCCGAATGTTGCGGTAGACTGTTTTTTACTTTCGTTTTCCTATGGGTAGCCTGACGTTCGGTAAATATTTTGAGGAAATTTTTTATGTGATTAGTTGCGTCTCATCGATTTGAAACTATTATCTGTTGAAGGTCAGACAGAAAAACGTCATTTAGACAGTCCAATTACCATTTCTAAGCGTTTAGAGGTTTGACTCACCCGGTTGACCGTTCCGATCGAGCCTTTAACGTTGTCAGATGTAGTTGGATTTTTTTCCATATATGTATTTAATGTTAACGGTGATATCTGACGGTTGGAATAGATTTTGTAAACTTTTAGATTCAAAATCAGAACATATGCACTAATGTTCCTTAACTTGTTTACTAAGTGTTTGAGTGAATGTATAGTTTCAAATAGTTACTATACGTAGACTCTTCAAATGCAAAAATGTTGTGAAATAAGATATGACCGAAATAATGAAATACGTCTACGATTGAAAAATGACAAGGTTCTGATAAAATCTGTGTGCCGAATATTACGGTTAACTGTTTTTTACTTTCGTTTTCCTATGGGTAGCCTGACGTTCGTTAAATCAATTTTGTAAAATTTTTATATGATTAGTTGCGTCTCATTGATTTGAAACTATTATCTGTTGAAGGTCAGGCAAAAAAACGTCATTTAGATAGTCCAATTACCATTTCTAAGCACGGTGATGCATTCGGCAATCTTCGTAAATATTTGTAAATAGCTCGGGTGCTCAAAAAATTCTCCAAAAATTATCACGCTCTCACAGTAGCGTGCTCTATGCACCCATGTGAAAAACTAAAATTTTTATCGCAGCACGACACAGCTACCCTTAAGTAGGTAGAAATAAACGTATGATTAACCGGTTTAACCGGAGTAGAAACGAGGGTGGACTGTGTTAATTTTTTTATGAAGTACTTATTACTACTTCATTATTAGATTTCTAATGAAAAATTTATCGTTTTCTTAATTTTGTACTTTTTATTCAATAAAATCATTGTATCATACTATTATTGTTGAACTTTGTTCCTTGATTATGTTGACAACTAGACATTCTAAAACAAATGCGCGGTGAAAATATGATTTGACTAATCACACCGATGGATGTCCTCTACATGATATGAAACGACCATGATACAAAATTTACCTATTTTCATCAACGTTTAACCATTAGTCAATTTAGTCAACTCAATCTATCCTAAACACCCATCAAGAGGATCTATACTCAAAGCACTGTAAATATCTATTTAATCGAACTATAACAAAGTACGCAACGTGATGAGTGTGTGAGAATTTTCGGTACATCTTTCGGGCACCCGAACTATTTATTATGATTTTCCAAAGTGTGAGGTGATAGTTTAACAACCTCGTTAAATTTTCTTGATTTTTTTTTTGTTGGTAAATCTATGATTTATCTATCTGGTAGTAATGTGCACTTCGTGAGTAGTCCGTGACAATTTTCGGCAAATTTTTTCGGTCACCGAAACTATTTATTTAGAAATATTGAAATTTTACAAATATAGTAGTTATTTTTTAAAAGTAAAATTTGTATGAGATGGAAGAGTTAAAAGCCAGAAACACGCCATGTGGTGTAATTTTGAATTTATAATAACTTTTAAACCATTTCATTCTCTCTCTCTAAAAAAAAAAACCATTTCATTAATTCATTCTATATAAAAAATTAAATATTAATTTTGAGAAGGTATTAATGACAAAAAAAAACCATTTACACTCACTAATGATAATTACATCACTCCTTTTTTTGAAATGTTAAAAAAGTCAGCTCTATTTATATCAAATGATAAAATTGTCTAATTATTTTATATCAAATGATAAAATGGTCAGAATTTAGTTTTTTGTATGACTTTTTTACCCCTGGTTATAACAGCTCCACTCTTTTCTCTAACAACCCGATCTCACGCTATTTTCCTTTCTTGGCTCCCACGCTATATTCTTTCTTTCCTATTTGAATTCTGAATTTGCGTTCGTCCCGATCTCAATTATCTCCGCTGCCTCTTCCTGCTCTTGCTCCATCACTACCAGTGCTCAATTATCTCCACCGTCGACAAATCCTCCTCATCTGCGCGTCCTCGCCTACGATCGCCGATCTGGATTTTGATTTCATTTGTTGCCGCACTCGTCGTTTTTTATTTCATTTGTCGACTTTGATTTCATCAACTTTGATTTCATCTGCGCTGTCCTCCCCGACGATTGCCGAAATCGATTTCATTTGTCGCCTTTTCCTCTAGCTATTTCCCCTGACGTTCTCCGGTTCTTCGTCGCCTTCATCGACTAGGTCAGTTTCCTCATTTTTCTTATCTCTCTCTCTTTCTCTCTCTCTCTCTCTCTCGTGTCTTGCATGCCTAATTAAACCGCTGCAAACTTCGATGAAGATTCGCAGCACTACTGAATAGAATTGGTATATACATTATATGATCTTTTTCAGTGATACAGAATTCGTATAAATATAACAAAATAGATCTACGTTTTCAGTATGATGTTTATAGTCAGCAACAGGTACATCAGTAGTTACAGAATTACTTTTTATAGGTACTTTACTAGTTACATAATTCTTTCTTATTTGCTTATAGTTACACCATTAGTTACATAAGCAGTTACATTTTATAGGTACATTACTAGTTACATTACTAGTTACATGAAATTAGGTGTTTATAGTTACTTTTTATAGGTACATTACTAGTTACATTACATCAGTAGTTATAGAATTACTTTTTATAGGTACATTACTAGTTACATAATTCTTTCCTATTTGCTTGTAGTTACACCATTAGTTACATAAGCAGTTACATTTTATAGGTACATTACTAGTTACATGACATTAGGTGTTTATAGTTATTTTTTAAAGGTACATTACTAGTTACATTATATCAGCATTTTTTTTCATTTCCAGTTACTTTTCCTTAAGAAGTTTTTTTCTACATATATTCATTGTGCAGCGGAACGTTGCCATTGCGGTGCAGCGGCACGCTGCAAAGTTTAAAAAAAATATATGAAATATATAAACTCTAGAAATCTTATAATGTTCATGTGGTGAATGGATTTGTCAAGGATAGTTACTGCTAGTTACATTTATAGTTACATTGCTATTTACTCTATACCCAATATAGTTACATGTACTGTTACAACAATAGTTACATTGCTAGTTACATTTATAGTTACTTTGTACCTAGGATAGTTATGTGCACAGTTAGCACTCCAGTTACACTGCTAGTTACATTGTAGGTATCTACTTAATATAATTTCATTGTGCAGCGGCACGCTGCAAAATTGAAAGGAAATATATGAAATATATAAACTCTAGAAATCTTGTAATGTTCATTTGGTGAATGTATTTCTCAAGGATAGTTACTGCTAGTTACATTTATAGTTATATTTACAAAAGCAATTACAAAAGCAATATACCATGCACAATTACTTTTTATAGGTACACTACTATTTATATTATTATTCCTGGTTGCTTGTAGTTGCAGAAGCAGTTACATTTTATAGATACATTACTAGTTACACTTTATAGTTATATTTTTATGTTTTGTTTTTGCAGGCGCAATGGACTTTAACTACACAGCAAAGCTTGTATGTTGTGGTAAAGGAGCAGCAGTTTCATTCTCGGATAATTGCTCGTTTTTAGATTTTTGCAAGCGTGTAAGAGATCGCTATCCAGATTTGAATAGAATAGTCTTCAAGCTTCGATTTACCATCCATCCTGATGTTACAGTATATCAATTGGAAAATGACATTGATATGAAAATACTTTGTAGACTTATGTCACGTTACAACTCAGACCTTGTTGATGTTGATGTTTTATATGAGGATTCCAGTGTTTCTGGTTTAGAGAGTGTGGTTAGTAACAATTATATTGATGAGAGCAGTGTTTTGCTTGAGGAAAATCAGTATTTGGGTTGCTATACGCGGGAGGAGCCGAAGGTATATCGCACTCATGGCTGGGAGTCTTTTATTCATTCAGTGGGTCAGATTTTTGAGGGTGGGGTGGAAGATTTTAGATTGAAGCTGCGTATGTATGCTGTGGAGGTTGGATTTGATATTCAGTTTCTGCGGAATAATAAAGAAACTGTTGCAGCTTGTTGTTCCAAGAAAGTTTCTGACGGTTGTGGCTGGTTTGTGAAGGCATCCTTGTGCAGGTACATTAAGTTCAGTTACTAAAGTTATAGTTACAATCATAGTTACATTAAGGTTAGCTTTAGTTTTGCTCTGTTACTTTTTGTAGCTACAATACTTGTTAAACTTATAGTGACAATATCGGTCGCATGAAGTTTAGCTTGAGTTTTGATATGTTTACTTTGCATGGTTGCACACGTTGTTACACTTATAGTTACATTTTGAACTGCATGATTTTCAGCTTTAGGTCTTATGTGTTACTTTTATTGTTATACATATAGTCACATTTTGTGGTGAAATCAATTTATTGGATTCGATTTTATTGTTACATACATAGTTACATTGGTAGTTACATGAACACTTTGTTTTATATTTGTGCAGGTTCAACGGTTTTTTTCAGATTATGAAATTGGTGAATGAGCATAGCTGTTGTAGTGTTATTCGCCTTCAGAGTAGTAGGATGATGGGTTCCAAGATTATAAAGTATGTGATGCTTGACAAGCTTCGAGAGAATCCAAACAAGACGGCTGCAGATGTATGTCGAGACTTAAAAACTGATTTTGGAATAGATGTTCCTTATCGTACAGCATGGTATGGTAAAGAGCGTGCAAGGGAAGCTGTGATTGGTGATGAAGGAGATTCGTATTCTGAGTTAGTGTGGTTTTGTGAGCGAACGGTTGAATCCAACCCTGGTTCTAGAATCAAACTGAATATTTGCTCTGAAACTAAAATTTTTCAACGGATGTTTGTTTGTTATTCTTCTTGGATGAATGGTTTTCTATCATGCCGACCCCTTTTGTTCATAGACGCCACATTCATCACCAATAAGTATCAAGGTCAGCTTATTGCTGCAACAGCAAAGGATGGTAATCAAGGTACTTGTGTGACTTTCTTCACTTCCTTCTTTGTTCAATTTCTTGTGTGACTTTGTTCAGCTTTCAGCTACATTATTTATTTCCATTTACCACTTCAGTTACTTTAATAGTTACAGTTTTCTGCTGAAAGTTACATTATTTTATTTCCAGTTACTTGTATAGTTACAAATTGCTTTTAGCAGTTATCCTGACAGTTACACTAGTAGTTACAGAATCAGTTACATGCACAGTTACTTTTGATAGCTACGACAATGCACATTATCAATTGCATGACATGACCAGTTACTTGTGTAGTTACATAGTCACTTACATGACCAGTTAGTTGGGGTTACAAAAATCAGTTACATGGGTTGTTACATGACCAGTTATTTGTGTAGTTACAAAGTCAGTTACATGACCAGTTAGTAACTTGTTTCACTTTGTTCACTTTCTGCTACACTAATAGTTACACTAATAGTTACGGTGTAACTATTGGTGTAACAAGTGTTGCATCTAACAAAACTGACATCATTTTTTTTTTTCTTTCCAGGTATGTATCCAGTAGCTTATGCTATTGTGGATTCTGAATCTGAAATCAATTGGACATTTTTCCTCCAATGCTTATCTGAAGAGTTGGCTAGGTATTCTACAAGGCGGGTCACTTTTGTTTCCGATCGTAATAGTGGCCTTCTTAGTGCATATCCAAAAGTGTTTCCTAATAACCCTTCAGGATTTTGTTTTAGGCACCTTCTTAAGAATCTGACTCAATTGTATCCTAAGGATTGCTACCTAAAGCAGCGGATCCCGCAGTTGTTTATGTCTTGTGCTTATTCTCGCACACCGGATATGTATGAGAGCAATATGGCATTGTTGAGGGCAGAAGGTGGCAAACCAGTTGAAGATTTTTTTAAGGATCTTCCGAAGGAGAGCTGGTGTGTGGCTTTTTTCAATGGGGACAGGTTTGGTGAAATGACATCGAATCTGGCAGAGTGTTTTAACAATTGGGTGTTGCCTTTGAAATGTCTTCCTATTGTTGAGATGAATGAAGGTATTCGTGTGAAGAACATGGAGATGATTTCTTCTCGAAAAGAAGAAGTAAAAGAATGGTTTTCTTTTTTGTGTCCGAAGATGGAAAAGAAGCTTAAGGAAAACTTGGCCGAAGGAAGACATTGGAAAGTTAGTAGATCAGATACTAATCTCTATGAAGTTCATTGTCAGAAATATAGAGTTATAGTGAATTTGGCAACCTCATATTGTTCGTGTGGTGAATGGAGCTGTCATGGTTTTCCTTGTTCGCATGGTCTTGTTGTTATGCAAAATGCTGGTGCCTCAGTTTATTCATATGTCACTCCGTTTTACCAGGTGTTTTTTTCATCCTTGTTCATCTTGTTAGTTTATTCCCCTTTTTTTGTATAGTTACACTAGTAGTTACATATTCAGTCACATGAAAAGTACTGTATAGGTACATTACTAGTTACATGAAATTAGGTGTTTATAGTCAGCAACAGGTACATTACTAGTTACACAGTTACTTTTCATATGTACATTACTAGTTACATTTATTATTCATGTTTGCTTGTAGTTGCAGCAGTAGTTACATAAACAGTTACATTTTATAGGTACATTACTAGTTAAGTGAAATTTGAAGTTTATAGCCATCAACATGTATGTTACTAGTTACACAGTTGCTTTTTCTAGGTACATTACTAGTTACATTATTATTCTTGTTTTCTTGTAGTTAATTTTGAGCTAATCATTCTCTTCTTTTTTGCTTCAAGGTGGAGAAATACCGTCAAACCTATTCTTATACAATCAATCCTGTTTCTTCTATTGCCAAGCCGTTGGAGCTTCCAAAGTCTAGTATTTTTGTACAACCACCATTCACAAGGAGACCACCCGGAAGACCAAAAAAACAAAGGTTCAGAAGTAAGGATGAAGTACTGAGAAAACAGATAAAGTGCGGCAGGTGTGGAAAATATGGCAGGCACAACAGAACGAGTTGT
This sequence comes from Potentilla sterilis, assembly GCA_963682095.1. Taxonomy (NCBI): domain Eukaryota; kingdom Viridiplantae; phylum Streptophyta; class Magnoliopsida; order Rosales; family Rosaceae; genus Potentilla; species Potentilla sterilis. The sequence continues at coordinate 41,356,721 of OY821757.1, read as the reverse complement.
AAAGATCCGATATAGCGACAGTTACGCTGACAGTTACATTTGTAGTTACGCTGATTGTTACATTATAGCTATTTGGTTTCTGACTTGGATTATATTCGACATTAGGAAGTGAAATAATCTTTGACTTGCTCTTTCATTCGTTACTTTATCTCAATAATTACATAAGCATTTTTTTTCATTTCCAGTTACATTTCTTTAAGAAATTTTCTTCTACATTTATTCATTGTGCAGCGGAACGCTGCCACTGCGGTGCAGCGGCACGCTGCAAAGTTTAAAGGAAATATATGAAATATATTAACTGTAGAAATCTTGTAATGTTCATGTGGTGAATGGATTTCTCAAGGATAGTTACTGCTAGTTACATTTATAGTTACTTAATATAATTTCGTTGTGCAGCGGCACGCTGCAAACTTTAAAGGAAAAATATGACATACATTTCATGTTTGCATGTAGTTACACCAGTAGTTACACCATGTACGTTACTAGTTACACTGTTACTTTTCATAGGTACATTACTAGTTACATTTATTATTCATGTTTGCTTGTAGTTACAGAAGCAATTTACATATATTCATGTTTGTTTGTAGTTACACCAGTAGTTACAGATACAGTTACATGCACAGTTACTTTTGTTAGCTACATTACTAGTTACATGAAACATCTCTTTTTGTCACTTTAATAAGTTATAAGATGAAACGAAAATGCACATAATCAGTTGCATAACCATTTAGTCTAGTTACATAACCAGTTACTTGAATTCTTACAAGTCAACAATTTTAAATAACTATGAGTATATATAAGATAGTTCCCTAAAAGCTTATGAAAATCATTGAACAGTCTACTTAAACGACACTTTTCTTCTCCTATCTTGTATCGATATCCAACTTTTGTGATGATTCAGCAACTTCTTGATCACTTCAGCTCGAAACTTTGTAATATCTGGTTTGTCTTCAAAATCTCTCTCATCGGCAAGCCTGTTCATGTAGTACATTACAAATGCGCCGCAATCTAATCTGTTTGCCAAAGAAAAAATCTTGTCAGTTACATATGTAGCTACAAAACAAAACCTGTTACTGTAAAAGTTAAATTACACAGTTACATACATAGTTACACAGTTACCCTGTCAGTTATATTATTAATTTCTAGTTACATCTTCAGTTACATTTTTTCTATATGAGTTCTGTGCATAGACCTCAACTTATAAGTTGAAAAAAAACCTTTACTTACGAGTCGGGTTGTTGTTGAGGTGGGCTTTCTCCTTTTATTGTTTTGAACTTATGGATACTGATGTTGCTCTCTTCAATATTTGCTTGGATGTATCTGATCGTATTCACATCTTTTGCAGTGAGCTTCTTTTTCTTCAATATCAATTCGTCATGGGTGCTTGAATTGTGATACTTCATCCTAGAACCCTCGTTAAGCATTTCCTCTGCTTGATCTTTTACTGCCATAATCCAAATTTCAATCATTTTTGCCTGCAATTTAAGTGTCATAAAACAACCATGAGAAAACTAAAGAAAATACTTTCTCGTTGCATGCAGTACATATTAGACTTGGTCAAAATCTGCTTACCATTTTTTTTGCATCTTTCCAAGTGTTGTCACGATTTATTCTTCTTGGCTGCAATGAGTCGAGGTGGAAAAATTGGGGCGGATCCGTTTGAAACATTAATAATGTGTGGTGAAATTGATTCTGATGTGTCATCGGGAAAAACAACATTGTTGATTCTCCTAAATGTTCAAACAGCTTCTCGCACATGTAATAGTGAAGGTTCCTCGTATGTAGATTCTCCACCGAATGCTAATTCAAGCAAAACAGTTACACAAAAGTATAGTCAGCAACATGTACATTACTAGTTACAAAAACACTTACTTTTTATAGGTACATTACTAGTTACATTATTTATTATTTATTACTTGTAGTTACACCAGTAGTTACAACAGCAGTTACATTTTTTAGGTACATTACTAGTTACATGTAGTTAGGTTTATAAAGTCGGTAACAGGTACAACACTAATTACACAGTTTGTTTTATATTGGTACATTTCTAGTTACAATATTATTCTTTTTTGCTTGTAATTACATTTTTCAGTTACATTACTAGTTACACCAGTAGTTACAACAGCAGTTACATGTAGTTAGGTGTTTCCAGGGCCTTACCCATGACAAGCTTGGCATACACCTTGGTGTAGGGTGACCTGAAGAATCATGTACATAATATTCGTCGTTCAAAACACCTCCATAGCCGTCTATCACGTTCATTCCAATTGCTCCATTCTCTATCAACAACTCTTTCAGATCATGTTTTGAAATTTCCAACCCAGGCATCGTCCCTTTCCAAACGAATTCCCTACAGAGACGAATTATAGTAAATATTAGAAAGGACAGTTTCGTTGCGAGTAAAAAAAAAAAGTTTAAACCGAGACTTCAAGTTTTTACCCATCTGGAATAGTGTTCCATAATCTTGTCCATTTCCTCTTTGTGCTATCATCCATGAGATTAAAAACTGTATAGCTCGTCCAGTCCTCAATTTCTATGTGTCTAGGCTTAGGGATTTCAACCTCACTGTCGCTGATAACTTCTATTATATCTCCTTTTTCATTGATTTCATACTTCTTTTCATTAATATCTTTGCCTCCTTTTCCCTCTTGTTTGTCTATTTGCTGTTTCATCTTCTTTTGGAGTTCTTCTCTGTTCTTTGCTTTCTTCTCTCTGTCTTTCTTCACCTCTCCCCACCAACATATTTTTTTTGTATCCCTTGTCTTCACCCTTTTTCTGCTCTTAATCCGTGCTATATATGAGTATGAGTACAACCCCATCGACTCTGCAGTCTTGCCAGATACTTCATCTATTATCTTCAAACGGATCTCTTCTTTCTTCTTCGGTACCACTTCCTCAGGATACATATAGCTGATAGGAGATGGTGTTGCAACTATTTGGTAATTTTGCGGCTGAGCCTCCATGTTGCTGATTTCAGGTGCTTGTGGGGTTTTCCATTGCGGCTGAGCATCCATGTTGCTGATTTCAGGTGCTTGTGGGGTTTTCCATTGCGGCTGAGCCTCCATGTTGCTGATTTCAGGTGCTGGTGGGGTTTTCCAAGATGCCCAAGGAGAGATAATGCCTGGCATGAGATCAAATGTCGGCATTTCGGTCACTGGTGTTTTCGGTGACCATCTAGCTTCTTTGGGAATTGATTGAGGTGGAGATTGTACTTGTGATTTCATATTTTCCCCTGTGCAAAGTAGGGAACACTGTCAGTTACAACAACAGTTACATAAAACTAGAGTTATTAAATTAACAGTCCAGTTACACCAACAGTTACGCTAACAGTACAAGTCAGTTACAAAAAAGTCACAGAGATAAAACAAGTTAATTAACTCATAATAGAGTACTATATTAAAAATATTAAGAACAAGCAATCACCTTTTTCCTGTGCCTCTTGTTCAATACTTTTGACAACCTCAGAAATCAGCGTATCTATTTTTTCTGTTGTCGTGTAATCTGCAGAGTAAGGAACACCAACAGTTACTAATATAGTTACATATTAAACAGACATAATATGACCAATTACACTGTGAGTTACATAAATAGAGATAGACCAACACCTACAGTTCCATGCCTTCTTCACACAGATGCAAATCACAATTTTTTTTTTTCATAGATAATTACATAATTTAGCATGGTAGATTTGATGAATTACATACCATTCTCAGTTTCTCGCTGTGCTGCCTTCTCCATATGATCCCGCTCGATTTCTTCCATAAACTCCAACACCTCTCTTTCTAGATCTTCATCCATCGAGTAACCTGCAAATTAAGGAATATTGACAGTTACTAATAGAGTTACAACTCTAGTTACACTGACAGTTACAACTCTAGTTACACTTAACAGTTACAACTCTAGTTACAACTCTAGTTACAAAATTAGAAAGATAATCCCAACAATAACAAAAAAGTTTTGAGATTACCCTCCTCCTCTGCCTTTTTCTGTCCATCTTGTTCAAAAGTTTCCTCTAGATCTTCATCCCTTGAGTAACCTGCAAATTAAGGAATATTGACAGTTACGGATAGAGTTACAATCTAGTTACACTGACAGTTACAAATCTAGTTACAACTCTAGTTACAAAATTAGAAAAATAATCCCAACAATAACAAAAAAGTTTTGAGATTACCCTCTTCCTCTGCCTTTTTCTGTCCATCTTGTTCAACATTTTCCTCTAGATCTTCATCCATTGTGTAACCTGCAAATTAAGGAATATTGAAGTTACAACTCTAGTTACACTGACAGTTACAACTCTAGTTACAAAATTAGAAAGATAATCCCAACAATAACAAAAAAGTTTTGAGATTACCCTCCTCCTCTGCCTCTTTCTGACCATCTTGTTCAACATTTTCCTCTAGATCTTCATCCATCGTGTAACCTGCAAATTAATGAATATTGACAGTTACTGATATAGTTACAACTCTAGTTACACTGACAGTTACAACTCTAGTTACACTTGACAACTACAACTCTAGTTACAAAATTAGAAATTTGAGATTACCCTCCTCCTCTGCCTCTTTCTGACCATCTTGTTCAACATTTTCCTCAGTTCCTTTCTGAATACAATCACCTGGACAATTGCCAATTACATATCAAATATACACTCACTTAACATAAATAGTTACATATGCGTCAAAGTACAGTTACATATAATACTTGATTTAAAGTAGATTTTAATACTTTATACTTGATTAAAAAGTTAATTAAAATACCAAACCAGAAATTTGTCTAAATACAACTCTAAATAAAAATAGAAAAAGAACACATAATCTAAACAATCTATTCAATTTGTTTCCGTTTTCTCCTTTGGTACGTCTTAGATCAGAAATTACCCTTTTTCTTAGGTTCCTCATCCTTTTGCGCTTCAATTTCTTCGGCTTGTTGTGAGTTTTGAGAGCTGGACAGTGCATCAATAATTTTGTGTAAGTTTTTTATTTCTTCATTCTTCTTTTCAATTTCTCTCAACATATCTTCCTTTGTTCTGCTCATCTCTTCTTTGTCCTCTTTCAGCTTCCTGATCTCTTCCTTTTGCTTCATCATCTGTTCTTGAATTTCTTTGTTGCACATCCCCAATGTAATCTCATTCAGACTCCTATTTTCCAACCACAACTTCTCATTTTGCGCAACCAACTCTTCAATCTTTGTCTTATTTTCTATCCAGTCTTTCTCCAAGTTTTGGTTGGCGAGAAGTATTTCTTGAATAATCTTATCCTTTTTTCGCAGCTCTGCATCCTTAACGGTCAAATCCTCATTCAACTTTGATCCGGGATTTGGCTCTTCATTTTCATCATCGCTGTCTTTAGGATCTGGTTTGGCATTGGTAAACAATCTCTGAAAAAAATTGCAGCAAGCAGTTAGTTTGCAGGAATTGTAGTTATCAGGGTAGTTACAATGCTAGTTACATTTATAGTTACTTAATACCCAATATAGTTACATGCACGGTTACCACACTAGTTACAATGTTAGTTACATTTATAGGTATTTGATACATAGGATAGTTACATACACAGTTACATTGCTAGTTACAATGCTAGTTACATACACAGTTACATTTATAGTTTCTTCATACACAGGATAGTTACATACACAGTTACATTGCTAGTTACATTGCTAGTTACATTTATATTTTCTTAATACCCATGATAGTTACGTGCACTAGTTACAATCCTAGGTACATTTATATTTACTTGATAGAGAGTAAAAGAACACTTACTGTGTATGCTTTGAGATCATAGTTCATTAACTTTTTTGCCAATGCTCTAAGGTCCCATTTCCTCATCAAGTGTGTTTCCTGTTCTCTTCCCTCAATTGGCGCCACAACTTTTGTCTTCTCGCATAGCCAATACTAGAAAGTAAATTAAAAACATTTGTTAGTAGTCAATATGTGGCAGTTACATTTATAGTTACAAACATAAAGAAGTTTACAGAATTGAAAAAAATTACCAGAATCAGGAAGACACATCCTCCAGAGTTGATGCTTTTTGTTATCACACGCTTGTTTTTCTGTCGTAAGATGGTCTTTTTTAAAAAAGCTCCAACTTCAACAGCCCATGCGAAGTTTCCATAGTCACCCCAAATAGCTCTCACGAATTTCCATGAAAGAAATCCAGAAACATTAGGGAAAAGAAATTCAATGCATATCTCCAAAACCACAAGTCTGGCCAGATTCTTAATCTTTCTCTTTCTATCTTCTTCACTTTCCGGCTGCTGATCATGTAGTTTCTGAATAGCTCTTTGAACCATGTCTCTTTGAACTCTATCTTCTTTTTTCTTCCTCTCACCAAATAACTGAACCAACATATCTTCAGCTTCTTGGTCCAATTCAGCAGTTTCTACCCGATCTCCATTCTTTGGCAATCCAAGAATTTCAGATGTAATGGTGTCGGTAATTCTGTACTTCTTTCCTCCAAACAGAAACACCTCTTCTTTGGGGTCAAATGCTTCCAAAATCAGCCACACTTGCCTGTCGACTTTACCAACCACTTTGCTGCTTACTTTTTGTTCATGAAAGGCTTCAAACAACTTATAAAAAGGCCCTTTCCTTAATTCTTCAACCACCTTTTCATTTATTCCGTTTTTGAAAGCTGCAAAGTTTGGTAGACGACAGCGGTACTGTATGCTTTCTATTTTCCCCACTTTTTTGTCTTCCATTTCATCTTCTTGCTCATCCTCAGTACTCTCTTCTTTTGTTTCTTCCTCAGATCCTTTCTTGTTCATCTTCTTCTTCTTTTTCTGTTGATTTTCAGCATCTTCTCCATCACTACCATATTCTGCAACTTTTCTTTTTCTTGTATCAGCAACTGATTTTTTCTTTAATTGCAATATCCTTGGTGATTTTCTGGTTCTGGAATCATTCTTCTTTTTGGTTCTATTTTCGTAGTCCGTGTCGTCATCGGATTCAATGTTTTTACCTTTTGTTTCTGTCATTGCGTTCCTGAATAGTACAAAAAGCAAATAATAGTTACAACGATAGGTACACTAAGAATTATATGTCCAGCAAAAGAGAATAATCAAAAAGCACAACAGTTGTTAATCACAAACAAACTTAACAACAAGATCAAATAGAGATTACATCAGTAGTTACAAAAACAGCTATTTGACATGTAGTTACACCAGTAGTTACACTAGTAGTTACAAAAACAGTTTCTTGACATGTAGTCACACTAGTAGTTACAGCAGTAGTTACACTAGTAGTTACAAAAACAGTTATTTGACATGTAGTTACACCAGTAGTTACACCAGTAGTTACAAAAACAGTTTCTTGACATGTAGTTACACTAGTAGTTACACCAGTAGTTATAGTAGTAGTTACAAAAACAGTTTCTTGACATGTAGCTACACTAGTAGTTACACCAGTAGTTACACTAGTAGTTACAAAAACAGTTACTTTATATGTAGTTACACTAGTAGTTACACCAGTAGTTACACTAGTAGTTACAAAAACAGTTTCTTGACATGTAGTTACACTAGTAGTTACACCAGTAGTTACACTAGTAGTTACAAAAACAGTTACTTTATATGTAGTTACACTAGTAGTTACACCAGTAGTTACACTAGTAGTTACAAAAACTGTTATTTGACATGTAGTTACACCAGTAGTTACACTAGTAGTTACAAAAACAGTTACTTTATATGTAGTTACACTAGTAGTTACAAAAACTGTTATTTGACATGTAGTTACAGTAGTAGTTACACCAGTAGTTATACTAGTAGTTACAAAAACAGTTATTTGACATGTAGTTACACTAGTAGTTACACCAGTAGTTACAAAAACAGTTACTTGACATGTAAAACAAACTCGGTCCTTTTGAAAATGCAGCAGAAATGTCTCTTTCAGTAATGTATACTAATCAGGAAAACAGAACAGAATGCAGTTTAGGGGTCCACCTTCCTAATATCACCGGGAAACAAATCAAACAATTCGATCGCAACAATCGCAGAACACTGATCCACAGATGGCATGAATACATATGAAGCAAACCACAGGATAATATTTTTGAAAGAGGGGAATCTCCAATACGACTACTTGACCTTAGCAAAGTAACACACATACGACTACATGACCTTAGCAAAGTAACACACAGTTTCTCAACAAAAATGATACAACTTCACACTGAATCAAAAACTATCATATATAATATGACATTTTAGTTCCACAACTGCATAAATTCGTAAACAAACCTTCCACATTGTATGAGCCATGCCAAAATCTGAATGTTTCATAAACAAATTGAAGTGGAAATTCAATTTGAAAACAAACGAAATTCATATGCACCAAATCTCACCAAATCAGATACAAAACAAACCGAAATTCACATTCAAAATTAAATTCGAACCTAATGTAACCGAAATTCACCAAATCAAAACCTAAAGTGAATCCGTAAATTGAATTCAAACCTTAGAAATCCCTAAAGAATGAAATCAAACTCACTTGCTGGACTTGAGGACGTCGGTGTAGGATTCGGGCTTGGTTTTGACGCGGCCGAGAAGGATGATGAGATTGGCGTCGTTGGATTCCGGCTTGGCTTGGACACGGTCTGCGAAGGACAGTGAGTTTGTCCCGTCGCAGTATTAGAGATCGGAGATTGGAGACCTTGACGTCGGGTTTGGCGACGATGATGCTACACCTCGAAGACGACGCCGGCGCTGGGGAACGATAATTATGGAATGGCAGCTACTGAAATCAAAACTGAGTTCATTAATTAAAAGAGACGTTGTATGAAATTCGGATTCGGAACAATATATCGTGCAGTTATACACAGTGGCACAAGTTGTAAATAATTACAACTTTGGGGGCAACGGTTTAAGAAGTTTAGTTAACTGACCTAATTATCATTATGAAACAGTTATTGACCTTTTTATCATTAGCTATATTAAATTTGACTTTTTTATCATCAGCCCTTAATTGTACTCCAACCCCTGAACCCTAACTTTAAACCAATTTTAAAAAAGAACCCAAGCCCAATACTCAAAACCATGCCCAATTCCCAAACGGGTTTCATCCAAAGTCAATTTATTCATCTCTTCTCCTCTCTGCAACTCGTTAGCAGAGTACGCATCACCGCCGCCACCACCCGCCGCCGCTAGTCATCGGTAGCAAAGCCCCAATTCAACTTATAGGCGGTGGGGCTTCTCCTCCCCCTGCAATTCGTCATCGACCATCACCAGCTCGCACATGTTGAAGTGTTTCAGTAGCCATGGAGAAAGCCCCAATTTATGTTCTGCTCTTTGTCTCTGTCTCTCTTCTATTCTTCTTCTTCCTAATCTCTCAAAGACAACACCGAACCAAACCAAACCCTAACTCCACCACCTCAGTCCGTGCTCTCTCTAATCCTCCAAAAATCTCCCAAATCGCCCACCGCGACTCCGCCCAATCTCTACAACAAAACCATGTACTCCGATGACCTCTCCAAACTCCTCTCCTCTGAATCGGACAAGAAAATCAGAGGTTTGAGATCTCGAAATCGTCTGATCGGTAGGAAACCACGTGAGTTGGGCGTGATCGCGGTAAAAACAAATTAACTAACGCCTGACTAACGCCTGACTCTTAACGTTTTTGACTCAAGCATGTGCTTGAGTCAAGCACTGAATAAGCTCTCCATCATCTGGATCTTCTTTGAGAAGAATACTCCTCACTTGAATATCACTCTACACCCTCAATTACATCTCCTCACGTAATAGTCATACTGCTCGAGGAAATTATAACTCATCATTCGGTTGATCCTCGAGAAGAATACTCTTGACCCAGATATTACTCGACACCCTCATCTGTATCTCTTCACGCACTAGTCACTATATTACCTCGAGGAGATTTCTCGACACCTTTATCCAACTAAACTAGCCGTTTGTGATAAAGATATTTATTATTTGTTTATATAAATCATCAAAGAATTAAAGAGATGGAAGTTAATTATCACATAATAATAGGTAGAAGTTAATAAAATAGTGGTCCCAATGAATAAATAAACACCCACTCAAAGGCTAAAAGGAGTAAAGGGGAGTTTTAGACCTTAACGATGCCTTTTAGCATGGATTCGGATCCTCTCCTAACATTTTCTTTCAGTTTACTTTCCTTACCTTCGATCTAATGGCTCACAAGTGTAGAACAAAAGAACAAGAGATTGTGAGCCATTAGATGAAAGGTAAAGAAGGTAAGGTGAAAGAAAAGATTGGGAGATGATCTTTATCCTTTAACTCTACCTTAATGTCTTTTAGCTCTTAATTTAGGAGGGTTGGAAATGGCCGTAGTAACATGCCTTTTGGCAATTTATTCAACAATATATTTCTTTTAAAAAATAATAATATGTTCAAGGAAGGTTAATTCCGTAACTTCCGTAGTGTGTCTTGTCTTAATAAGGCCAGTAGTCTAGATTCTTTATTAGATAGGGAATCCCTGATTACCAGGGATACTTGATGTAATGCCTATATAAATGACTCCTTATCAATCAATAAAGAGAGAGTTTATTATCATCTATTTCTCCTAGAACACGTTATCAGTACGTTGCTCTAGCCTCCCGTCTAATAGCTCTAAAACCCTAAAAACCCTAATTCTGAAATTTTTCTTCGAAACCCTAACCTACCGCCGGCCGCCAATTCTTCCCTTCGGCACCGTCGGCCTCTTATCAGCAGCACCTGCGCTGCCCGCCTGCCCCCCTCCTCCCTTGCGTGCCATAACTTGCACGCATACCCGAAGATTCAAGATTGCTCGCAAGCCAAGCAAGCGGCTTTTGAAGCCTAGTTCGTTGCTGAGAAGAAATCAAGAAAAATCGAAGAAAACAAGCTTCCCCAAAAGTCAAGTTTCGTTTGATCAAGCTTCAATTGAAGAGGTAAATATTTTATAAACGTTCCCGCTTCTGAATTTTCAATAGTTGGGTTTTGTTTTTCTTCCGGGACCATTTCGTGTCCCTGCTACCTCATCCCGATTCTATCGCTTCTCGGGACGACATACGGGGATTTAGTCACCCCGGTGCCAACGTTTATTGGGGTAACTGTGATGTTACCGGCCACTGTTATGCTTGTGACTGTGATGTCACTGTGAACCATAACGTCTCTTTTTCAAAAGAAAATAAAGGGAAGATATCGATTGTGACTTGAAGTCACGTTAAGCATCGATTTATGTACGTGACCATGATATATCTTGGCACTGTTCTAAAAGAACAATCAAAATTGATTAGTATTCAAATATACTAACGTCTCCCTGTTTGTGTTCTGTAGATGGCTGACACTCAGCGTCCAGAATTTGACATCTTGGATGTCCAAGGCAAGGAATACAAGAGGTGGGTCTCAGATGTAGAGAACACCTTCATTGGCAAAAGATTTACAGCCACCATTGTCCCTCCTGAGGATGAAAACTTGCATCCTTCTCCTGAACAGAAAGCTCAAGCCCTGATGTTTCTCAGGCGCCATATCCATCCAACGCTCAAAAAGCAATACCTGAGGAAAACCGATCCCAAAGAGCTATGGGACATCCTCAAGGACCGCTTTGACAATGTGCATGACGCACAACTCCCTGACCTTCTGTCAGATTGGGAGCAAATCCGCTTATTGGATTTCGATTCCGTCCAGGAATACCATCAGACTATGCTTAATTTACAGTCTGATCTGAGCTTTTGTGGGGTCGACAAGACCGATGATGATATGCTGGAGAAGACATTCACGACGTTTCCAGAATCTGCGTCCATGTTGTCGCATCAGTACCGTGATCTCCGTGAGAAAGGCACCATCAAAACCTTCAGTGACTTGATGAATGTGCTTCAAAGAAAGGAGAGGTACCATGAGTTGATTCTTACTACCAACAAAAGGCCTAGAGGTCCGAAATTCTTAGCCGAATCTCACCAAGCCCAGGGTAGGGCTCCTAAGCCAAAGAGTCATCCTCGCGAACGTCAAGCACCACCACCACCACGTGCGCCAAGAGCAACACGTGGGGGAAGAGGAGGAAGAGGACGTGCCGGCCCTAGCCGGAACCTCACATGGAAACGAGACAGCGGCGGTGCCGCCGCTCCTAGAGGGGGGAACCGATTCGGTTCCGGCCCCAAGCGTGGTGGCTACGCCTCAAACAATGCTTCGGCTCCTTGCTTCAAATGCGGCTCTAAGAATCACTTTCAACGCAATTGCACAGCAAGTAGAGATATCCAAGCTGCCTACAAGAAACACAAGCAATACATAGAACAAGAAACGAACTATGTAGGAGACTTTGAGGAAGAAGAATACGATGAGGAAGATACCAACTTCGCCATCGATGACTTCCAACCTACCAAGAAGCGTAGGACTCAGGAGTATGATACTCCGGATTATGAATAAGTATTTGACTTAGGTCATGAGATACATGTTCAAGTTTGATTTTGATTGTTATTTTTGACATAATATAGTCAATAAATCACGACTTTGTTCGATAAGTCGTTCTATTTAGAACATCCTTGATGTACTTTTGAGTTGTCATCAATAAAAATTCTCTTATTCAATGAATGATTTGAGATTTTTACATCCCTATGAAAGCATAAATGGTTCAATGCGTCCAATTCTCAATGGCACAATTATTTTGAGTTCACCAACAATTCTGGTGATGTTAACTCATATCCGAAATAAGATCACAAAGACAAAACGAGAGACTCGCGATCCGCCAACTTTGGCAGCGATCCGCCAACTTGGTCGCGATCCGCCAACTTGGTCGCGATCCGCCAGGCCTCGCTCGCCATGGCTACTCGCCAACTTGGTCGCGATCTGCCAGGCCTCGCTCTCCATGGCTACTCGCCAACTTGGCTGCGATCCGCAAGACCTCGCTCGCCATGACCACTCACCAAGCTTGGCTCAACACCGAATCCGGTTTTTGAAACCAACAATCGATAGCCTATCGAACAAATGCAAATTTTGCATTACTGGCTCGGTAACGACGTGTCTTCGGACTCACCATTCTTCGGACCTAGCTCAACCGTCGCATCGTATTGCCTCAATGCCCGACCGGCCCTCACCACTCGCCTTGCTTCAGCTCGGCCTCAGGGTAGCTTCGGCCTTACCACAGCTTCGGCTTTGGCTTGGCCACGCCACCTACGACGGTGTTCGGTCTCAATCTCTGACCTAGGCTATGTTAATTCTCAATGTTGGTATTCGGTGATTAAAATATGGCTTATCTCTTTCTCTCAAGTTATGTCGTTGCCATGGCTATGTTATTGGCCTTAATGCACTTCATTTTGTGATGCTATATTGCTTCAGTACACTTACTTTATAGTGTTCGCCAAAGTCTAAAGTAGACTATTGATTCAATTTACATTTTTTTTGTAGATGTATCAAGGCGAGATTGAGTGTTTGTTGGATTGTGCAACAACTCACACGATTCTGAGGAATTGGCAATTATTTTCGGATTTTTCGCCAAGAGAATCGTCGTTATCTACGATGACAGGAACCGGACCCGTCATTAAGGGTCGTGGCACTGCTCAATTCTTATTGCCAAATGGCACTGAAATTCGGGTAGAGGACGCCCTATATGCGCCTAAGGCGCCAAGAACCTTGCTAGCTTTCAAGGATGTGCGTGACAACGACTATCACCTCAGCACTTATGTTGAAGATGGAACTGAATATCTGTTGATCACCTCCACTGAGAATCTACGCACTCGCATTGTGGAGAAGTGTAAGCGTGTTCGTAATGGCATGTATTTCACAACCATTCGAGCAAATGAATCCCATGTTGTTGTCCTATGCGATTCAGATGCTTACAGGCTTTGGCATGAGAGACTCGGTCATCCGGGTCGTGATCTGATGATTCGTATTCTGAAATGCTCCCACGGTCATCCGTTCTTCAGATCACAAAAGCACAGAGGACGCCTCGGCCTCGGTTCCGCCGCCATGCCGACGATAGCCACCTCTCGGCTCCAAGGAGAGGTTCGGCCCCCTCCAGCCTCTCATGCTTCTGTAGCGATGTCTAATGCTCATCATTCGTTTTGCAAAGCTTGTTCACTAGCAAAACTTCAAGCAAGACCATCTTTTGCTATTGATAATAAACAGAATATCCCGTTCCTACAACGCATACAAGGTGATATTTGTGGACCTATAACACCAGAATGCGGACCATTTCGATATTTCATGGTTCTGGTTGATGCGTCAATGCGTTGGTCACACGTAGCGTTGTTATCCACGAGGAATGCTGCATTTGCTAAACTTCTAGCTCAGATCATTAAGCTTCGGGCTCACCACCCGGACAATCCGATTAAGTCAATCAGACTGGATAATACTGGAGAGTTTACATCAAAGTGTTTTGATGACTATTGCATGTCAGTTGGGATTGAAGTTGAACATCCCGTGCCCTACGTTCATTCTCAGAACGGTCTTGCAAAAGCCGCTATTAAGAGACTACAGCTTGTTGCTAGGTCCCTTATCATGGCCACTAACTTGCCGGTTTCGGCATGGGGATATGCAATATTACATGCAGCTATGCTTATTCGTCTACGACCCACAGATAGCCAACCATTTAGTGCGTACCAGTTGGTAACTGGTTACGAGCCTGATATTTCGCATCTGCGTACTTTTGGTTGTGCCGTATATGTGCCTATCATGCCTCCACTGCGTACCAAGATGGGTCCACAACGACGATTAGCTATTTATGTTGGATATGAAGCACCAACAATTGTCCGCTACATAGAGCCTACGACAGGTGATCTGTTTACTGCAAGATTTGCAGATTGTCACTTTGATGAGACATCCTTCCCACCGTTAGAGGGAGATGGGGCCGCATCCATCCCTATTGAACGTCAGGAATTGACGTGGTTCTCTCCCACTATGTCTCATTATGATCCCCGTGCGTCTCAGTGTGAGACCGAAATACAACGCATATTGGAACTACAAAAGGTGGCGGATTCGATGGCCGACTCCTTTACTGATATTGCGAAAGTAACAAGATCAACCATACCTGCTGCGAATGTACCTGCAAGGCTCAACATTCCTCGCCATGCGCGAGCACGCGCCGCCGCTCCCGGACCCGCAGCTCTAGGTGCCGTCGGCAGCCTAGGCTCGGCACCTCCAAGTGGAGGGCCGGCGTCGACTTCGGATCCTCCTAGAAAGAGGGGGAGACCAATCGGTTCCAAGGACAATGTACCTAGAAAGAGGGCATGTGTCCAGGCACAAAGTGATCCGTTCATCATCGATACTGTGACACCGTCACACGAGATTGTCTCCGACTATATCTATGTCCAAGAATCAACTCTGAATCATCTGGGGGACGCCTCAGACTCACTGTTGATGTTGGAGAACAAGGAAATCTCACTAAACTACTTATGCATGCACAATCTTATGGAAAGGAATTCCATGTATATCGATGATGCATTCGCCTACGCCGTTGCTCAAGAAATCATTGACGACGACGATATGGAACCCCGCACTGTTGATGAGTGTCAACGTAGGGCGGATTGGCCGAAGTGGGAAGAAGCAATCCAGGCTGAACTAGACTCTCTAAAGAAAAGGCAAGTATTCGGACCGGTTGTGCCTACACCGCCGAACGTGAAGCCTGTTGGACATAAATGGGTCTTTGTCAGAAAGCGCAATGAGAATGGTGAAGTCCAGCGATATAAAGCTCGACTCGTGGCACAAGGTTTTTCTCAACGCCCTGGAATTGATTATGAGGAGACGTATTCTCCTGTCATGGATACTATTACCTTCCGATACTTAATCAGTTTGGTAGTCTCAGAGAGACTCAATATGCAGCTTTTGGATGTTGTAACAGCGTATCTTTATGGGGATCTAGATACGGAGATGTACATGAAAGTGCCAGAAGGACTTTCGTTACCCAAGTCAAGTGAGCAAAAACCACGAAGTTCATTTGCTATCAGGTTGAGACGATCTCTATATGGACTCCGACAATCTGGTAGGATGTGGTACACACGGTTAAGTGATTACTTGATTGGGAAAGGATACAAGAATGATGAGTTGTGCCCTTGTGTGCTCATAAAGAGAACAAGTTCAGGATTTGCCATTGTAGCCGTCTATGTTGATGATATGAACATCATTGGAACTCTAAATGAGATCAATGAGACCGCAAGCTACTTGAAATCCGAATTTGAGATGAAAGATCTGGGAAGAACTCGGTTTTGCCTAGGCTTAGAACTAGAGCACCGAAGTGGTGGAATCTTTATACATCAATCTGCATATGTTCGAAAGATGCTTAGGCGATTTAACATGGACAAAGTTATGCATCCTACAGGCACTCCCATGATCGTTAGAAGTCTGGATATCAACAAAGATCCCTTTCGTCCGAAAGAAGATGACGAAGAGATCTTGGGAGCTGAATATCCATATCTTAGTGCAATTGGAGCTTTGTTATACCTAGCTCAGTGTACTAGACCAGACATTGCTTTCTCAGTGAACTTGTTAGCTAGATTTAGCTCTGCGCCAACACAACGTCATTGGGTTGGAATCAAGAACATCTTTCGATACCTTAAAGGAACCCTTGACATGGGCTTGTACTATCGATACACTCATCAGGATTCGACACCTAGTCGATCTCTTGCATCCAACAACACAAACCGTGGCTCGGATCGCCACCGGTCATCCATCCGCCATCCTGCAGCCATATCCGCCAACATATCCGGACCCGAGGATGCTAAGTCGTGGTCCCGATACGGCTTTGGCGATACCCCCTCCTACTCAGATACACCAAATGATGTAATGGTAGGATTTGCTGATGCTGGATATTTGTCAGATCCACACAAAGGACGTTCCCAAACCGGTTATGTTTTTACCATTGGGAATACGGCGATATCTTGGAGATCAACTAAGCAAACCCTTGTTGCTACCTCCTCGAACCGTGCTGAGATTATTGCACTACATGAAGCAGTCAAAGAATGTGTTTGGCTTCGCTCAGTTATATCTCACATTCGAGAATCTAGTGGACTTGAGTCTACTACGATGGGACCAACTTGCATATTTGAAGATAATGCAGCATGCATTGAGCAGATGAAGTTGGGATACATCAAGGGTGACAATACTAAACACATTTCGCCTAAATTCTTCTACAATCAGCAGCAGCAAGAGACTTTGAATATCCAAGTGAAACAAGTCAACTCAGAAGATAATGCAGCTGATCTGTTCACCAAGTCTCTACCCAAATCTACATTTGTGAAGCATGTAAAGCGCATTGGTATGTGTCGCTTATCCAAACTCAAGGACTGATTGACTATCAGGGGGAGTCCTCGTCTAGACTTCAGGGGGAGTCTAGTTATGCATGTCTCACATACTTGTAGTTGGTGCGTTATACTCTTTTCCCTTAGACCATGCTTTTATTTTTGTCCAAGAGGTTTTTGTTTGCTGGCAAAGGTTTTAACGAGGCAACAGTTCATGCACCATTGAGGACGCAACACAAGGGGGAGTGTTCAAGGAAGGTTAATTCCGTAACTTCCGTGGTGTGTCTTGTCCTAATAAGGCTAGTAGTCTAGATTCTTTATTAGATAGGGAATCCCTGATTACCAGGGATACTTGATGTAATGCCTATATAAAAGCCTCCTTATCAATCAATAAAGAGAGAGTTTATTATCATCTATTTCTCCTAGAACATAATAATAATACTAGGTAAAGTGTTTTACCCACATCTGTGAAAGAGACTTGTTTCCCAATCTAAATCTGTGTAATAACTAATTTTTTTTATCAGCCATAGATCCAGTAAATTAGTAAACTGGTTGGAGACAGTTGCAGTAGTGGAAATGAGCTACTGCAGCTTAAGCAAGGTCTCGAGTTCGAAACCTTGTGGATGCAGCACCAATGTTGGGAGAGCTTCCCCGCCAAACCCGGCGGTCCGACGCGACTCGAAGGTATAGGCCTCTTCCAATTAAAAAACGGGGGAGGGATTTCCTGGGAAACCAAAAAAAAAAAAAAAAAATCTTTCAATTCTTAGAAAATATTAGCTAGGTAGAGCCATTTTTTTTTATCAGGTGTTAACAAACTTAAAACCCTGCAAACAATAGACTCGTTTGGATTCCCAGGAAAGCCAACCGCGTTGCTGATGCTGCGACCAGGTAGCTACAAGGAGTTTGAGCTCTTTGGTTTGGGTTAATAGACCCCCAAAACTCCCTTATCTCTGTTCTAAGAAATGATGGACTGCCTTGCCGTCCATAGTTGTGCTAGGCTAAGCAGTCCCTTTTGTTTTTCTGGTTTCAGCTTTGTAGTCTGTTTCTTTGTTTGTAGCTCGGTGCGCTTTGGCTTTCTAATTTCAGCATTTCGACAAAAAAAAAATTAAAATTTGACTCGTTTGGGGTCAACAGAACAGAACTAAAGTACCATCAATCAAAACAGACAACAAGTGGATCTAATAGAATTCCAATCTAAAAGCAAACCCAGCGAAAAAGGAATTCAATTGTGTTGTAGCCGCCAACGATGGAGCTATCATGTGACACAAAAACGTCGCTACCACATGACATAAAGACGCCAGTGCAGTTGTTGTTCCTAGAGATAACCACCAAATCATCTATAATACCAGTCTACAATCCAAACCCAGAACCATATATATAAAACATCCAACAGTAAAATACAAAGCAAGAGATTGTCATGCCGATATGTAAACAAAAGAAATAGGATTCGAGATGAGTGAGGGCGACATGGAAATCACAACCACACTTTGTAAGAATCAGTATTGAACTCATCATCAAGCATTAAGTCAAATATTAATTGGATCAGAACTCATATATAAGAGTTGTAAGTCTCATTCATTCTGGTTTAATTAAGGACTAAGTATATCAAGTTCTTGATTGTAAGAGAGTTCATGATCAATACTGTTTTGGTATCTGTATTGGTGTTGCATAATGTTGACAGTAGCCGCAGAGAGGCTACAGCAGGCCCACAGACCCGCAGCAAGTGCACCAGGGCTCGGCCCAAGGCCCGGGACCGGATCACTAGCACCCGGCCTCGGGGCCCAGTACTCTATCCTGCCACCAGGGACCCTGGGACCGGGGGCGCCTGCCTGCCTAAGAGGGCACCAGAATGTACAAACAGAAGGGAACCAGTCCCACATCGAAGGGTGAGGCCAGCCCTCACCCCCAACCACCTATATAAGGGCCCCAACTACCCTCATTAATAGGTAACTGATCTCACTCACCGCTTACATACGTGCTCAGGTTATATATATTCCAACTATACTAACTTAGGCATCGGAGAGGAGAAGATCGGCCCGCCCGGTATTCCCCTTAGTAAGCAGGTTGGCAGGAGATCACACGAGGATTCACCTGTATCTACCAAGCCCCAGGGTTTGAGCAGAAACAATTGGCGCCGTCTGTGGGAAACGTGGACAAGAAGCCGTGTAAGCAACACCGTTGGCAGAGAGTTCAGAAATGAGTCAAGAAAGAGGTACCACCGAGGAGAGACGTGTTGCATTAGTGCAAATGCTCACCTCCACCCCGGTCGTCACGCGGGAGTCGCACGGCGATCAGAGCAACGATCAGGAAGGAGGGAGCTGTGGGGGACCGTCCGGCATGCCGGGGCCCCACCACGACAGCTAGCGCGGTAAAGGCCCGGCAGAGGATGAAGGCAGCCCAGTGCTTCGAGGTCTCTCCTTGACGTTCTCAGATGATCCGAGCTATCGATCTGAGAGACCGGACCGGGACCCCACGTACCGCCCCGGCCATAGCAGTATGGCGGGAGAAATACGGGCAATGGCCGCAGAGGTCAATCGACTAAGAGAGGAGAGCGACAGGGACTGAGCTAAGTCCAACGCCCGGTACGAAGAGATGGAAGCGGTGAATGCTGCCCTGGTAGCCGCCCTGGAGAGGGGACAACAGCGTAGTGACACCATGGCCGAAGCGCAAGCGGCACCCGCGCCAGTCCAACCTCAGCAGTTCGAGGCAGGGCAGTCATCGAGCGGTCGGCCCAGTGATCCCGTGCGAGAGAAGTCACCGGCCGGCGCAGGCCCGCCCAAGAGCACGCCAACCTCCCGCCAGCTCCACGCTTCGTCTGTGGATGAAGTTGAGACCCCGACCGCACGGGCGTTGCAAATGTTAGCCAACACCGTGTCGGACCTGAAGGCCCAGATGGAGGCTAACGAGAGAAGAGCCGCGCGGCCGATGGAGGGCGCCCGGTTTAATGAGCGTATGGGCCCTTTTCTCGCACCGTGTCATAGAGTCAGGGAGGTCTGGCAACCAGAAGTCCCTCAAGCTCACCTATTCGGGGTCCGGCTGCCCGTATCAGCACCTGGACAGTTTCCGGTCCCAAACCTGCGCCAAGGGCTACTCTGATGCAGTCTGCTGCAACATCTTCCAGGAGACCTGTTCTGAGAGGCGCTCAGCTGGTTCTACGAGCTTCCGGCGAACTCGATCGAGGCATTCGAGCAGCTAGCCGACTGGTTCGTAGGCCGCTTCATCCTCCGAGTCGAGAGAGCCCGAACGTCGACCATCCTCTTCAACTGCATACAAGCCCCCGGAGAGGAGTTGAGGACCTTTGTGAACCGTTGGCAGACGGCTACGGCCGGGGTTCGGAACCTGGACAAAGGCATCGCCGAGATGGCGTTTAAGCAGGGGCTCCGAGCAGGAAAGTTTTCCTACGCCGTCTGGGTAGAGCTCCCGCAGGGGTATGACGAGTTGATGGCTATGGCCATCCGGCATGCTCAGGCCGATCATGAGACCTATGGGCACCACCTGCTGAAGAGGAAGCGGGATGAGCAGCAGGAAGACCATCCCCGGGAGGAGAACCCCCCGCCCAGCCAGGAGGTCAAGCCCAGTCAGCGGACCGAGAACCGCGCCGCTCGACCCAGTCGGAACGCCAACAACAGAAACTGGCCACAGCGGCAGCAGAGACCTTATTCCGATAGACCCTATTCTGATAAGCCTCAGGGCGAGCACAAGCCGGCGCCATACAGCTGAGAACGCCCCCTGGTGATTATGCCAGCACAACCGGCCGGTCAAGAAGTCTTCACCTGATACGACCCGAATCTGGAATTACTTTTTTTTACGGTGTTATGAGTACTTTTACTTCTCGAGAATTGTTACGATTCGGAAAATTCAAAAGGTTGACTTTTAAATAAGTTGACCTGACCGAGGATTTTATTTCGCGATGAAATAGAAGTCGTCGAAACGAGTTCGTGGACACGCGACACGATTTTTTTGGAGTTGGTACGAAAAGTTGTGACGTGGAAACCGAAACTTGCCGATTTTGGACGAGTATAAATAGCCGGGAGAAAATTTCCCGAAAGGGGAAATCTCTCATTTTTTTCTTTTTCTTCTTTTTGTTCTCTTTCTCTTTCTCTCTCCTCTCCCCCGACTCCGGTTCGCCCTCCACCTGGCACCGCCGTCCGGCCGAACTGGGCGGCCGCACCGGTCGCGTTCGGACCGTCTCGGCTCCCTCGTCACGCCGGTGGTGGTGATTCACGACGAATCGCCGCCGTTTGGCCGTGCACAGCCCGAGAAGCACCGACCCCGATCGGGTGGTTCTCCCTCCTCCGACCATGGTTCGGCCCGATTCCGGTCGGGAATCGAAGGCCTCGACCCGCACGTCAATCCTACGAAAGGAATTGAGCCAATTCGTAGCAGGTCGAGAGGGTACTCGACGGGACGAGAGCCGAAACGGCTACCAGCTCGGAAAAGACTTGTGCAGACTAGTAGTTGAGGTCAAAGATACTCAGGTCGAGGGATAGTCAGCGTCAGCATTGCTTCCGCTCGGTAGGATCTTTTGATCCTTTACCTTTTTGATTTTATATCCTTAGTTACTTTCTGTAGAATGCTCTGATAAATTGTAGATGTTTTAAAAAGTGATTTTACTTTTGTGTTGAGAAGTTGTTGGAATCTTGGGGGAGCAGGTGGCTCCTAGAGTCAGGGTAGTTTTTGTAGAAGTGTTTTGTGTTTTTGACAGGTGAGGGTTGTCCATTTTAAGAGAGGTCATGCCGATTTTTCGGTAAAATCTCTCTTAAAGTGGTCCCCGCAGGATCTGATCCGGGTTTCGGGGTGAAATCTGGTTCGGGTCCTGTCATTTTGGTATCAGAGCATTAGGTCCTGTCTTTTCTTTGAGTCACGTTGTCTTTTCTACTTGATGACGCCTAGCAATCTTTGAGTGAGGGTCCGACCGCGGCGGATTTCCATCACATTCTCTGATGCTAGTGTGTACATTAAGTCCATGAGCCAGATTCTTGGATATCTTGTCATGTACTCGGTAGAGTACTATTCTATTCTGTTATTTTATATGCTTGGTAATGCTTAGTACCTCTGACTGATGGTCCGACTGCAGCGGGTAGCCATCGTATGTTCTTTGGTGCTAACGTTATTATCAAGTATGTAAAATACATTCCCGGTATCGACTTGTATCTTTTAGACTATGCCTCGAGTACATTGACCTCCTAGGATGTTATCCTTACGTGCGGAATAGGTATGTGGTAATACCTATTCGGTTATGAGTTTGACGCGCATTTGCTGTTATAGCGTCAGATTACGCGGCAGAAACTCGGATGCTGGGCCTCATTCCCTTCGAGAGGAGCACGTATTTTCTTATTTGGGCTACGCGTTATTATTCTGGTCTGGTATTCTCCTGGTGCTTTGGGAATGGCCTTGGATTTTGTGTAACGGGTAATGCGATCGTGTCTACTTTTGTCGACAAGATAAAAGTGAGGTGATTGACGTCGTTGCGACCTGGTTACAAAGATTGGAGAATCGAACGTGTAACTTCTGAACGTCGTTGCGGATTGTCACGTGCTTGTTTTGGGCCTCGTCATAAATGATATTTTGTGATTGGACCACAAAGGATTTGGTGGGTATGTAGAAAGTGGATTGTTGACAGTTAGGAGGCAATATATTTGAGCATTGCATGTGGACTCCTAAATTGATTCATCTTTGAGGTTGAGTATACCGGATTCGAGATAATAAGGGAGTCCTGTAGAATTTATGGGAGTTATAAAGTATTCTAATTAGTAGCGACTTTGGTCACAAGATTTGGAAACGTAAAGGAATAAAGATTGAAGTAGCTAGTTATAATGGAAATGTTGGTGGCTAAATACGTGGTATTGGAGAGGAATAAAGTTAAAGTGGAGACTTGAATTATCTATCGAGACTGGAGGTATTTGTCTCGTGTTACATGGATGTTTTTCCTTGTGGCGTAAATTTCGAGATAACAAAGCCTGCACCGACCTCGGTCTCGAGCTGCTCTGTTCCTTCTCTCCTCCATCTTCCAGCCGTTTCTCAACGTGGTGAGGATGGTCACGACTTCGCCATGACATCGCCGCCGATTTCTTATTTTTGAGTTGCCTTACGAGCTTTGTTGATTGAAAAACAAAGAACGAAAGGTAGTGAGTCATCCCCTTCGACATTTAGATTCCGACCACGACAGGAGGCAAGGCCGGTAGTCGTAGTTTTGTTTGGTTGTCCTTGTTTTCCCTGCAGTGTTAGTTTTTCAAGCCAATCTTTGAGCAGGGAGAATTGAATGATTGAAGTTCTGAAATTTTGGATGGTTCTTTGTTTTGTCTGACGTGTTATAGATGTTAATATACTTGGTTTTGATTTTGGTTGAGATTTGACCAATTAAAGTTATGGATTTACTGCTCAGCTAGGGATTTGATTCCATTTGTTAACTTCTGGTGAGGTAGTGATCTTGGAGTGTGAGAATGGTAGGAATTGTTAAACTGGATGTTGATATTCGTAGGTGAGTTAACTACCATCAATACGAGATTCCGGCTTTGTGGTATCTAAGCCTATGGCCTTGTGACGTCAGTACTTTCAGGAATGTGAGGGGACTAAAAAGGAAATTTGGTACAGCAATTAAAAGTGGCATTGCTTGCAGAGTGTCAACTCTGCCGGATTAAGGATATATTTAAAGAAGAAAGTGGACCCGTAAAACCAAAGTGCAGATTGGTGGGGTTTGTTCTTTCAGAGCATTCTTTGAAGGACTACTTGATACGTGTAGTCTTACTTTTGTAAAATAAAGCTTTGGGTTCTGGAAGGTGTTTGGACTGAAGTTATAACTGATCAGATTCTAGTTTGGAGCATAACGGTGATACAGCGCCAAGATTGAAACCAAGTGGTATTTCGTTTTTGGGGAAAAGGCAAGAAGGAAATCAGAAATAAGGTTATTTAGTTAATCCTTCTTAATTATGACATTTGACGGACAACGACTTGCTCATACAACTTTGAAGTGATTGGTCAGCTTTATTTGAATGGAAGGTCGATACGGAAAAAGAATGTATAAGGATAAGAATTTCATTCGGGATTGTATGGTGGTAGGACCACTTACTGTTCCAAAAATGACTCGAGGAATCATTATTTCTGTAAACATGTGTTGGTATTTTCATTGAATAGACATTTGATTTGAGGTTACCATCATGTCAGTTCTCGTGGGACGAGCTATTGATTGGGACCTCTGCAGTGTAATTGAGGTTTGAGAGTCTTATGGTTATCTCTGCAGTGTAATCAAAGATTTCTTTTCTTTGATGCAAGTCAACGGAAACTAGTGGTTATGAGTTGGCTCGAGCAAATTTAAGTTGTGGGGTTTATCTTGTGATTTCAGCGAGCCCTGTGGTACTTGAGATATTTTCTCCCGAGTTGAAGATCATATGGGAGAATTTGAGTTGCATCGAAATGCTATTGTGATATTGGTCAATCTAACAGTTCTGGTGTTAGTCGACGGTTATGAAAATTGTTTTTTTTGAAGTCATATTGGATTGGGTTATTGGTGATAGTTGAGGTACCTAGTTGGAAACCTCTGTTGGTTGTCACCTTTGACGATGACTCAGGTCTCACTCTTTTGTGAGTTATAAGTTTGGCGGTTCCTTTATTCTTAGACGAGATTGGACTTTGATAAGTCAGTTTTATTTGAAACCAATCATGAGTATTTGAGTGCGAGGAGCACAAATTGAGGACTCATCCAGAGACCATGAGAGATATTTCCTCCAGTTCAGTGGTATGGAGTGATGTGACAACAAATGTAACAGGAGAGGTAAAACTTTGGGATTCTCAACGGTTTTTGTCAGTGTCTGTGTACGATTGGTTGTTACTATTTTGATTTGTATAATATGGCGTTTTTTTTTTGCACCCAAGGTCGACTTGATGAGATGTGGATGATAGAGATTGTGGGACTCTCTGATGTTTGAGTCCATAGAAGCGGATCAAGAATCGTGATTTATTTTACGGCTTTAAATGGAGTTTCACGCATCTTTGGGGACTCGATAATAATTCAGCTTGATCTTGCACTTTTGCATGGGTGAATAGACAAAGATGTTTATTCATGTCACGAGATATTGGTTGAGTTTTCTGAATTACAATTCGGGGGTAAGTGAGATGGACAACTCTCTTCCATAGAGTTATACTGATAACTGAGGTAAATCAAAAGGTAAATGGAATTACTAAAGAATTGGAGGAGCATGAAGATGTCGCGTCCTCAGTCTTGGCAAGTACGCAAATTTCGAGGACGAAATTTTTATAAGGAATAGAGAATTGATACAGAAATATTGAGTGATCTTGTTGAAAACAAATTGAAAGTTTTCTGCGACAATGAAGCTGCAGTCTTCTTTAACAAGAATAGTAAAAGGTCAAATAATTCAAAACATATGACCTTAAGTATTATAGTGTCAGAAAAAGAGTGAAACATGGTGATATTGATGTTTGCACTATCAGGACACCAGATCAGTTGGCAGATCCGTTTAGAAAAGCTTTGCCTGTGGCAGCTTTGAAGGAGCATTGCAAGAACATGGGAGTGTTAACCAGTTTTGATGATGCTTAGGTTCAGTGGGAGCAGAGTTAATTAAACAAGAAAATTTTCTGTTTTTATTTCTAGTTACAGTTCTTAGTTTTTCTGTTTTCTACAGAATTATGTATTTCACGTTTTGATTCAATAAATTGAGCAATTGTAGGCAGTCTTATGTATGCACAAGTTTGTACTAGACCTGATTTATCTTTTATTGTTGGTATGTTATCCAGATTTCAATCTAATCCAGGTTTTGATCATTGGACAGCAGGAAAGAAAGTCTTAAGATATTTACAGAAGACTAAGAACAATATGCTTGTGTTTAAACGTGTGAAAGATCTAGAACTTATTAGATTTACAGATTCAGATTTTGCAGGAAACTATCCTGCATCGTGTAAATCTACTTGTGGTTATGTCTATATGCTAGCAGGTGGTCCCGTAGCCTGGAAAACAATGAAACAATCATTGATAGCTACTTCCACCATGCAAGCAGAAATTATAGCATTATATGAAGGTGTTTGTGAAGGATTATGGATCCGAAATTCATTTTGGATACAGAAATATTGAGTGATCTTGTTGAAAACAAATTGAAAGTTTTCTGCGACAATGAAGCTGCAGTCTTCTTTAACAAGAATAGTAAAACGTCAAATAATTGAAAACATATGACCTTAAGTATTATAGTGTCAGAAAAAGAGTGAAACATGGTGATATTGATGTTTGCACTATCAGGACACCAGATCAGTTGGCAAATCCGTTTACAAAAGCTTTGCCTGTGGCAGCTTTCAAGGACCATTGCAAGAACATGGGAGTGTTAACCAGTTTTGATGATGCTTAGATTCAGTGGGAGCAGAGTTAATTAAACAAGAAAATTTTCTATTTTTATTTCTAGTTACAGTTCTTAGTTTTTCTGTTTTCTACAGAATTATGTATTTCACGTTTTGATTCAATAAACTGAACAATTTTCAGATATTTGATGCAGTAGTTATTTTCAAATGATAAGTTTACTACTGTTTTCGGTTCTCAGTTCATGATTATCAAGTGGATTTGTATATATGCATATATTCAGGTTAAAAGCAAGTTATGTATCCACTTGTGTTATATTAGCTTGCATTGTGATTTTGATGTTCAAAATATTAGGTTGGACTATTTGTTAAATGATGAATTTACCTGTGATATACATTTTTCATTTGACTGCAATACATTAGGAATTGAGTTCATGTGGAGTATGCAGATGGTTAAAGTAGTCTGGAACAGACTTGTTCATTACATGCTTATTTCCAGGTTCTGCAATTGTAAGTTTATTTTGACTGAACTGAATGGATTTTGAGTGAGTTACTTCTCATGCGCACTTCAGCTATATTTGGAGGATGTTTCAATTAGTATTATGCTTTAAAGAATGATGGTTCAAAGTGGGAGATTGTAAGAATCAGTATTGAACTCATCATCAAGCATTAAGTCAAATACTAGTTGGATGCGAACTCATATATAGGAGTTGTAAGAGTCATTCATTCTGGTTTAATTAAGGACTAAGTATATCAAGTTCTTGATTGTAAGAGAGTCCATGATCAATACTGTTTTGCTATCTGTATTGGTGTTGCATAAGGAGATCTATTTCAAGTGAGACTTGGACAGCAAGACAAGTCTTTATAGGAAATTGTTTGATGTTCAATGAGCTCTATATATAAGAGGTTTTGGTCCCTGCTTTCTACGCTAATTCAGACTTTCAGAACCTATCTCATTAATGGTGTCTAAAGCTTGTAGAAAGGAGAAGACTAAAGCAATCAAGAACAGCAGTTTGGACGAGTTGACAGCACAACTAGAAGCCATGGATATATGTGAGGAAGAAGGTATTATGTTCTTACCATTTAGCTAGTTCATAAGGATGCTTTGTGTTAATGTGTTTGTGTTTTTGCAATTGATCTTGATTAATGCTGATTATGTCTACAATTTGGTATCAGAGCATGACAAATTGCAACACAAATCATCTTAAGAAAACATAATTGCATGAACTAGGGCACCTTAAGCTACTGCGTTTTCATAAGAACAACAAGAAACCTGGAAGCATAAGTTTCCTAAAGCAAAGCGTAGCTAGCTGAGCACACTTCATCGAATACTTCCACGCAAGAAACCTGTTAGTTTGCAAGCAAATGTTTATGTCGTCTGCATGCCCACAACTTCAAACTGTACTGTACTAGGTGTGGGGCCCGCGCACGGGGCGCGGGTGGCAGTGATAAAGAGTGTGAAAGCAAGAAAAAAGAAATTGAGAATTAAGATTTGTGTCAGCTAATAGTGCATTTATATGATTCTAATGAGGGCAAGGTATAGTTATAAATTTAGACTTTTTTCAGCATTCATGAGCATAGATAGCGTACATGTTTCATAGTTAGATTACACATTAGAGGTTTTTATGCTGTCATAGATTAGTCTCGCGCGTTGCTGCGAGCTGACATCGTCATGACTTATTTTAAGTTGATTCAAAGAACATAAACAATTTCAATAGCTTGCCAGTCATACTAACAGCAACATAAGTAGATAAGAAAGACAACTAAGTTTTAAAGGACATCAGTCAATGTTTTAGTACTATTGAGCAAACTACCACACGCAAAAAATGTCCATTCAAAAGCAGGCTAGTTTTTTTGGTCAAAAAAGATTACATGATTTGAAGTGAGGACTTGTTGATCAAGCTGATTTATATTCAATAGTAAGATAACACTAATGAAGTAATAGAGTAAGCGGAAGATGCTAGCAATTAAAAGCGAAGAGATACACTATGCCTATCTTGAACTATTTCTCGAATCTTCTTTTCATTTTTTCACAGCAAAGATTAATACAGATGAAACGTATTACATCATGAAGCTACAGTAAGCATAAGAAGAGCAACAAAGGACCACAAAACTAAATCCAACTTTGTATAGGGTGAACATGAATTCCCAAGTAACCTTTCAAACAAAGGACGCTACTGGACATAGGTTCAAAGAAGTACGGGTTCAAACCTGGAAATCCAAAACAAAAATAATTTTAGTCCAACTTAAGACCAGAACATTCTCTATTGTGGAGCGATTAATTATTGATCTTACAATCTTAGGGACACTTCCCTAATTGAGTAATAAAATTTTACCTCTACATTCATATTCTATCTAACAAATCTATCAATGCATAATGAAGAACCACTCACACTTAGAAAATCCACACATACCTATAAACCTCAATACCTAAGCCGCTGCAGTTGTATACACACAAAAATGATCCAACTTTTTTATCAAAACAAACAATGAAAAACTAACAATAAGAGACAACAAACAATCACTTCAATTCAAAAGACCATTCACACCCATCTCTTTCTTCCTCATATACGAAACCCAAACGGCCAACTCCAATCAAGGAAATATCAAACCTGCTAGCGAAATCCTAAAAAAGAAAAGCATAAGAATCACAAATCAAACTAACAAATCTTCATAACTGCAATGAAAATAATACCCACCTAAAACGTAAACCCCCAAAGCTTGCCCGCGCCCTTGCTGCGGGTTTTTATAATGGACATACAGTGGAGAAGTAAATCACAATTTAAGAGATATTAACCAAATGATAGTCGATGTATGTTATTGATTTAGAGATTATAAATGCTGTTATTATGACCAGATTTGAATATTACATATTTAAGAATGGATGTCTTGAGCAGCAGAGCATGAGTTGGTATTTTAGCCAAGGAGCCGTTTTTCGAATCTTCTATGAACCGTTATTATGACCAAGGTATCCTACATTTCGAGTTCTTCAAATGTATTGTTTGTTGGTTCTTATGCTGTCCAGCACCTTCCACGTTCCCATAATCAGCTGCATTAGCTTTCAGATTACATGTCCCCTACAACAATAAATCAAATGTAGTAAATCATTCATCACTGATCACTCTAAACTCATTTAAATGTCTGAATTATAAATATTTAGTTTAGATACAACAGTACTTACTTGATACAGGGAAGTCCTAAACTGAAGTGTGTTAAAAACAATAATAAAAAGGAGAAAAATAAATCAAGAATTACACTACATACTGCATTTGCTTCAGTAATTTCAAACAGCTACATCATTGTATTCAGATGATAACTATCAGAGAAAGGTAAAATACAATGTTTGAAGAATTCAAGTACACTAACGAAGAATTCTTCAATAAAATAATAAAAAAGGCATGCAGATATACAATTGTCTATTTTCAGGAAGAAAAATGCATTGTTGTAACCAAAGAACTTACATGAACAGTTACCCATAGCAACATAAAATGGACTTACTTACTGGGCACATGTGAAGACTTATTTTATCAAGTGTCTTTTGTAAACTGTCAGAACAACTCTACAATTAATATTTGACAATTGTTAACGAAATTAGAAAGCAATGAGTATAACATAAGATGTAAAAGATACCAGGAATGAATGAAGAACATTGGCTATCAAACCATAGGTTTAACATGGTTTGATTACTACAGCTTTGATATGGTAATCCTAGTTTTTAAGGATTGGATTGTCAGGGAACTTTCTTATTTGATTACTAAGCTTTAGTAGAGTAATCTACGGGATTGGTTCTATAAAGCTGTATTTATGTAAGATAAAACATATAGTATAGTTCACATGTAATATTACTGCAGGGGTTGGGAAGAGGGTTTGCATTAGAAGTGGCAGAACCTGCAGTAGTTTCTGAACCAGTGGTTTAAGGGTTGTTAGTCCCCCCTCCCGGCCTGTGCCGCACCCTGATTCCCTGAAAGAGCAGTAAGATTTGGATTCTACGTACTGATCTAAGAGGTATCAATCACACTATTATTGAACCATCATCAAGCAAAAACTTGGATTCTACTGCATTCCTATGTCAACTCATTAACACCATATCATGAAGCACATTTCCATAGCATGGAAAGCTTTTCAAAAAGAGCAAATCTTTTAATCCCAGCACTACCAATAAGCTTAAACATTAAAATTCCTCAACAATATCAGATAAATAGTGACAAATTACAAATTGAAAAAACAGAACAACTTCATTAATGGACTCCAAGATATGAAAGCTGAAAACCCATAATGTGCCTAGTTCAAACAAAGATGGAGTTAACTTAATAAGTTTAAAGAAAAGAAGATTAAAGATTTACCTTTGCTTCCCAGAAGTATACATCACAGGGCAATAAAGAGGATCTTCATACGGAATTCATGTTTTTGATGTGGTGCCACCTCCACTTCCTCAAGTAATGTTGAAAAGATCACTTCAATAACACCCCGGGGACTGCATCCAGTATTCTCAATCTGAAACCAAATCAATTGGAAGAGCCACACAAACAAATTACTTCCTCAATCATCAAGAAAGGAATTAACAAAATCTCAAAATTCACCCAAATGGGAAATTTAACGACTCAATTTTGAAGAACAAACACAATCAATCAGCAAGAACTTGATTTAGTTTACCTTTGTGTTGCGGGTATCGTCGTTGCTGGAGCCTTGATCTCTCTCTCACAGCCATGTTCCTTTTTTAGAAAAAGATCGAAGAAGAAAAGGGCAACAAATTGAACAGTAATTTGGTAGGCTCAATCTCCTGTCTTCTGTCTTCATTTTGGTCAGCTCAATCTTCTGTCTTCTGTCTACGTTTTGGCGATCGGGATTTTGGTAGCTCCAAACCTTCTGTCTTTTGTCTTGGTTTTGGTAATTTAGATTTTGGGCAGCTCCAGAAGTTTCGAGGAAAACGAAATCGAGGGCAAGCCATCAGATGAAAACCCGATCGAACGGCGCAAATGCAAAAATGCAACCCGACCCGCCCGCCCCATTACTGTTCAATTGAACAGCACAACCTCCAGAGCTAGCAGTTCAATTCTTGAAAAACTAAAAAAATCTTTCAATATCACACGAATAAAATGCAAGCTCGCATACATTGTATATGATTTTATAAGTTGATTTAGAATGACATTGATGTTCATTCAAATATTACAACAGACGCATCAATAGCTGCAGTGGTTAACATTTTATACACCAAGACATAAATTCTTCATTGAAACTGAAGATAAAAAAAAAACCTTGCATATATTTCACTGTTCTCATATCAGCAATATAAAGAATTACCTTATCTTTCACTATGAGGCGGAATAAGTTTCCATACTGGTGGTACAGTAAGATATCTGACTTTATATGGCAGAGGAAGCTGTAAAAGAGGTAGCCATCATAAATAAAACTACAAAAAATAGTTCAGAAATAAACATATACTGACCGCAAAAAATAGTGGAATCAGCTAACAGAAAATCAAAATTCGAGGAATTAGAAAAAAGAAAAGAAAAAAAAAGGCAGGGATAGAGAGATTAGTATACCTTTACCTTACTATTAGTTTCACTAAAACTCTGAACTCTAAACATGCATATACTGCAGGGAAGCCAAAAGCACTGTCAGATTCCTGGTCCTCCGTTGACAAAGACAAAGAAAAATTCAATTGAAATATTATAGCAACCCCTGGAAGCATAAACAAATATATATATAGTGATGAAATGATATTGAACATGAACCTTTAATGCTTGATCATGGGCTTGATCAGTCACATCCATCAATTGATATCCATGATCAATAAGTAGCTGACTTATCATACCTGCAACTGTTAGAATAATATATAAACCTATGGGTATTGTAATCTCAGTCAACCCCAGATGAATTGTGAAAGGAGTAGCACCTCAGAGGAGGTTCCAATATCATGCATCAGAACCTTTGCATCGATCAATATCTTAATGTCTTTACTCCTCCACCAACTCGTCGAACAAAATGATTTAGAGGCTCTGCAAAACAATACCAAACTTCATTATTCGATCAAAAATCTCACAAAAAATTATGGAGAATGCAAATCTACTGATAGGTATACCACATTAATCAGCGTCACATCTCTTCATCTTTGCTAATTCCTCCAAATCCGAGCTCGATTAAAAACATGTAGAAACCCAAACACATAGAATAGAGAAAGGGAAAAGAGTCGGATCTCCCTTTGTCTATTTTGTATGGGTCTCTGCATGTTGGGATGGAGCTTCGGCGAGAGAAGAATAAGACCATACAAAATAGAACAAATGGGTCTCTGCTTTGAACAAATTTATATCTATACACTATCAAACCTATTTCAGCTGATACAGACCAAAGACCCAGTGAACATCCAGCGTTAACAATTCATATATATGTTAGACTTCAATAAAAGATACTGCGACAATACCAAAATGACTAACAAAAAACTAAGACCCCCATGCAGTAATCAACAACAGCAAAACTACTATACACATATAGTAAAGCAAGTAAACTATTTGTATTTGTAAAAAGGGGCAGCCAATAAACATGCAAATAAGCAACAACTGGAAAATTTGGTGTGAAAACACATATATCAAAAAACTACATATTCATGTATAATATTCCAGACTGACAGAAAACATATAGTAAAGCAAGTAAACAATTTAAAACATATAAATACTTAACCAAAAACTACAGCAAGATCCAACTC
This sequence comes from Potentilla sterilis, assembly GCA_963682095.1. NCBI lineage: Eukaryota > Viridiplantae > Streptophyta > Magnoliopsida > Rosales > Rosaceae > Potentilla > Potentilla sterilis. The sequence goes on along the minus strand of OY821757.1, from coordinate 41,323,571 downwards.
ACTTTCCCCTTCCTGGAATAGGCAACTGACGCTAATAACAACACACACAGCAATTAAGCTAGCAAGAATATAGTGTTTTACCTATCTTCCTGTAACAGTATAATATCTGTAGTAAGATACTTGCTATCTAACAAACAAAGAAACCCACACGAATGAAAAATAAATCCATACACCCATTGATAGAAATAGATAAAAAAAAAAAAAAACACAACAAACCAACAAAAACACAACCAAAGCACATAAAGATCAGGAACAAAACAGCAGAACAGAACCAACCAACTATATAACCTGATCTCAGAACTACCTCTGTCTTGGCTTCACTGTCATCTCTATCTTACTTGAGAAAAAATACAAACGGGTCAAGATTCCTTGCCCAATCTTCTACTCTTTCTTTGACAGCTATACCTAACCTCCTCCACTTTTCAATGATATAAAAAGCCAGAACTGTTTCCCCTTAAACTCTTCCACCGTAAACCATAAATGCCTAAAAATAATGAAGGTGAATTAGATCCGGGCATTTATTTACTTCCAGTATATTTATTGAAAATAGAAGAGGTAGACAGACAATACCAGAAGAGCTATTGAAAATACATCTGAAATGCAAGGGTTATTACCACAACACTATTCTGTGTTGAGCCTCCTAAAGATATAAGTAAAGCCTTCGTGTGGTGTATCTAACATGAGTTATTCGCAAAGTCATATAACTCGGATTACTCACTACATTCATAAACTATAATCAATACTATGTATTAAAACAGACAGAGCACATATGAAAAAATAACTATCCCAAACTGATTTGCATATGATACTTATTATTACTTTAGTGACCTGTCCCCTTGATTTCAAAGAAGACAAACAAAGTTCAGACAATCCAGAAATTTGAAGAACAAACTTAATATATATGGCAGTCACAATGAGAATCAAATCAAACCTTTGATGAAACTAATAAAAGAACTGTGCAGTATATACCTTGATAAGAAGAAGTCTTCAGAAGTCCGCCAATCAAGAAGCAACTGCAAGATATATCATGTTCTTCTTCCAAGAAACACTTACATATAGCATGTTCATTTTTTAGGTTCTGTATCATAATGCTGATTGTCTGCAGCAACTGAAGTGAAACAGTCATATTTCTGCTAATCTTCAATATACGTACAAACTCTCCCATGATTTGCTTCTCCATAAAAAATCTAGACAATCAACAGGATGAGATTAAAATCTAACAGCATCATGTGCATCAAGAAAAAGTAAGCTTTGAGAAGTCATACTCAAAAAAGGTCATGTCATGCTGGTCACCATAAGTTATCAACTCCGCAATTGATCTCAGAGCTTCAATAACGAAATCCTTCATAACAGACTAAATATCAGTACACTGAGAGAGAAAATTGCAATAAGATACTTCAGCTTAAGGAGGCAGAAATCGTCCAATTACCTTGTTAACGTCATTCACAACTTGAATTTTCACCAGCTGATCAGTTAAATACCTGCTCCACGAAGGCATTTTTTATTAATAAAACTACAGAAATATAATTACTACCAACATAACATATCAAGGGTGGTGCTATTAATACACCCTGTTGTTATTCACACACCCCTCCCATGATGAAAGCCAATCATAAAGCAAATCTAAGGAGTAATTTTGTAAATACATGTAAATTATAGTCATAGAAAAATAGATGGGAGTGTGTGAATAGCAAAATAGGGTGTGTTAATAGCAGTACCCCAAAACAAATAAGAAAAATCAAGTTACAAACCTCACCAATCCTCTCATACTTCTGAATGACAGATAAGACATTACGCTTCAAAAGAACTGTAGGGTTCGAAAATAATGAAGGTGACAAACAGGAGATCAAGAAGAATGTAGTATTTCCCATAAACTCGAACTTCTTTTTGTCTCCAGCAGGCTCAACAACAGAAAAATCATCATCCTCCATGCCAGCTCCAATCAACTGAAATACAGTAAATAATTATAAAGTTGGCAGCACAACAAACAGAGAAATCCAAGTACCCCAGTAACATTATTGGCGACAACGTAAGAAATATGTCGAGCCAGGAATACATTACATATTGGTAGAAATAGAAGTAGCAAATAACATTTTCAATACGAATTTTGTTGATTGCGGATGGCATGCCTGTCTGTTGTGTCCTCATCAGCATAACAAATCTATGAGGTAAAAGAAAAACACATCAATCTCATGTTTTCTATGTACAACCCAGAAAAAGGAACTAATGTACCTCTTTTTGCCAGATCCTTGGCAGGAACTCTTCAGCTGATAGATCGCTGCTAATCGTTGCACCTAACATATTCAGAAGTAGTATATTAATAATTGAAAATACCCTTGGAATGTAGGATATAGATTAAACAAACACTTTCATTTGGTGTACTGAAAATTGAAAATCAACCTTCACAAAGCACATTTCACATCACAAATATTGCGGGGGAGTTCATACAAACTAATTTTCTAGCTTTGGTATGAATAGGGAGGGGAGAGAGTTGAGAGATAACCCAATTTGAATTCTCAAAATGAAAGCACCTCATTGGCTAAAACAAAAAATAAATATTTCAGATACTCCAGTCAACTAAACTTATTCAAGCTTGTAGGAAGTTGCAATGGTGAATCTACAGCAAAAAGAACTAACAAACTGTAAATCGAAGTGATAAATCAGAATTCCATACCTGAGCACAATCCCGCAAATGCATAGGATGAAAAGAGAACATATCTACTCCATCCAAAACAATTTGCTCTAATTTCTACAAATAAAAAAAAATAGAGCTGAAAAGTAGTCTTTGGTTTCAATAGTGAGTCACTGGAACAAATGATATTAAGTTGCATGCACCATTACCAAAAAATGAGAAGAGTTTTACCAAATTTATTTGTTCAAGATCAACACCTCGGCGCAGCATTCTGTCTCGACGCTTCACAGCCATCATTTCTTTACGATGTTTTTTCTTAGTACCTGATTGGTAGGTCAATTGAAGCGATAAAAATGTGAGCGGAAAGCAGGGAAGATAATCCACTGGATTAAACAAAGTGTGATATCATAGAGGATAGCCGTTTTTGATATACAAAAGATCCCTCAAATATTTATCACCCATGGTATCATATATGAGGACAAATGATCACATAGTCATACCAATGAGATCCTAAGTATCCACTTTACATCATATTCCATGTTGAAGACACTATTTTTGTGCTACTCCGTATGAAGGATGAAGAAAACAAATGAAATAATTTTTGAATTTGGCTGAAGTTCAATTGAAACCCTATATATGAATTCGGTGCTCAGGCAGAAAACAATCTTATTCAGTTCATGAATGTACCCAGTTATATATATTCAGTTCGGTGACGCCGACGACGGCGACAGAGGGGCCGGAGTCCTGGAGGGACATGCGGACGCGGAATGGGCCGGGAGAACGGGACTTGGTGCGCAATTGTAAATTTCACACTTGAGTGACTTCACAGAGCTGCAGCATCAATTCTCTCCTCCCTCACAAAACAGAAAACTGATTTCACAACAGAACAAACATCAATTATCTCCTCCCTTTACTCCCTGACATAATCTGGCCATTATAAATTTATAATCATAATCTTATCTATCCATTCATGATTCACCAACACAGCAAGTCAGCAACAATATATTGAGAGAGGAGTGTACCTGGCGGGCGAGCGGGCTGCAAGCCACAGAACCGAGAGACTTGAGAGAGTCGATGGCTCGATGAAGTCGAGCAACCAAGAGACAGAGAGAGGAGACTCCAGTCGATGATGGGTGGTGGCTCCAGTGAGGTGGATGGATCGGTGGGGAAGAAGCCGAAGCGGTGGTCTGGGTTTGGCTGAGGCAACACAAAAACAGTAGAAGTGGTGGTCTGGTCTGGGTCTGGGTTCGGCTGAAGAAGATGAAAATATTCGGATGAAAATAAGAGAGAGAATCAGATCGGATCGGGGCTTCCAGAAACCAAATGGGAGCAGGTGAGAAACGAACGACCCAGAAGAAAAGGCGAGAACAGAGCCAGCACAGTGTGCCGCACGAACCGCACGCTGTGAGAGCACTGGTCATACTGTTCAAGTAGGAACAGTAAAAGCGGAAAACCCACATCTGTTATATAGGTAATATACTATTCATGGCATCCCAACCCTGAATGACCTCATCTTATATACTCACAAAATGCAACTAAAAATTATAGATTCAGGATTCTATTCTTGAACCTAATTGTCATATTGTTATTCTTGCTATATGTAGTCAAGAAAATTTAAAAAAAAATAGAGGATGATCACTCAGGCCCGGCCATGTTTATCGGGAGACCTAAGGCGAAGGTTAAGATGAGGCCTCCCATAGACTTAAAACACAATTACGGGAAAGTAAAAAATAATTAATATAAACTCGGTATCAACAAAACAGACCTAGGTGAGAATTGAACTTGGACTGGTCCAAAACCATTTAAACTACTTACCACTCTACTGTAACATCAAGCATAGCAGACTCTAACACAAAAATTATTATATTTACGATGCCATATATATGAAATTCACATAAAGAGAGGCCCTATTACCACGGAGACCCTAGATCTATGCCTAGCCTGTCTATAGTCAGGGCCGGCACTGTGAGCACTAGGGCTGGGCATAAATCCGATTTTAGCTTGAATCCGATTCGATCCATCCGAAATTTCCGGGTTGGATAATCGATCCGAAATATTTAGGGTGAGAAAAATTATGAACCGATCCGATCAATTAAACCAGGTTGGATTTGGATCAACCTCATAAACCATCCGAAAAAAAAACGAACCGATCCGAATTTTTTTAATATACATTTATATACTTTTTACATACGTATCGCATTATTATTCGTTGGTTCCATGTCTTTACCATGTACTCTCTAACACTTAATCTAATGATCTATCCATATGAAATCCCTAACACCCCACTTCATTCTCTCATGTCAACCCTTTATGATAAATTTAAATTTGGTTATGTACTAAGTATGGAATTATAGTTATGGTGATGGATATAATGATTATGATAATTGATTTGAATCATTTTATGGAATTATAATTATGGATTGTTTGTTGCATTTTGAAATTTTAATTCCTAAGAAAGTAGGCTTTTTGAATTCGGATCAAAACCGAATCCGATCCGAACTGATCCGGAAATTCGGATTGGTTTAATATTCGGATCACTATTTTAAAATTCGGATACGGATGAAGAAAATGTCAAACCGAATTATTCAGATTGGATATGGATTTGCTTCAAATCCGATCCGAAATCCGGATGCCCAGTCCTAGTGAGCACTCCATGAAGTGATGAAGGTTTATATTTGTAGAACAAAACCGGTTTCTAATTCAAATAGTAGTCGAATTCTAATTTTCATCGACTGTTAATTTGTGTTTTGTCTGCGTAAAGATACAATTCATTAGCATACATAAGTTCCATTATAAATTGAATCAATCGAACCGAGCAATCTTCTCACAATTTTTCACATTGAGACTATTTTTTCCTCTTCAAAATTTCTTCTCACCTTCCCAGACCAGACCAAAAACAAAAAAAAGTCTCCATCATCGGGAAAAAAAATAAAAAATAAAAACAACAACAAAAAAACAATCGCCGACCCAATCAGAAGTTTCAGAACGAACAAACAGAAGCATCATCCAACTACCATTCAACTCCCGCACTCCACATCCGCCACGCGTCCCTCTCCCATTACCCACTCCCGTAAGCTAGATACCCACATCAATCTCCTACCTCACCCCCTTAAAACCCTCCGTCCTCCTCTCATTCCCAACCGTCAATAACACCGAATCTCTCCTCTGACTTTATTTTAACGGTCCAGACTATCATCCATCCAACCTCCTACCGCAGGAGATTACAAACGTCGTCGTCCTCCCCTAGTTTATATAAAGAGTGCTGAAGAGCCCGGGCATAGCTACCATTCTTAGTTTTCTCAAACCATGAATCGATTCCTCTCTCTCTTCCTCTTCTCCTCTCTCCTCATCTCCCTCGCCCGTGCTGACGTGGACGGCGCCGATCCGTTGATCCGCCAAGTCGTTGACGGCGCCGATGAATCCCACCACCACCACCACGGTGAGAATCTCGGAGCGGAGCACCACCACTTCTCGCTGTTCAAGAGCAGATACGGCAAGTCGTACGCGAGCCAGGAGGAGCACGACTACAGATTCGAGGTGTTCAAGACCAACATGAGGAGGGCCAAGAGGCACCAGAGGCTGGACCCCACCGCCCAGCACGGCGTTACTCGGTTCTCCGATTTGACTCCGGACGAGTTCAGGAGGAGCCACTTGGGGCTCCGCGGGCTGAAGCTGCCTGCAGATGCCAACACTGCGCCGATTTTGCCGACCGAGAATTTGCCGGACGATTTTGATTGGAGAGAGCGTGGAGCCGTTACTGAAGTCAAAAATCAGGTCTTTAATTAATTTGAATTTTTTTTATATATATAATTAGGCTCGGGATTAATTAGATTTAATTACGTTATTTAGTTAATTGTTGAATTGATTTGGGAATTTTGTTTGATTTGGAAAATTAGGGTTCGTGCGGATCGTGCTGGAGTTTCAGTACCACCGGAGCTTTGGAAGGTGCACACTTCCTTGCGACTGGGGAGCTTGTGAGCCTCAGCGAGCAGCAGCTTGTGGATTGCGACCACGAGGTTTGACTTTTTTTTTTTCGGTTATGATTCTCAAATATGGGATTAAATAATTATACTTGAATATACTTGTTGATCTTATTAGTGCTTAATAATCCCTTAAACCCAGAGTTTATAGGAATTGGTAATTTTTAGTACCATGAAGATATTTCTAAAAATTGACTGGGTTCCATGTGTGAGACCCACATGGAATGAGATATTAGAGATGCTTACTGCTATGTGTTGAGGGGATAGTGGACACTTTTGTCACTGGTTCTTGCTTTTGATTGGTAATATGACAAACTAAGCTGGATGTCATCACTGACAGTGGACTGTTGGGATTGGAAGTTCATTATCAGATAGATGCATATACCTTAGCCTTTTGTTTTCTTGAATTATCAAGTCAAATTTAGGCTCTAGGTTGCTGGCTACATGTAATTTCTTTGAATGTTGAATTTCTACCGACATAAGCCAAAGAGAGACATAAAAGTACAAGAATGACAAAACCTAGTGGTCCAACTGGTGTACAAATATCCTTTTTCTATTGTCATGTGAAGTTTTCAAATTTATTGAAGGACTTCAATTTAATACACTTTGGAAGTAGGTACTTGATTTTGTATGCAGTAATACTGCCTATCATTTGATATCAATGCATTCAATTGTACTAGACTGTACAAATTTATGTTCATGTTTAGTGTGTCATGCAATACATACAGATTCTGTATTAAAAATGTGGATTTGAACTTTTGATTTGATGTCTCCTAGAAAATGCAAGGCCCCCAATTGCTGTCTTACTTGTGTGTTAATTTTGACAGTGCGATCCAGAGGAGGCAGGTTCATGCGACGCTGGCTGCAATGGTGGGCTCATGAACAGCGCCTTTGAGTACACACTCAAAGCCGGTGGACTCATGAAGGAAAAAGATTATCCGTACACTGGTACTGATCGTGGAACCTGCAAGTTTGACAAGACCAAAATTGCAGCCAAAGTTTCCAACTTCAGTGTTGTCTCCCTTGATGAAGATCAAATTGCTGCCAATCTTGTTAAGAATGGCCCTCTTGCAGGTAATTTAGTATGATTTGTGTTCTTTGTTCTCTTCCTCCCTCTTTCAAGAAAAAGGGTTTCCTTATGCTATGATACAGGAAGAATAGTTGTTAAAGTCTGATATTAACTCTTGATATTGTTTAATTCCAGTGGCTATCAATGCTGTGTTCATGCAAACATATGTTGGTGGAGTCTCATGCCCCTACATTTGCTCAAAGAGGTTGGACCATGGAGTTTTGTTAGTTGGTTATGGTGCTGCTGGGTACTCGCCCGTCAGAATGAAGGAGAAGCCGTACTGGATCATAAAGAACTCATGGGGTGAGAACTGGGGAGAGAAGGGATTCTACAAAATCTGCAGGGGCCGTAATATCTGTGGTGTGGACTCCATGGTCTCAACTGTTGCTGCAGTTGAGCTATAGGTGTCAACCCTAAGTTATATGGTCATGTTTCTGTTTTGTATATACAAGAATTATGACATTTACTGGGCAACTCCATAGGCGACTTCCAAATAATCATATACATGTATTTATTCTTTGGGGTGTCCAAAACAGCTTAAATGTCCTTCTTATGTGGCATGTGTTTGTAATGTAAGTTCATCGAACTTCCATTTGGAGCTTTTTTATGGAGAAAACTCGGTATCTTAATCTATAGCATCGCTTCCAAATTTAGCGCTAGGACACATAATTGGCTTTGATTGCTAATTCATGAATTTGCCTCAAATGAACTGTCGACATACAAATTAAGGTAAATCATGGTTTCATCTTGCTTGTTCATTCCACGTTTGCGCTTCTGGTTCTCTATTTAACATTGGATTCAGTTCGTGACGATTCTGTAGCTTGGCATTGCATACTTAAGAGAGTATAAATGAAGCAATCTCCATTGCTGATTCTGTTAAACTATGCAATTGATAATGAGAGGGCATTCGACTAGAGCGCAATTGCAGTGAGCTACTTGCTCAAGTCGATTTGTGTCTAAACTTTAAAGGTAACCCTTTAGGGTAGGAACTTTGGTACTGAAGCCACTTGTTGAGAAGCCTGTCATTTACATAGATAATAGACGATTCCTATCATCTTATGAAAAGGGTTTTCTTTCGTTCACTCAATAATTCATATTTGGTTCACAGCTTTACACGATGATCGACTGGTTTACTAAAAAGAACACCATTCAAATTGTTTGACACCACTTCTTTCGTAACCAAAACAAATAAGATTTTACATGTTCAATGTGTGAATTTGATATGGGCATGAATTTAGTATGATTCTATACAAAGTTGCAGATTGATACGTGATAATAAGTTATAAGTATGCGCGATACTAATCGAGTTTAAACATTGAAGCCACACTTATTATAGATTTTTAATTTGAAATTATTATCAGAATTTAAACACCTTAACTATCTACGTGTTCAAGGAAGGTTAATTCCGTAACTTCCGTGGTGTGTCTTGTTCTAATAAGGCTAGTAGTCTAGATACTTTATTAGATAGGGAATCCCTGATTACCAGGGATACTTGATGTAATGCATATATAAAGGCCTCCTTATCAATCAATAAAGACACCGTTTATTATCATCTATTTCTCCTAGAACACGTTATCAGCACGTTGCTCTAGCCTCCCGTCTAATAGCCCTAAAACCCTAAAACCCTGATTCTGAATTTTTTTTCCGAAACCCTAATCCCGACCGCCGTCCTTACCTCCGGCACCGTCGGTCCATTCTCGGCAGTACCTGCGCTGCCGACCTGCCTCCCTGCCACGCCGTACCTTCACGAGCTGCTCCTCCTCTGCCTCTCGGCAGACCGGCTCGCCTGCAGCCCAACCCGCTCGCCAGCAGCCCTCCCTTGCGTGCTATTCTTTGCACGCATCCCTCGAAGACCAAAATTGCTCGCAAGCCAAGCAAGCGGCCCTCGAAGCCTTCTTCGTTGCTGAGAAGACATCAAGAAAAATCGAAGAAAACAAGCTTCCCCAAAAGTCAAGTTTCTTTCGATCAAGTTTCAATTGAAGAGGTAAATATTTTATAATCGTTCCCGCTTATGAAATTTCAATAGTTGGGTTGTGTTTTCCTCCGGGACCTTTTCGTGTCCCTGCTACCTCATCCCGATTCTATCGCTTCTCGGGACGGCATACGGGGATTTAGTCACCCCGGTGCCAACGTTTATTGGGGTAACTGTGATGTTACCGGCCACCGTTATGCTTGTGACTGTGATGTCACTGTGAACCATAACGTCTCTTTTTCAAAAGAAAATAAAGGGAAGATATCGATTGTGACTTGATGTCACATTATGCATCGATTTATGTGACCATAATATATCTTGGCACTGTTATAAAAGAAAAAGAAAAACAATCAAACTTGATTAGTATTCAAAATACTAATGTCTCCCTATTGTGTTCTGTAGATGGCTGACACTCAGCGTCCAGAATTCGACATCTTGGATGTCCAAGGCAAGGAATACAAGAGGTGGGTCTCAGATGTAGAGAACACCTTCATTGGCAAAAGATTTACAGCCACCATTGTCCCTCCTGAGGATGAAAACTTGCATGCTTCTCCTGAACAGAAAGCTCAAGCCCTGACGTTTCTCAGGCGCTATATCCATCCAACGCTCAAAAAGCAATACCTGAGGAAAACCGATCCCAAAGAGCTATGGGACATCCTCACACTACAAGAAAAAAGGGCTTTGCCGACGAAAAAAAAAAAGGCCGACGAAACACTTTTTTCGTCGGCTATTCCCAAGAATGGCCGACGAAAATTTTTGTCGTCGCAAAAAAAAAATTTCGTCGGCCATTCCCACAGAATGGCCGACGATTTTTTATTTCGTCGCTAAAAATTAAAAATCGTCGTCCCTAAATTTTTTTTTTTCGTCGGCTATACTCCTATAATGGCCGACGAATTAAAGTTTTCGTCGGCTATACAAATTTTGGAAGAATGGCCGACGAAGTTGACAATTTCGTCGGCTATAAGTCTTTATATTTTTAGATCTGGACAGAAGCTGCTCATTTGAAAAAAAAACGGGGGAAAGAGTGAAAAATCTGTGGGTATTGTTGAAATCCGTCCTCTCTTATATTGTGGAGCTATATATAGCTACGTATATGTGTATATATGTTGATTTTGAGTTTTAGTTGAGTTGATTTTGAGTTTTAGTGATTTTGATATAGTAAGTGATTTTTTGTTTTGTTGTTGTTTTAGTGTTAGAATGTATATGTATATATGTTGATTTTGAGTTGTAGTTGAGTTGATTTTCAGTTAGAGTATAATTATGTGTTTTAATTTAATAATGTTATTTTAATTAGTGTTAAAATATATATAAATATGTTAATTAATGGTTGTTGATAGTGTAATGAACTTAAATAATGGTTGTTAATTAATGGTATATATATATATGAGTTGATGTTGATAATAATATATATTGTAATATATATATGTGCTAATTAATTTCTTATTAATTAAAGTTATACATATATATTATTATCAGGCTATATATGGATCGAGATAAGAGATGGATTTCGCTTCCAAGGCATGACCGACGATACACTACAGGAGTTGTGGATTTTTTGCAGTTCGTCGAGGAAAATGCAAAGGAGAATTACCATTATTGCCCGTGCAAGAAATGTAAGTGTCACAGTGATATGTGTCGATTTCCGATTAGGACAGTATGGGAGCACCTAAAGAGTAATGGGTTTTGGCCGAAGTACACACGTTGGATATATCACGGTGAGCCATCATTAGATGGATCGCATGATCATGGGCAGTATTTTGAGGCGGGCAGTAGTAGTACATCCAACGATCCAACAATGGCATTCGTCAACGACGTGTTTCCTTTTGAAAGCGGTGTACGTGGGGAACAATATATGCAGGACCCGGTGCAGCCGTTCCCACAAGTTGTCAACACTGCTGCCTTTGACAAGTACAACAAACTGATTGCATTGCAACAGACCCCTGTGTCTTCAAGTTCTGAGAAGACAGTTCTTCAAAGTGTAATGGAGGTAATGAGGATTAAAGTCGAGACAAAAGGGAGCATCAGGCAAGTGGATGAATATCTACAGTATACTTCTTCGTTGTTGGAGGAGGGTCATCGTAATCCTACCAATCACCGTCAGGTCCGAAGTATCCTCAAAGATCTAGGGCTTTCCTACATTAAGATCCATGCATGCGCATTTGACTGCGTTCTCTTCTGGGGTAAAGATGCAGAAGGGAATGACCTTGCTAGCCTTGACGCATGTCCGATATGTCAGTCTGACCGATATAAGTTGACGGGAGCAGGCAATAGGAAACCTGTGAAAGTGCTTCGGTATTTTCCGTTGAGAGATAGGCTTGAGCGGTTGTACATGTCAGAAACCACCGCAAAAGCTATGAGGTGGCACGGTGAGCGGGACGCGGGAGACGCAGATATCATGACACACATCTCTGACGGAGCGGCTTGGAAGCATATAAACAATGAGTTTTCTTATTTTGCGTCACATGTCAGAAACGTCAGGCTCGGGCTCTCAACCGACGGGTTCAACCCTTTCGGCACCATGAGTCTTTCATACAGTATATGGCCGGTGGTTTTGGTACCTTACAACCTTCCTCCGTGGATGTGCATGAAGAAGGAATATAATATGTTGACGTTGTTGATTCCGGGGCCTGGTTACCCAGGGAAATGTCTCGATGTGTATATGAGACCATTGATTGAAGAGCTTAAGGTATTGTGGGACGTTGGTCATCCCACTTTTGACAAGTACAAGCAGGAGACGTTCCAGATGCATGCCATGGTTATTGGTACCATAAGTGATTTTCCTGCTTATGGGATGTTGTCGGGCAGCGTTGTTAGGGGATACAAGGCTTGTCCAGAGTGCCTCAGCGATTATGGGAGCACCCCTCATTGCAACAAGATATGCCGAATGGGTCATCGTGTGTTCCTTCCGGCGGATCACCACTGGCGTTACGACTCCGCCGCATTTGATGGAACCGAAGAACACGGCCGTCCTCCCAGAAGATGGACAGGAAGAGAAATTTTAGCAAGACTTAATGAGTACGATTTTGGGCCCCTCAGCAATCATCCCGATATTGTAGCGGAAATACCTGAAAGGCCTGAGGAGTACAAATTCTGGACACATAGGAGCATATTGTGGGAACTCCCGTACTGGTGTGAGTTGCTGATCCGTCACTTCCTAGACGTTATGCACATAGAAAAAAATGTTTCTGAAAGTGTGGTGGGCACAACGCTGAACTTGGAGGGGAAGACGAAAGACGGTCCTAAGGCTCGCACTGATCTGCAAAACATGAATATCAGAAAACCACTATGGTTGAAACAAGGGAAGAGAAAAATGCCTCAAGCTCCTTACACCGTCAAGCCTGAGCATAAATCAGAAACTTTCCATTGGATAAGTCGGGCCAAGTATCATTCAGGCTTTGCTGGAAATATAGCCAAGTGTGTCAATAGACAATTCAACAATCTGTATGGGTTGAAAAGTCATGACAATCATATCCTGCTACAACGTCTCTTCCCTGTTTTCATTCGACCGTTCCTTCCCCGTCACGTTGTGGAGCCGTTAGTAGCGTTGGCAAGATTTTTCCAGAAGGTATGCACACGGGAAGTGAGAAAATCTGACCTCCGGGAAATGCAACAAGACATCGTTCATATCATGTGTAAATTTGAGATGATATTTCCTCCAAATTTTTTCGACATCATGCCTCACCTCATGATCCATCTTCCTCGGCAGTTGTTGCTTACCGGTCCTGTGCACTTCACTTGGATGTATCCGATGGAAAGGTACGTATTTTACACCTTATGTTAATTTCCTCATCAATATATGTGATATAGTGTTAATGTATTATCATAACACTTTAAAAACTTGATTTATAGGCAACTTGGACAATACGGTGGTTTTGTCCAAAACAGATCCGCACCTGAAGGATGTATAGCTGAAGCATATATTGCGCACGAGTGCGTCACCTACATGAAGCTGTATTTCGGAGCGTTACAGGAAAGCATACAGGAAGATGTACCGTCACAGTTCAATCTTTCCATACTCTCCGACGATGTTGTACTCGGTGGAAACATGCCAGTTTCCTACAAGTTGAAAGATTTTGAGGTAGCCATTGCACATTGGTGGGTACTAATCAACTGTCCAGAAGTTCAGTTTTGGAAGGACCTACATCTACGCTGTGAAGGAGTAGCAGGTGATGTCGATTACCACAACCAGACATTCGCAGAGTATTTCGGCCGCTGGGTACGTACCTTTAACACTATTCTATACGTGTTCATATATTATTGTGTATATTTATTCATATTTATAGTTGATTCTGATGGTTGCAGATGGACCTTATTGAAAATGATAATCACCCAAATTGGTCGCACGAACTCAGACTTTTAGCGAGGAGGCCGGTCTATTCAAAAGTTTATGCGACGTGCAAGGTGAATGGTGTGTTATTTCGATGTGAAGACAGAGACCTCAGACTGAAAACACAAAATTCAGGGGTTATGGCACATGGTGGGGATGGTGGAGTTGACTATTACGGTGTTCTCCATTCAGTTGTGGAACTGCATTACGGGGAAGGCATGAAAGTGCGCCTTTTCAAGTGTAGATGGTTTGACACATGGCCGCAGAGCATGAAAACCGATCAATACGGCATAAGTTCTGTGAACACTAGTACATCATGGTATGAGGACGACCCGTTCGTTTTAGCCACATGGGTGAAACAAGTGTTTTATCTTGATGATCTCGCCAAGGGTGACCCGTGGAAAGTAGTCAACACTATCCACCATCGCAACATTTACCGGGCGTCTACACTTGGAGTGGCTGAAGAGAACGAGGAAGGGGGCACCGCGTATCAAGAGCCCAACTCAAACGGTATTCCTGACTCCTCTTTTATTCGCCTAGACACGCCGGTGCGAATTCGACGTGAAGAGCCACTGCTTGTTGATGTTGATCCAACTGAAGAAACTAACGAGGACTCTAGTGGTGAGGAAAGACATAGATTACCCCTATCGAGCAATTCAGAAACCGAAGAAGACTCATCCGATGATTCCGATTACAATCCGACGAATTAAGTAATTTAAATGATGTAATCCTTTCATTTGTAATCAACTCATTTCTAATGAACGGGCGTGGGGATGAGCCTCCCAGCTAGACTGGGTTCCAAACCCCTTAAACAAAAATTTGAAATATGTTGACTGTTGGGTTGCTGGTTTTTTATGTTCAAGTTTGGTTATATGTGAACAGGACATCGGAATAGGAGAGGTGTTAAACCACTGATATTTTTGGTTTTTTTTTTCAGAGAATAGCCGACGAAAAATTCCTTATTTCGTCGGCCATTACAATAATGGCCGACGAATAATGAATTTTTCGTCGGCCATTTTGCGTATAGCCGACGAAAAATTCATTATTTCGTCGGCCATAAGTTTTTTTAAAATATATATTTACAATAATGGCCGACGAATAATGAATTTTTCGTCGGCCATTTTGCGTATAGCCGACGAAAAATTCATTATTTCGTCGGCCATAAGTTTTTTTAAAAATATATATTTACAATAATGGCCGACGAATAATGAATTTTTCGTCGGCTATACGAAAAATGGCCGACGAAAAATTCATTATTTCGTCGGCCATTTGTTTTTTAAAAAATAAATATTTTATTTTTGACCGAAAACGACAAAAGAATAGCCGACGAGTACTAGGTTTGATTTCGTCGGCTATGATTAAAAAAAAAAAAACAAAAAAATTCAGCTTCCATTTTCTATCACTATCGACAAACCATTGCTTCATCCTTCAAATGCAAATGTGTCGTGAAATAAGATATGACTGAAATATTGAAAAACGTCTAGGGTTGAAAAATGAGAAGATTCCGACAAAATCTGTGTGCCGAATGTTGCGGTTAGCTGTTTTTTACTGCCGTTTTCCTATGGGTAGCCTGACGGTCGGTAAATATTTTGAGGAAAATTTTTATACGATTAGTTGCGGCTCATCGATCTGAAACTATTCTCTGTTGAAGATCAGGCCAAAAAACGTCATTTAGACGGGCCAATTTCCGTTTTAAAGCGTTTAGAGGTTTGACTTTGCAGTTTGACCGTCCCGATCGAGCCTTTAACGTTGACAGATGTAGTTGGATTTTTTTCCATACATGTATTTAATCTTAACGGTGATATCTGACGGTTGGAATAGATTTTCCAAACTTTTAGATTCAAAATCGGAACATATGCACTAGTGTTCCTTAACTTGTTTACTAAGTGTTTAAGTGAATGTATAGTTTCAAATAGTGACTATACGTAGACTCTTCAAATGCAAATGTGTCGTGAAATAAGATATGACCGAAATATTGAAAAACGTCTAGGGTTGAAAAATGAGAAGATTCTGACAAAATCTGTGTGCCGAATGTTGCAGTTAGCTGTTTTTTACTTCCGGTTTCTTATGTGTAGCATGACGGTCGGTAAATATTTTGAGGAAAATTTTTATACGATTAGTCGCGTTTCATCGATTTGAAACTATTCTCTGTTGAAGATAAGGCCAGAAAACGTCATTTAGACGGCCCAATTTCCGTTTTAATTTATAGGGTTTAGAGGTTTGACTTTGTAGTTTGACCAAAAGTTTAGCCGACGACATCAAATATTTCGTCGGCTATTTCCAAAGTATAGCCGACGAAATTAAATATTTCGTCGGCTATTTCCAAAATATAGCCGACGAAATATTTGATGTCGTCGGCTAAACTCTTGCGATCCGCTTATTGTCCGCCGTTGGATGGCTCAGATCAAACGGCTGTGATTTTCCAAAGTATAGCCGACGAAATATTTAATTTCGTCGGCTAAACTCTTGCGATCCGCGCCTTCTCATTGTCCGCCGTTGGATGTGGGAGATCGGACGGCTGCTGAGCGCCTAAAGTATAGCCGACGACATTCAAAGAATAGCCGACGAGTCATATATTTCGTCGGCTATTCTTAAGTATAGCCGACGAATTAAAGCATTTCGTCGGCTATTCTTAAGTATAGCCGACGAAATATTTTTAATTCGTCGGCTATACTATCGGGTATAAGTTTGTTGCAGCCGAACCCTAGCCTCCATTTGCTGCATTTTTCCAAATTCTCCATCCGATCTAGCGCCGCTCGCCTCGTCGTCCTCCTCCCTCTTCCTCCTCGAATCGGGCAACCCCCTCCTCCCTCTTGCTCCTCCAATCCGGCAGCCTCCCTCTTCCTCCTCCAATCCGGCCGGCCCTCCTCCAATCCGGCAGCCTCCCTCTCCCTCCTCCTCCCTTCCATTTTCAATTCGATCGGCAGTAAGTGTTTTTTTTTTTTTTTTTCATTTATGTTAATTAATGTTAATTTAGATATAATTTAGGTATGTATGTTAATTTAGGTATAATTTAAGTATTTATGTTAATTTAGATATAATTTAGGTATTTATGTTAATTTAGGTATATTTTAAGTATTTATGTTAATTTAGATAAATTTTAGGTATTTATGTTAATTTAGGTATATTTTAGGTATTTATGTTAATTTAGATAAATTTTAGGTATTTATGTTAATTTAGGTAATTGTTTTCAAATTTATTTTAATTGTATAATGTAGGTGTAATTGTATAATTTATACGTATAAATTATTTTTTTAATTATATAAATTGATAACTTAATTGTATAATTTAGCTTAATTATATATATAGCTTAATTATATTTAATTAGAATTTGTTATTTAATATAATATAATTTAATATGTTAGTATATAAATTGTTAGATTAAAATATGTTAGTATTATTGGTTATTATATTAATTAGAATTTGATATTTAATATAATATAATTTAATATCAATTAATGTATTAATGCCTCGGGCTTTAGATGGCCGATGCATTAAGAAACCTATTCGGAGGCCGTCGTGGCAGCAGATCTAGAGGTTCTAGAAATTCCGGCGGTTCCGCAGACTCCGAGAGGACGGCTAGCCAGCCTGAGAGGACCACTAGCCAGCCGCGGAGGAGTGTAGATTCATCCCAGCCGCAGAGGACTGTGGATGCAGACCAGCCGCGACGGAGTGTGAGTGCTCGGCACCAGACCCTTCTCCAGGCGGGGCGGCCGTCGAGCACTTCACTTCCGCCTGCCGGTCCCTCTGTGGCTCCGAGGTTTAGTCGGCAGCTGTTTCACGAGGAGATAGCTGCCGACGTTCCTCAGGTTCGTATGCCTGAGGTTCATCGGGAGCCGATGCCGAGTCCGACTCAGTCTGCTGCTGACTCGACTGAGGCTCCTACTCTCCCAAACCAGCTATTCCTCCCGTACAACATTCCGGCGATACCGGAGGTCGACTATCAAGGTGTGCCCTTATGGCCGGATATGCCTCAGTACGTTAGTGCTGCGGAGGCATACCAGCAGCAGCCATTTGAGGACCCTGACCACCTTATTTCGGCGAGGAGAAAAGGGAAGTCGACAGACGAGTCATCCACTTCAGGTAACATTTGATTTTATTAATTAAATATTTTATTAAAATTAACGCACTAATATTTAATTTTATTAACCAATCGTCGTTTTTGTGATAGGGACAGCCGCTAGCAGTTCACGGAGGAATACGAGAGGTGTCATCTGCTTTGACACGCTCAGGAAAACTGTTGAGCGCAGAGGCAGGATTCAGATCAACGAACCTCCTAATCAGGAGGTTCCGGGGAAGAAAAAGCGCGACTACTCGGGTTGCGTGGGGTCACTGATTAGGGACAGAGTCCCTATGTTGTGGACCCGGTGGGCTGATGTGCCTCAGGAGATCAAGAGGGAGGTGAACAATGCCGCGTCGGTGAGTAATTTAAAAAATTTAATTTATTTATCGTAATATTTAATAATTTTCGGTATTATTACAATTGTAAAACTAATAAAATTTTATTTTTCAGACATTCTTTGAGATTGCCGACCACAGGCGGGATTGGGCGGACACCCAGCTGAACTCGAGGTACGTTTGTTTTTATGATATTATAATTATCTTATAATTATTAATATTTTATGATATTAATAATATTTCTAATGCACTTTTGTTTTTTTCGTAGGTTCAAAGAGTGGAAGAACGAGCTGCGTTCCCACTATAACGAATACGACTACCTTGGTCGTATGGGTACTCCCAGGGAGTTCATGTTCCGGGAGTACGAGTGGCGTTGGTTGAAGACAGTAGACTTCAACAACCCAATTATGCAGGTAAATACTAAACTTCAGTAAAAATGTTTATTTTGTTAAAATTTTAATTATTAGTTTAATTATTTTATAATTATTACACTAATATTTTTTGATGCATTTTTCTAACATTTTATTATTTGTTTGAAGCAACGTTCTCGGATAAACTCTGAGAACCGCCGTCGGAACACAACCCCCCATCATGCTGGTTCACGGCCGTTTGCACAATATCAGGAGGAGGCGCTCAGAGATCATCCTGATAGCAACCCGTACGTGGAGACATTCAAGATCGCTTATCCACAAGCGACAGAACAGCTCGTAAGTCGTTCATTACAATTTTAAAATTTTAATTATTAATTTTACTTAATTATATATTTGTTATAATATTAATTTTTTTTTCCCGTCCACTTAGGAGAGGGTCAACCGGGCCGAAGAAGAGGTGTTCCAGCAAGTAGTTCGGGAGACACAACCGAACATTTCCGAGGCAGATCTGGAAGAAGCCATGCGCCATGTCGACCGCTCCAGTGTCCAAACGGCAGCGATGATGTTCGACGCAGCCTTCCCAAACCGGACAAACAACTTCTACTGCCGGGGTTTGGGAAGTTCTGGACTAGGGCTTCTGAAGACCACTAAGGGAGGTCAAAAGAAGGGAGGCGGGGAGAGCCAGCATATGAGGGGGGAAGTGCAGCGATTGGCCGCAGAATTGGCGACCTCGTCCCAGACAGTACAGGAGCTGCGCCGCAGCACACAGCAGTATCAGGAGGAGATGCGCCGCAGAACACAGCAGTATCAGGAGGAGATGCGCCGCAGATCACAGCAGTATCAGTTGGATATGGCCGGTTGGCATGCCGAATGCGAAAGAATTCGGCAACACAACTACGACGGCCAACAAACCTGGTGGTATGAGATGTTCGCGGCACAAAACCAAGGCCTTCCACCCCCGACCCCGTTTCAGCGGTTAGCGGAACCTCCAATGCCTCAACCTCCCGAGTTCGGTCACCAGGATGACGACCCTGATGGAGAGCAGGATGCTGGGGATGACCTGCTGGACTTTAGTGGCTTAGGTGATGATTAGGGTTTAGGGTTTATGTATATATATTAGAACTAATTTAATAAAAATGGTATTTAGACGTGTTTCTTGTTAGTGCAAATGCATGGACTGTTTTTGTGATTTGCAGGTTGCTTGGAATGGTAATTTAGAAAATAATTTAATTTTTTTTTTCCCAAATGTAAGAATAGCCGACGATTTTGGCATTATTTTGTCGGCTATAAAAACTATAGCCGACGAATTTTACTAATTTTCGTCGGCTATAACCGTTATAGCCGACGAAAATTACATTATTTCGTCGGCTAACTAATTAATGCCTATTAAATATTAATATATTTCGAGGCAATAGCCGACGAAAATTTACAGAATCGTCGGCTATTTTTTCAACAAATAGCCGACGAAAATTTATTAATTCGTCGGCTATTGTCAACAACCAATAACCGACGAATTAAACAATTTTCGTCGGCTATACTTACTGGATTTCGTCGGCCATACTCGAAAATGCTCGACGAAATTCGTCGGCAATTTCTCCCAGGTTTGGCCGACGAAAAATATTTCCGTCGGTAAGTTCGTCGGCCATACTCTACTATAGCCGACGAATTCGTTTTTTTCGTCGGCCATTGTATTACCGATGGGGTTGTTCCGACGAAGTATAGCCGACGAAAATTTCGTCGGCAGAGACTATAGCCGACGAAATTTAGCCATAGCCGACGAAATTTTTTTCGTCGGCTATGCATTCGGATCCGGTAGTGTCAAGGACCACTTCGACAATGTGCATGACGCACAACTCCCCGACCTTCTGTCAAATTGGGAGCAAATCCGCTTATTGGATTTTGATTCCGTCCAGGAATACCATCAGACTATGCTTAATTTACAGTCTGATCTGAGCTTTTGTGGGGTCGACAAGACCGATGATGATATGATGGAGAAGACATTCACGACGTTCCTAGAATCTGCGTCCATGTTGTCGCATCAGTACCGTGATCTCCGTGAGAAAGGCACCATCAAAACCTTCAGTGACTTGATGAATGTGCTTCAAAGAAAGGAGAGGTACCATGAGTTGATTCTTACTACCAACAAAAGGCCTAGAGGTCTGAAATTCTTAGCCGAATCTCACCAAGCCCATGGTAGGGATCCTAAGCCAAGGAGTCATCTTCGCGCACGTCAAGCACCACCACCACCACGTGCGCCAAGAGCAACACGTGGGGGAAGAGGAGGAAGAGGAGGTGTCGGCCCTAGCCAGAACCTCACATGGAAACGGGACGGCGGTGGTGCCGCCGCTCCTAGAGGGGGGAACCGATTCGGTTCCGGCCCCAAGTATGGTGGCTACGCCTCAAACAATGCTTCAGCTCCTTGCTTCAAATGCGGCTCTAAGAATCACTTTCAACGCAATTGCAAAGCAAGTAGAGATGTTCAAGCTGCCTACAAGAAACACAAGCAATACATAGAACAAGAAACAAACTATGTAGGAGACTTTGAGGAAGAAGAGTACGATGAAGAAGATACCAACTTCACCGTTGATGACTTCCAACCTACCAAGAAGCGTAGGACTCAGCTGGAGTATGATACTCCGGATTATGAATAAGTATTTGACTTAGGTCATGAGATACATGTTCAAATTTGATTTTGATTGTTATTTTTGGCTTTCTTTAGTCATAATTCACGACTTTGTTCGATAAGTCGTTTGATTTAGAACATCCTTGATGTACTTTTGTGTTGTCATAAATAAAAATTCTCTTATTCAATGAATGATTTGAGATTTTTACATCCCTATGAAAGCATAAATGGTTCAATGCGTCCAATTTACAATGGCATAATTATTTTGAGTTCACCACAATTCTGGTGATGTTAACTCAAATCCGAACTAAAATCACAAAGACAAATGAGAGACTCGCGAGAAATCGCATTGCACATTAGGCCAGCCTATCGGCAGGAGCTTGGCCGCGACTCACCAAGCATCGCTCGCCAAGGCCACTCAGCCGATTGGCTGCGATTCGCCAGGCCTCACTCGCCAAGGCCACTCAGCCGCTTGGCCGCGACTCGCCTGGCCTCGCTCGCCAAGGCCACTCAGCCGCTTGGCTGCGATTCACCAGGCCTCGCTCGCCAAGGCCACTCAGCCGCTTGGCCGCGACTCTCCAAGCCTCGCTCGCCCAGGCCACTCAGCCGCTTGGCCGCGACTCGCCAGGCATCGCTCGCCATGGCCACTCGCCAAGCTTGGCTCAACACCGAATCCGGTTTTTTGAAACCAACATCGATAGCCTATCGAACAAATGCAACTTTTGCATCAATGGCTCGGCAACGACGTGTCTTAGAACTCGCCATGCTTCGGATTTAGCTCAACCGTCGTATCGTATTGCCTCAATGCCCGACCGGCCTTCACCACTCGCCTTGCTTCGGCTCGGCCTCAGGGTAGCTTCGGCCTTACCACAGCTTCAGCTTTGGCTTGGCCCCGGCCTTTGCCTTGGCCTCGGCCTTGGCTCGGCCACGCCACCTACGACGGTGTCCGGTCTCAATCTCTGACCTAGGCTATGTTAACTCTCAATGTTGGTATTCGGTGATTAAAATAAGGCTTATCTCTTTCTCTCAAGTTATGTCGATGCCATAGCTATGTTATTGGCCTTAATGCACTTCATTTTGTGATGATATATTGATTCAGTACACTTACTTTAAAGTGTTCGCCAAAGTCTAAAGTAGACTATTGATTCAATATACATTGTTTTTGTAGATGTATCAAGGCGAGATTGAGTGTTTGTTGGACTGTGCAACAACTCACAGGATTCTGAGGAATCAGCAATTGTTTTCGGATTTTTCGCCAAGAGAATCGTCGTTATCTACGATGACAGGAACCGGACCCGTCATTAAGGGTCGTGACACTGCTCAATTCTTATTGCCAAATGGCACTGAAATTCGGGTAGAGGACGCCGTATATGCGCCTAAGGCGCCAAGAACCTTGCTAGCTTTCAAGGATGTGAGTGACAACGACTATCACCTCAGCACTTATGTTGAAAATGGAACTGAATATCTGTTGATCACCTCCACTGAGAATTTGCGTACTCGCATTGTGGAGAAGTGTAAGCGTGTTCGAAATGACATGTATTTCACAACCATTAGAGCCAATGAATCTCATGTTGTTGTCTTATGCAATTCAGATGCTTACAAGCTTTGGCATGAGAGACTCGGTCATCCGGGTCGTGATCTGATGATTCGTATTCTGAAATGCTCCCACGGTCATCCTTTTTTCAGATCACAAAAGCACAAAGGGCGCCTCGGCCTCGGTTCGGCCGCCATGCCGTCGATAGCCGCCTCTCGGCTCCAAGGAGAGGTTCGGCCTCCTCCTGCTTCTCACGCTTCTGTAGCGATATCTAATGCTCATCGTTCGTTTTGCAAAGCTTGTTCACTAGCAAAACTTCAAGCAAGACCATCTTTTGCTATTGATAACAACGAATACAAGGTGATATTTGTGGACCTATAACACCAGAATGCGGACCATTTAGATATTTCATGGTTAAGGTTGATGCGTCAACGCGTGGTCACACGTAGCGTTGTTGTCCACGAGGAATGCTGCATTTGCTAAACTCCTAGCTCAGATCATTAAGCTTCGGGCTCACCACCCGGACAATCCGATTAAGTCAATCAGACTGGATAATGCTGGAGAGTTTACCTCAAAGTGTTTTGATGACTATTGCATGTCAGTTGGGATTGAAGTTGAACATCCCGTGCCCCACGTTCATTCTCAGAACGGTCTTGCAGAGGCCGCTATTAAGAGACTACAGCTTGTTGCTAGGTCCCTTGTCATGGCCACTAACTTGCCGGTTTCGGCATGGGGATATGCAATATTACATGCAGCTATGCTTATTCGTCTACGACCCACAGATAGCCAACCATTTAGTGCGTACCAGTTGGTAACTGGTTACGAGCCTGATATTTCGCATCTGCGTACTTTTGGTTGTGCCGTATATGTGCCAATCACGCCTCCACTGCGTACCAAGATGGGTCCACAACGACGATTAGCTATTTATGTTGGATATGAAGCACCAACAATTGTCCGCTACATAGAGCCTCTGACAGGTGATCTGTTTACTGCAAGATTTGCAGATTGTCACTTTAATGAGACATCTTTCCCGCCGTTAGGGGGAGATGGGGCCGCATCCGTCCCTAATGAACGTCAGGAATTGACGTGGTTCTCTCCCACTATGTCTCATTATGATCCCCGTACGTCTCAGTGTGAGACCGAAATACAACGCATATTGAAACTACAAAAGGTGGCGGATTCGATGCCCGACTCCTTTACTGATATTGCGAAAGTGACAAGATCAACCATACCTACTGCGAATGTACCTGCAAGGCTCAACATTCCTCGCCACGCGCGAGCACGCGCCGCCGGTCTTGGACCCGCAGCCCTAGGTGCCGTCGGCAGCCTAGGCTCGGCACCTCCAAGTGGAGGGCCGGCGTCGACTTCGGATTCTCCTAGAAAGAGGGGGAGACCAATCGGTTCCAAGGACAATGTACTTAGAAAGAAGGCATGTGTCCAGGCACAAAGCGATCCGTTCATCATCGATACTGTGACACCGTCACACGAGATTGTCTCCGACTATACCTATGTCCAAGAATCAACTCTGAATCATCTGGGGGACGCCTCAGACTCACCGTTGATGTTGGAGAACAAGGAAATCTCACTAAACTACTTATGCATGCACAATCTTATGGAAATGAATTTCATGTATATCGATGATGCATTCGCCTACGCCGTTGCTCAAGAAGTCATTGACGACGACGATATGGAACTCCGCACTGTTGATGAGTGTCAACGTAGGGCGGATTGGCCGAAGTGGGAAGAAGCAATCCAGGCTGAACTAGACTCTCTAAAGAAAAGGCAAGTATTTGGACCGGTTGTACCTACACCGCCGAACGTGAAGCCTGTTGGACATAAATGGGTCTTTGTCAGAAAGCGCAATGAGAATGGTGAAGTCCAGCGATATAAAGCTCGACTCGTGGCACAAGGTTTTTCTCAACACCCTGGAATTGATTATGAGGAGACGTATTCTCCTATCATAGATACTATTACCTTCCGATACTTAATCAGTTTGGTAGTCTCAGAGAGACTCAATATGCAGCTTATGGATGTTGTAACAGCGTATCTTTATAGGGATCTAGATACGGAGATGTACATGAAAGTGCCAGAAGGACTTTCGTTACCCAAGTCAAGTGGACAAAAACCACAAAGTTCATTTGCTATCAGGTTGAGACGATCTCTATATGGACTCCGACAATCTGGCAGGATGTGGTACATACGGTTAAGTGATTACTTGATTGGGAAAGGATACAAGAATGATGAGTTGTGCCCTTGTGTGTTCATAAAGAGAACAAGTTCAGGATTTGCCATTATAGCCGTCTATGTTGACGATATGAACATCATTGGAACTCTAAATGAGATCAATGAGACCGCAAGCTACTTGAAATCCGAATTCGAGATGAAAGATCTGGGAAGGACTCGGTTTTGCCTAGGCTTAGAACTAGAGCACCAAAGTGGTGGAATCTTTATACACCAATCTGCATATGTCCGAAAGATGCTCAGGCGATTTAACATGGACAAAGTTATGCATCCTACAGGCACTCCCATGGTCGTTAGAAGTCTGGATATCAACAAAGATCCCTTTCGTCCGAAAGAAGATGACGAAGATGTCTTGGGAGCTGAATATCCATATCTTAGTGCAATTGGAGCTTTGTTATACCTAGCTCAGTGTACTAGACCAGACATTGCTTTCTCAGTGAACTTGTTAGCTAGATTTAGCTCTGCGCCAACACAACGTCATTGGGTTGGAATCAAGAACATCTTTCGATACCTTAAAGGAACCCTTGACATGGGCTTGTACTATCGATACACTCATCAGGATTCGACACCTAATCGATCTCTTGCATCCAACAGCACAAACCGTGGCTCGGATCGCCACCGGTCAGCCACCAAGACCGGCTTTGGCTCAGCAGCACCCTGCCTCGCCACAACAAGCCGCGGCTTAGCCATCCGCCATCCTGCAGCCATATCCGCCAACATATCCGGACCCGAGGATGCTAAGTCGTGGTCCCGATACGGCTTTGGCGATACCCCCTCCTACTCAGATACACCAAATGATGTGATGGTAGGATTTGCTGATGCTGGATATTTGTCAGATCCACACAAAGGACGTTCCCAAACCGGTTATATTTTTACCATTGGGAATACGGCGATATCTTGGAGATCAACCAAACAAACTCTTGTTGCTACCTCCTCGAACCATGCTGAGATTATTGCACTACATGAAGCAGTCAAAGAATGTGTTTGGCTTCGCTCAGTTATATCTCACATTCGAGAGTCTAGTGGACTTGAGTCTACTACGATGGGACCAACTTGCATATTTGAAGATAATGCAGCATGCATTGAGCAGATGAAGTTGGGATACATCAAGGGTGACAATACTAAACACATTTCGCCTAAGTTCTTCTACAATCAGCAGCAGCAAGAGACTTTGAATATCCAAGTGAAGCAAGTCAGCTCAGAAGATAATGCAGCTGATCTGTTCACCAAGTCTCTACCCAAATCTACATTTGTGAAGCATGTAAAGCGCATTGGTATGTGTCGCTTATCCGAACTCAAAGATTGATTGACTATCAGGGGGAGTTCTCGTCTAGACTTCAGGGGGAGTCTAGTTATGCATGTCTCACATACTTGTAGTTGGTGCGTTGTACTTTTTTCCCTTAGACCATGCTTTTATTTTTGCCCAAGAGGTTTTTGTTTGCTGGCAAAGGTTTTAACGAGGCAACAGTTCATGCACCATTGAGGACGCGACACAAGGGGGAGTGTTCAAGGAAGGTTAATTCCGTAACTTTCGTGGTGTGTCTTGTCCTAATAAGGCTAGTAGTGTAGATACTTTATTTGATAGGGAATCCCTGATTACCAGGGATACTTGATGTAATGTCTATATAAAGGCCTCCTTATCAATCAATAAAGACACAGTTTATTATCATCTATTTCTCCTAGAACACTACGTGAATTATGGATTATGACAAATAAGATATTGGAGAAAATTGAAATTATATAGAAATTTAATTAGTGCTAATAATAAGATTAAAAATTTATAGAGGTACCTCCTCTTTCGCTTTTAACCACGGTTTTTTAACCGCCGTAGTCATTCTATTTTATATGATACTTGTACTTACTTGCTAGAGCTGAAATAGTTTCTATGACGAGGCTATTTTGGTTGATCACCTCATAGTCTGTTTTGGATGATATCCTCATACACATTATCTCACTGTTCGCGAAGGATAGTAACTCTAGGCTATCCCATGGTCTCCCATTTCTCTGTTTTCAGGATACGCAATCTGTGCATACTCGATTCATCCTCTCAATTATATATTGTAGGTCTAAGTTGTCAATTTTTTTTTTTACACATTATCTTATAGTGTAGTACATTGTGAATTCTCTTTTAAATCCATTTACACACATAATGTACCCAAGTCATATATATCTCTTCTATTTTTATTAAAAAACAACCACCTTCTACTAATTTAAAATTTTCATAATGGCATTCTATGTAACAGAGAGACAACTTCATACTTTTCACTTTTTACTTAAATGTTACCTATTTATGAATAAGCAAAATTTTTATTTACTACGCTGTGTACTAGTTATGACTTGCTGGGAAGTCCAATCATTTACAACGAAAAATAGAGGATTCCATCACATGTTATTGAAAGGGTTTTCTTAAGTTCAATCAACGGTATAATATATGTTCACAGCTTTTCAAGATGATAGACTCGGAGGATTTGATAGAGAGAAAACTTGGTGTCCATCGATGATTCGATGGCTTGACACCCTTCTCTCACAACTAAAATAAAACTTCATGTTCAATTTGTGAATTTTGATTTGTGACATGAACTTAGCATGATTTCATTCGATGGTGTTTCTGCAACTTATGCGATAGGTGACAACAAACTATAAGTATGTGCAATTCTAGTCCAATTTAAACATACACTCATATATAACTAATTTGAAATCATTATCAAAAGTTAATCACATTAATTATCTAAGTAAATTATGAAGTACGTAAGGACGTACAAATGAGATATTGAAGAAAATTGAAATTATATAGAAGTTGAATGAGTGCTATCAAATCCACGGCTTAAACACTGCATATGGCTTGATTTAGGGCATCACTCCTCTTCATAATCATGCAACATGAATGAGAATGGATAGAACTTTTAACCATCTCCCTCATAAAACTTGTTCTGAAGTCGCAAAGCATGAAGGAAAACACTGAGAGTTTCCATGCATGAGTTGCAAAATACCAACAGTCGCGCAAGCCAACTGTTGAACCTTTTTGAAACATGAATTAGTCTGTAGATACTTCTAACTTTCAAGTCCACAAGTATCATCTCCCTGGTTTTTGTAGGTAAAATATACGTTTGAATAAACATAAATAACAAGGGGATCAAGCATATTGGATGCTCATTGATCACTTATGCTCCATCACTCCTCTATTTTCTCTTCCCAAAACTGCAGCCAAATTTTCCAACTTCAGTGTTCTCTCCCTTGATGAAGACCAAATTGCTGCCAATCTTGTTAAGAATGACCTGCAAACTTGCAGGTAATTTATTATGATTTATGTGGTTTGTTCTCTTCCCCTCTCTTTCAAGAGAAAGAGTTTCCATATGCTGGGATGCAGGTTCCTCGCAAGAACAGTTCTTAGAGTCTGATATTAACTCTTAATATTGTTCATGAAAACATATGTTGGTGGAGTGTCATGCCCCTACATTTGCTCAAAGAGGTTGGACCATGGAGACAGCTAATTGGTTATGTTTCGGCTGGCTACTTACCCGTCACAATGAAGGATGTAAGTATAAAGATGTTGGCAGTCCTCAGTATGGATCAAAACACAGCCCAAGATGTAGTATGATGAGTCCCAGCACAAGTACAAGTGAAGTACTGAAGCCCAACTAAGTTCAAGGCCCAACACAATCTCAGAAAACTAAGGTATATTCATGCATATTCATATCATGTTTTCACTGAGGATAGCAGTACCACTTTGTATCCTATGTCTTCTACTAAGGATAGGAGTACTACTTTGTTTCCGAGTTTTCTGGGTATTTTTATGGCTTTGTTCAAATCGTCTTAAAAACTGTGATTTATCTTTTCAATGCATTTCCAGTTGTTTCTAGTCAATTTGCTTTTCAAAATTCAAACAGCTAGCCAAGCATGTGATGCTCTTGGCGCTCAAACTATCAAAGGGTGAAGGAATTCTTCAACCCGTGACCTTGATGTTTTCAAGGTTCATTTGTTTATGCTTGGTTTGTGTTACACTTACCTATGCAGTTGATAGTAGGCTGTATGATCCTAGAAGGAAGCTGTTTTGCCTATTCATACATGTTAGCATTCCTTTTGAATGTTTTTGCAAAACTTTTTTCCCTCTTATGAAAAGTTAGCCATTTTTGGAAAGTTGGTTTTGTCCATTAGTGCTTGGCTTTGTCCTTCAAAGGTTTTCAACAACATCTAAGCCAAACACATCAGTCCAAACTTTCTGAATGCTTTTGCAAAACCTTTTTCCCTCTTATGAAAAGTTAGTCTTTTTTGGAAAGTTGGTTTTGTCCATTAGTGCTTGGCTTTGTCCTTCAAAGGTTTTCAACAGCATCTAAGCCAAACACATCAGTCCAAACTTTCTGAAATTCATTGGCAAGTGTGATGCCCTCTTAGTCCACACCTTGGCCTATAAATACCAAGCAAAGTTTCCTTTGTTTGGTGGTTGTTTTTGTGTCTTTGTTTTGTATTTGTGAATATCATCTTTTGTATGATTTTCAGTTCATAAAGCCCTCTTGCTCTAAATCTTCCTAGTGACTATAAATCTTAGAGCATTGGCTTGAACAATCTTTCAAAACCCATATTGCATTCACACTTGCATGCCATGAGATTGTGATTGGTGATGCAACAACCCGAGAAGTGTTCATAGTTGAATTCAAGGGTGAAGCTTCTGTTTATATGCGTGGGACAACACTTAGAGACAAGAGAGACACGAGAGCTGAGTTGTTAGACTAGGCGAGTCTAGACAGGATAGTAACGAGGTTCGCTATCCCCTCAGGAGTTGTAATCTTGTGAGAAGTGTTTAGCGCTTTCATGAACCAGCTTGTTGATAGCTGAGTTCGGTAAGCTTTCATGTGTGAGGACTTAGGGGACAAGATGGGAGAGCGTTCTAGATGGACTAGGTAGAGTCATAGAACAGGATAACAACAAGGTCTGGTATCCCAGGCTCTATTCTTGTATAAGTCTACGAATCACATAGTGGAAAGGTTTGTCCTTCGGATAAGGGCACGCAGTTTTCTTCCCTGAGTTCAGGGTTTCTGCGTTAAAGAAAAACATCTCTGTGTTGTTTTTACTTTCAGCAATCTTTTTCATTACTTGCATAATCGTAGCAATCTGTGAATCGGGATAGCACAACTCCTTGCTAGCCTCGAATTACAACATATAACGAAAAAGTTGCAAAGAGTCCTATTCACCCCCCCTCTAGGACCTTCAAGTGGTATCAGAGCAGCCACCAGCTTGCTGGTGAGATCCTCTAGAGGGAAATGGACCACAGATTCGGTTCCTCACTGAATTGTCCTCCCTTTTTCAATGGGAAAGGGTACTCGGATTAGAAAGTTATGATGTTTACTTTCCTCTCGTCCCAGGACGATGGAAGACAATAGGAAGCAGTTGAGTTTGGTTATTCAGTCCCCATGACGGTGGAAACAGAAACCGCACCTTCCATTCCAAAGCCCCGCGACCAATGGACTCTAGCTGAAAGGTTGGAAGCCAAAGCTAACATGAGGGCTTTGAACAACCTTTTCATGGCAGTATCCGAAGACGTTCGTCGAAGGATCATCAACTGCACCCTTGCCCGAGATGCATGGCAAATCTTGGCCACCGCTCATGAAGGCACAAACAAGGTAAAGGAACAAATAATCAGATCTTTACTTCATGAGTTTGAGGAGTTGAAAATGAGTGAGGATGAAACTGTAGAAGCTTTTCTTGGACTTATGCTTGCCATTACAAATCATTGCCATAGTTTAGATCACCCTATTGATCCTCAACGTATGGTTCAAAAGTTTGTAAGGGCCTTACCACCTAGTTTTGAGTCAAAACAGATTGCCATAGAAGAAGCTAGAGACTTGACCACTTACACCTTAGATGAGCTTGTAGGAAACCTCAAAAACTTTGAAGCCAAGAGGAAATCCTCTAAAAAGGATAGATCCTTAGCCTTTACTGTAGTTAAACAGGAAGTGGAGGAAGAGTCGGTGTCAGGTGATAGTTCGGTGGAAGAGTTTGCTCTTTTAACCAAAAAATTGGAGATGATTCTTAGGAAGAAGAGGAACCCAGGGGCTACAACCAATACCAAATATCATCGACAAGGGGAAACCAGTTACCCTAGAAATCCTAGATCTACCTTCAAACCCAGAAGCTTTCCTCAGAATGATAAGTGTTTTGAGTGTGGTGGTGTTGGCCATATGGCAGCTAAATGTGCAAACAGAACGAAGAAAAAGGCCTTCAAGGCCACTTGGTTGGACAGTGAGTCTGAACCTCCCTCTGACCAAGAGGAAGAGAAGGAGACCGTTGCCTTCATCGCATCGGTTAAGCTTGCCGACGCTTCAGACTCTGATATAGATGACGATGATGACTATCCAGTTGGATGCGTTACATTCGGGGATGGAGCAAATTCGGAAATCATTGGTAAAGGGACAGTAAGGGCTCCAGGTCTCCCTAAGCTTTCCGGGAAAGCCTCAGGTATGTGTGGAGAATGTAAGATTGGTAAGCTCACATGCTCTCCACATTCTGCTCTTAATGCTCAACCTACCTCTAATGTGCTAGAACTCTTACATATGGATTTGGTAGGACCGGTTGACACTCTTAGCCTAAATGGTATGAAATATGCTCTTGTGATTGTTGATGACTTCTCTCGTTTCACTTGGGTTATGTTT
This sequence comes from Potentilla sterilis, assembly GCA_963682095.1. Classification (NCBI taxonomy): domain Eukaryota; kingdom Viridiplantae; phylum Streptophyta; class Magnoliopsida; order Rosales; family Rosaceae; genus Potentilla; species Potentilla sterilis. The sequence goes on along the minus strand of OY821757.1, from coordinate 41,291,777 downwards.
CTTGCATCTTAGTCTGATACTTTTGATATGTATGTTAAGTTTGCCAAAAGGGTTTCAAATGAGAAAATGCATGAGGGTAAACACATTGTTAGGATTAGAACAGATCATGGTACTGAGTTTGATAATGCTAAATTCGATGATTACTGTGATATGTTTGGTGTGCACCATGAATACTCTTCTCCGATCACTCCCCAACAAAATAGGATTGTTGAAAGAAAGAATCGAGTTTTAGTAGAAATGACCAGGGTGATGCTTAATGCCTCTGGTCTCCCTCACTACTTCTGGACAGAGGCTGTGAGCAATGCTTGTTATACTCTTAACCGTGCTATTTTCAGGCCAGGAACTGATAAGACTCCCTATGGGATTTGGAAGGGAAGGAAACCTAATCTGGCCCATTTGAAAGTGTTTGGTAGTCCTTGTTTCATCTACAAGGATCGGGAGTATTTGACCAAACTTGATACACGTTGTGATAAGGGTGTCTTTCTTGGTTATTCTCTTGAAAGCAGGGCATACAAGGTCTATAACAAAGTCTCGTGCAAGCTTATGGAAACTATAAACGTTGCTATTGATGATAGTCTTGGGTGCACTCACATGACCGGTTGCACTCTTGAAGATAATCCAACATCACCTGTTGATCACACGAAGCCAGAAGCAGATGCTACTGACCGCAAGGAGGAATCCTTGGCTGACGAGGCTGACTCAAACGATGCAGAGGATCAGAATGATCATGGGGATGGATATGATGTCACCGATCCCGCGGAAGGTCGTAGGGATGAAACCCTAGCTACCCAGCCTCCACACAGGACTGGAAAGCGACAAGTGCAAAAAGACCACTCTCCTTCTGACATTATTGGTGATGTTTCACAATCCACTGTCACACGCAGCAAGGTAAAACATGTGGTAAGCAGTTATGCGGTGTTAAAAAGCTTTTTAGCAATGTATAAGTCTACCATAGATAGAGTCATGCACTTAGGTTTTGTGTCCACCATAGAACCTAAAAATGTGAAAGAGGCCTTGTGTGATACTGACTGGATTAATGCCATGCAAGAAGAATTGAATCAGTTTGAGAGAAGTAAGGTTTGGCACCTCGTGCCACGACCCGAAGACAAGAATGTGATTGGCACCAAATGGGTGTTCAAGAACAAGTCTGTTGAGAAAGGTGTGATAACCAGGAACAAGGCTAGATTGGTTGTTCAGGGTTACTCACAAATAGAGGGACTTGATTTTGATGAAACCTTTGCCCCGGTTGCAAGGTTGGAATCAGTTAGGTTGCTCTTGGCAATAGCTTGTTACTTGAGGTTTACCTTATACCAAATGGATGTGAAGAGTGCCTTCTTGAATGACATTCTTAAGGAGGAAGTGTATGTTGCACAACCTCCAGGCTTCCAAAGCTCTAGCCATCCTGATCATGTTTATAGGCTTGATAAGGCTCTTTATAGCCTCAAACAAGCACCTAGAGCTTGGTATGAGAGACTGTCCACACCTTCTTGAGTATGGTTATGTTAGAGGTTCTGTTGATAAGACTATGTTTGTGAAGATCACCTCTAAAGATATGTTTATTGCTCAAATATATGTGGATGATATTGTTTTTGGTTCCACTTCCGATCACTTGGTTAAAGAATTTTCAGATCTTATGTCCAAGGAGTTTGAGATGAACCACTATGGGAAGCTGACCTACTTCTTAGGTCTACAAGTTGATCAAAAGGATGATGGCTTGTTCATATCTCAATCCAAGTACGCCAAGGAACTCGTGAAGAAGGTTGGGATGGAAACATCCTCTCCTGTCCCAAACCTCATGGGAACCAGTTGCAAGATCACAACCGATCTTGATGGAGTTGATGCTGATCAATCTCACTACCGTAGCATGGTTGGTAGCTTGCTGTACTTGACAATTAGCAGACCAGACATATGTTATAGTAAAGGAGTTTGTGCCCGGTATCAAGCCAACCCCAAGGAGTCACATGTGAAGGCGGTCAAACGCATTATCAAGTACATTGCAGGTACAACTGACTCTGGGATTAGCTATACCTTTGACACTAACTGTGAGATTGCAGGATACTCTGATTCAGATTGGGTTGGAGATGCTAATGACCGGAAAAGTACTTCCGGTGGTACTTTCTTTGTGGGGAACAACCTCGTTTCGTGGCATAGCAAGAAGCAGAACTGTGTGTCTCTATCCACAGCTCAGGCAGAGTATATTGCTGCTGGAACCTGCTGCACACAACTCTTGTGGATGAAACACATGCTCGTAGACTACGGATTTCAACAAGAGGTTCTATCCCTATTCTGTGACAATACTTCTGCTATCAACATCTCTAAGAATCTTGTGCTGCATTCTAGGACAAAGCATATAGAGATTAGATATCATTTCATCCGAAACTTGGTTGAAGATAACTTGCTTGAATTGACTTTTATTCCCACTGAAAAGCAATTGGCTGATTTATTCACAAAACCACTTGACAACCTTAGGTTCACTCACTTAAGGAAGGCAATTGGTGTATGTGACCCACACTAATCTTCCCCTGAGAACATGCCTTGTACATAGTTTTATTTTTGAAAAATCAAAAAATATATAGTTTAAAAGTTTTTAGTTCTCAGCTTCACGGGATAGGAACGTGTGGTGATATCCTCAGTGGTCATTGATCTTGACCTAAGTTTTGTGTCCTTTACTACCTGGTTGATCACTTTTCGGTAGCTCATGTGCTTGTGCATCTGCTCTCTCTTTGAATTAATTGTGGTCTACATCTCAGGACAAGTTCACCCTTTTATGTCCACATTTCTCATACATTGTGGTTTGCTCAATAGACTTGTATCTAGTGAGATGGAGGTATGGGGATTGCTTATGGTCAGGCTACTCTCAAAGTAGTCATCTCTTGAGTCGTGTCCACGATTCGCTAGAAGGCAGAAACGAGAGTGGTTTGGTCACCACGGTGGTTTTTGATTGTTTATTTAGGTCAGGTTATTCTCAAAGTAGCCATTCATTGGGTCGCATCCACGATTCTTTGAAAGGTAGAAACGAGAATGGCTTGATCTCCCCGGTGAAAGTGACTTGCTTGAACTTTAAAAGAAAACTTAACAGTAAGTGAGCTGCTTCTTCCACTAAAGAATCCGAGCCTTTCACTCTTAGGAGCATCCTTGTTATGCTTAATGCCCTAAAGTCATCTGACTTGGGAGTCATTAGTGAATAGGCTTGCTACACGGATCAGTGGGGATGTCTGGAATGTTTTCTATCCTTCGATGGGGTTTTGATAAAGTCTATATGGAATATCAAACAATATAAATATATATAACCCTATGAGGACGATTGTTCCAAAATGGCCAAAAGGAACTGAATATGTGATCATGTGGGCATAAATGCCTAAGAAAACTGGAATTGTGAAGCTATAAGGAAGAACCCTACTGGTGTTATAAGGCTGGATACAACAGTTACTATCCTCAGCCTGCTACTCAATCTCCAACTCACTTGATACATCTCCATGAGTCCACCTTGTGTCTATTGAAATATTTCACACACTCTCCACGGATTTTGTTCTGTTCACTTTGGACCATATCTTCAACTAGACAGTCACATTTACATGTTTTGCTTGAAATTTGGTTACTTTTGAGTGGTTAAAAGGTGTCTTACTTTGTGAGTCTATGTCTTGACCATTGTGCAAAATCTTGGATCAGAAAAGGTAATCACATCCCGTGATGTACAGTGCTCTTCTTTTCAATTTTTTGTTGTTTTCTTTTCGGCATACTCTAAGGGGGAGAAAATCTTTCTGGTACATGCATTGGTTGCTTTCTATGTTCTTAAGGTTGTGGAGAGTTTTGAGGGACTCTTTCTGTCCTTGGAAGTCTCAGTTGCTTTCGTGCTTTTTGGCACTGTTCCTATCCTTGAGATCTCTGTCTATCTCTTTTAGGACCTATCAGGCGGCTTCTAGCCCAGCCTTTTCGGGGTATGAACTGGGCCTTGGTCCATGTTCTCCAGGCCCATGTGTCTAATTGTGCTTGTGCACTGTTAGGAATAGGAGATGCTGATTTGACGGTTGAGTGTTCTTTTTCTAACCAATGAGGATGGCTTCCAAAATCCCAAATTCTACGCCTCCACCATCTCCATCACTCCGCTGCTGCTAACTCATAGGAGGCGATTTTGGCGTATCAGTTCTTTGACTCTAGAAAGTGCAAAGGTTAAGGAATCACTTGTAGGTCAATCATCTGATCTGTAGAGGTATATCAAAGTGCTTGCTAGCCTTGCTGATGATGCTCCTGAGGATAACAACAACCCTTCAACTCCTGACTCTGCCTCCGGCTCCGGAGACACAGCAGAGGTAAAATCCTAACATTAATGTGGATCTGGATGCTCTTGCTGAGGGGGAGTCTTCTGATGAAACTATTTTTGTTGGTAAGGATGTTGACAATCTGGATGGTGATGATGATGAGGATGCTTGAGTCCATTTCCATCCTGTTTCTCTGTTTTTAGATCTCTTTAGATTGTGTTGTACTTTCATTTTTTTTACTTTCTGGACAATTGTTCTTTGCTTCCCTTTGTCATTTCCTGACAAAAAGGGGGAGAACTAGTTGTAGGGCATTGGGCATTATGTTATGGTTTGGTTTATGCTATGCTTTGCTATATTTCAGTTTCATGCTTTTGCTAGTCTGAAATATGCTCCTGTGATACATAATGCTGCTGCTATCCTATATGTCCATATGATACTTCACTTGCTCCTGTGAGAACTGTGTATGTGCATGTTCTTGTGGCTTGGTGCTGTCTGCTGATAGAACTAGTTCTTAGGATAGCTATGGTGTGTTTTGTTCAGGAATGCCAAAGGGGGAGATTGTAAGTATAAAGATGTTGGCAGTCCTCAGTATGGATCAAAACACAGCCCAAGATGTAGTATGATGAGTCCCAGCACAAGTACAAGTGAAGTACTGAAGCCCAACTAAGTTCAAGGCCCAACACAATCTCAGAAAACTAAGGTATATTCATGCATATTCATATCATGTTTTCACTGAGGATAGCAGTACCACTTTGTATCCTATGTCTTCTACTAAGGATAGGAGTACTGCTTTGTTTCCGAGTTTTCTGGGTATTTTTATGGCTTTGTTCAAATCGTCTTGAAAACTGTGATTTATCTTTTCAATGCATTTCCAGTTGTTTCCAGTCGATTTGCTTTTCAAAATTCAAACAGCTAGCCAAGCATGTGATGCTCTTGGCGCTCAAACTATCAAAGGGTGAAGGAATTCTTCAACCCGTGACCTTGATGTTTTCAAGGTCCATTTGTTTATGCTTGGTTTGTGTTACACTTACCTATGCAGTTGATAGTAGGCTGTATGATCCTAGAAGGAAGCTGTTTTGCCTATTCATACATGTTAGCATTCCTTTTGAATGCTTTTGCAAAACTTTTTTCCCTCTTATGAAAAGTTAGCCATTTTTGGAAAGTTGGTTTTGTCCATTAGTGCTTGGCTTTGTCCTTCAAAGGTTTTCAACAACATCTAAGCCAAACACATCAGTCCAAACTTTCTGAATGCTTTTGCAAAACATTTTTCCCTCTTATGAAAAGTTAGTCTTTTTTGGAAAGTTGGTTTTGTCCATTAGTGCTTGGCTTTGTCCTTCAAAGGTTTTCAACAGCATTTAAGCCAAACACATCAGTCCAAACTTTCTGAAATTCATTGGCAAGTGTGATGCCCTCTTAGTCGACACCTTGGCCTATAAATACCAAGCAAAGTTTCCTTTGTTTGGTGGTTGTTTTTGTGTCTTTGTTTTGTATTTGTGAATATCATCTTTTGTATGATTTTCAGTTCATAAAGCCCTCTTGCTCTAAGTCTTCCTTGTGACTATAAATCTTAGAGCATTGGCTTGAACAATCTTTCAAAACCCATATTGCATTCACACTTGCATGCCATGAGATTGTGATTGGTGATGCAACAGCCCGAGAAGTGTTCATAGTTGAATCAGTTGAGAAGTAGCTGAATTCAAGGGTGAAGCTTCTGTTTATATGCGTGGGACAACACTTAGAGACAAGAGAGACACGAGAACTGAGTTGTTAGACTAGGCGAGTCTAGACAGGATAGTAACGAGGTTAGCTATCCCCTCAGGAGTTGTAATCTTGTGAGAAGTGTTTAGCGCTTTCATGAACCAGCTTGGTGATAGCTGAGTTCGGTAAGCTTTCATGTGTGAGGACTTAGGGGACAAGATGGGAGAGCGTTCTAGATAGACTAGGTAGAGTCATAGAACAGGATAACAACAAGGTCTGGTATCACAGGCTCTATTCTTGTATAAGTCTACGAATCACATAGTGGAAAGGTTTGTCCTTCGGATAAGGGCACGCAGTTTTCTTCCCTGAGTTCAAGGTTTCTGCGTTAAAGAAAAACATCTCTGTGTTGTTTTTACTTTCAGCAATCTTTTTCATTACTTGCATAATCGTAGCAATCTGTGAATCGGGATAGCACAACTCCTTGCTAGCCTCGAATTACAACATATAACGAAAAAGTTGCAAAGAGTCCTATTCACCCCCCCCCCCCCCCCCCCCCCCTAGGACCTTCAAAGGAGAAGCCACACCGGATCAATAAGAACTCATGAGGTGAGAATATTATTTACTTTTCTTATGTGTATAGGTGAATTATTCTGTGTAATGTTAGAATATATTTTTTTTTGTAGATGTAGACTTGTATCCCTATATATATCTCCTCTATGGAGAAGAATAAATTATTGAAACACTAAACCGAAATCATATTCTTATTTTCTAGTTGGTATCAGAACCAACCCAAAAAAAAACCGCAAACCCTACATAAATTTCTGCTGTAAAAATAAAACTCAAATCCCACACAAGCAAAAACCACACAAGCAAAAAGCAAAATCCCACAGAGTACAACAACCAAACAGCAAAAAGAAAAAAAAGGACGAGAGGAGCTGCCGGCGGGACCCACCACGTGCAGCAGCCAGCCGAGCCGAGTAACCAGCCCAGCCCAGCTACTGACACTCTCTGCTCCTCATCTGCTCCTGTCTCCACGTGCCTGCTCCTGCTTTTGTCGGACTGCTTCTGTCCTCTTTGCTCAGACGGCAGCAGTCCAGTCCTTTTTTCTTTTTCAAACACATCAACATAGCAAGTTGGATAATTCCATTTCAAATGGAACAGAACATCTACCATACCGATTATTTCACCGGATCATCTTACACACCAAATTCATATGTAAACACAAAATACCCGCTCTATGGATATTTCGTTCAAAGCAAACAATGGTATTTTTAAGTATTGGATACCCGGATTGGTGGGATTTGACCAAGCGACTTCGTAAAAATCAAGCAGAAGTTGTCATACCTACTACAGAGGATGAGCATTCATCTCATGCCTCCACTAATGTAGCACATTCAAGTATGAATGATCAAACAATTTTGAATAATATTTTGATAATTGATACAGGGGCATCAGACTCATGACAAATGACCCTAGTCTCTTGACCAGAGTTAAACCTTCCTCTAAAAATGTTTGTGTCTACCGCTAATGGTACCCCAACTCCAGTTATTAGAGAAGGTTTTGTCGTCTTATCTGATACCTTAACCCATGAATCTGTCTTAGTTGTTCCATCACTAGCATATAATCTCTTGTCTGTTGGTCAGATCATTCTAGCCCTTGCATGTATTGTTACCTTCTATCCATCATTCTGTGTGTTTCAAGACATTCTGACCCGGCAGATTCTTGGTTATGTTGTACGAAGGGGGAAAATATACTATCTGGATCTAACAGAGACTGGAGAAAAACATAAGCATCTTTTGGAGCAAGCTAATCAGGTTCATGGAGTCGTGAGTGGTCGAGAAGCTGTGTGGCTTTGGCATCGTCGCGTATGCCACCTCAACTTCCATTATCTCAAGAAGCTGCAACCTCAGTTGTTTTCTGGTGTCAACGCTTCAGATTTCCATTGTGACACTTGTGAACTGGCCAAGAGTCACTGTGTTTCATATTCACCAAGTCTTACAAAAATCCGATTCCTTTTATGATGATCCACTCTGATATATGGGGCCCTGGAAAAATCCCTTCACTATATGGCCCTCGTTATTTCGTCACGTTTATTGATGATTGCACGGGCATGACATGGGTGTCTTTATTAAAAAACAAGAGCGATGTATGTTCTCGGTTCAAAGAGTTTCACAAGATGGTGTCTACACAATATCAATAGACTATTCATGTTTTCCAATCTGACAATGGTGGAGAATATGTTAATGGCCCTATGCAAGAGTTCACACAATCTCAAGGAATTCGACATCAAACTTCAAATTCCTATACTTCTCAGCATAATGGATTGGCAGAACGGAAGAATCAGCAGTTGCTTGAAGTTTGTTCGTGCCTCATTGTTTGGCATGAATGTGCCTCGTGAGTATTGGGAAGAAGCCGACTGCATATCTCATCAATCGTACTCCTTCTCGGGTGATTGAGTTTCAAAACCATCAACAACAACTTCACAAGATTTTTTCGGTTCCCTCTATGCCCAATTTGGAGCCTCGTGTATTTGGTTGCACAGTATATGTTCGTATTCTCAAGCCTCAACGAAGTAAACTTGATCATCGTACAAGAAAGTGTATTTTTGTGGGTTACGCAGAGTTTCTGAAGGGTTACCGATGTTATGAACCCCACACCGACACAATACATACATCACTTGATATTTTTTTCGGAAATCTGAGCCTTATTTCTCAAAAGGAGTTTCAGAGACTTTCCTTCAGGGGGAGAGAGCTTGTGAAGAGAATTCACAATATTCATTTGATTTAGAAGAATATGAGCAGTTAGAAGCATTGGAATCGAAGTTTGGAGTTGGAATAAACAAAAGACAGGAACAACCACAACAAACAGTTGTTGAAGACGCAGTTGAAAGAAGCACAGAACCCCATGCTACATCTGCCGCAAATGGGCCCAACATGTCTTCCCAGCCGAGCCACCAGTCATCGTCTTTTCCCATTGACCAATGCTCAATCTCATCACATGAGTCACGTGGGATTCAAGCAGCCACTGAAGTGGAGCCAAATTCTGGAGCCGAGCCAAGATAGCCGAGCCGAGGCACCGAGCCTGCTTTACCCTCTCACATGCGTGATGATGCGTCCGTTTCTGGAGATGACACACACGTGTCAAGGCCTGAGAAGTCAACTGATGGGTGTGTGACAGGTCTTGATCAGTTTTTATCTACAGAGAGTAAACAATAGGGACCCACTAGGAACAGAATCAGTCATCACACATAGTGCCGACAAATATTTTCCCCCAGTCTACATCACCAACTGAAGAAACCGTTGTGAATATTCCTCCTCATGTACCTTTAAATTCAAATAATAATGAACCTATGAGATCACATAGGACTACTATTCCAAAAAAAACACTATGAACCAGATGTCAAAACTAAAGAAAAATATCATATAGCCAATTTATATGTCTAATCATAGGTTGTTTGGGTCACATGCACTTGTTGTCGGTCAATTATCTTTTGTATTTATTCCAAGTAGTGTACAAGATGCATTGGCAGATCCCAAGTGGAAACAAGCAATGAATGAAGAACTTGAAGCCTTGTAGAAAAACTCAACTTGGGGGATATTGTGAATATGTCACCTCGAAAGAAGACTGTTGGATGTTGTTGGGTGTATATAGTGAAACTCAAAGCAGATGACAGTATTGACAAATATAAAACCAGATTGGTTGCCAAATGATACACCCAGCGCTATGGAATTGATTATGAAGAGACATTTGCACATGTAGCGAAGATCAACACTGTTCAAATATTGATCTCACTAGCAGTAACTAGAGATTGGCCTCTTCGCCAATTTGATGTGAAGAACGCATTCCTCAATGGAAACTTAGAAGAAGAAGTGTACATGGACATACCACCAGGAGTCAAAGATAAACATTGTGATGCTGGCAAGGTCTGCAGATTGAAAGAGTCTCTATATGGTCTAAAACAATCTCCTAGAGCATAGTTTGGGAGATTTTCCAAAACAATGAAGGCGTTTGGTTACAGACAAAGCAACTCAGAGTATACTTTGTTTATTAAGCGTAGTCAGGGTAAGATTAATACTTGGATAGTATATGTTGATGATATAATTGTCACAGGAGATGACCCGAAAGAGATGGAGGCCCTACATAATTATCTTTCAAAGAAGTTTGAGATGAAAGACCTTGGGAAATTGAAATACTTTCTTGGTATTGAAGTTGCAAGCTCTAATAAAGGAATTTCTTTATCCCATCGTAAGTATGTACGTACTCGACTTGTTAGCTGAGACAAGGATGGTCGATTGCAAACCAGTTGAGACACCGATTGAGATGAATCACAACCTCGTCATCTATTCAAATCAGGTTCCAATAGATAAAAGAATGTATCAACTTCTAGTAGGGAGACTCATTTATCTTTCTCATACTAGACTTAATATTACTTATGCTGTAAGTGTGGTTAGCCAATTTATGCATTGTCTCAGTGAAGTGCATATGGATGCAGTATATCGTATTTTGAAGTATCTCAAGAAGGCACCTGGAAAAGGTTTGTTGTTTGAAAAGAAAAATGAATTAGAAATCGTGGGATATACAGATGCTGATTGGGCAGGTGATAAGACTGACAAAAAGATCTACATCTGGATACTTCACCTTTGTTGGAGGAAATCTAGTGACTTGGCGTAGTAAGAAACAAAACATTATTGCTAGATCAAGTGCAGAAGCAGAGTTTCGGGGTATGGCACATGGCGTATGTAAATTGCTATGGATCTGAAATGTGTTAAAGGACTTAGGTATCAAGCTAAAGAAGCCTATGGAATTACATTGCGATAACACATCAGCAATTGAAATTGCTCATAATCCGGTTCAGCATGACCGAACTAAGCATGTGGAGCTGGATCGATTCTTTATCAAAGAGAATTTAGACATAAAGGTCATTTGATTCCCTTTCATATATACAGAAGACCAGTTGGCAAATATTCTTACAAAAGGAGTGACAAGAAAAGTATTTGACGATTCAATTGACAAGTTGTGCATGATTGACATCTATGCGCCAACTTGAGGGAGAGTGTAGAATATTCTAGTACATTTACTTTCCTCATGTGTATAGGTGAATTGTGTAATCTTAGAATATATTTTCCTTGTAGACGTAGGCTTGTATCCCTATATATATCTTCTCTATGGAGAAGAATAAATTTTTGAAGCATTAAACCCAAATCATATTCTTATTTTCTAGTCTGGAGAAAGAAGGGATTCTACAAAATCTCCAGGGGCCGTAATATCTGTGGCGTGGACTCCATGGTTTCGATTGATGCTGTAGTTGAGCCATATGTCACGAGCTTAATTTTCGATCCCCCCGATCACTTGTGCGGCCTTAGCAAACCCCTATGCTAAGTCAGCCTTTCCCTTAGTCGAACAACCCCTTGGCTAGAATAAAAATGGTAGAGGGAACCAAGTCAATGAGGAATATCAACTTGTATTGAATTTTAGAGAAAGTTTACAAAAGTGTAAAATTCCAAAAATCAGTGTTTCTCCCGTGCCAGGCCAGTGTCGCCCTTACAGCCTTTATATAGGCAGCCAACCTGTCCGAGAATTTTCTAGACGTGTCCTACTCTAGAACTTTCTATACATCTCTAGTGTGTCCTAACACTATATGTACACGTATCCTAGACTATTCTAGAATGGTCGAGGTTCCGGTAGAACCTCGCACTGCCCCGCGCAGCTCTGCACTGCCCTGCACAGTGCTGCGATGCCTTGCACAGCCCTGCAATGCCTTGCACTGCCCTGCACAATGCTGTGATACCTTGCACAGCCCTGCGTTGCCCTGCAACGCCTTGCACTGCCCTGTACAGTGCTGCGCTGTGCTCCGGAGTTGCCTAGATATCTCCGGAGATCTCCTCAATGCTCCGCAGCCTTCCGGAATCTTCCCCGATGGCATATAGCCTTCCGGATTGTCCTTGATGCTCCGCATCCTTCCGGAATGTCCCCAATGGTCTGCAGCCTTCCGGTGCTGCCTAGAGATGTCTGGATCCTTCTGGAGATTTCTACGACATACTCGCCCACTTGAGAACGCCCTTGCATTCTCCAAAGTTGCCCTTGAGCCATGCTTGACTCTGCGACGCTTAAGGGACTCGCCGGGTTGTGCCACGCAGCCTCGCCCACGCGCTGCGACACCCTTGTCGCAACCTTGCAAACTGGCGGGTCGTGACATTCTCCCCCACCTATGCTCCCAACGCCCTCGTCGCGACGTCGGAATATCGCTGGACCCATGATGCCCTCGGCTTGTCCTCGCGATATCGCTAGCCGATGTCCTCGTCCTCGGACTCTCAGCTTGCTCGATCATCGGGCTACCATCTCCACTTGACATTGGTACCCAATGAGAGACTCCCCTAGGTCGATCTTCCTTGTCTCCTCGGTATGCCCTTAGCACACTGACGCGGAAGATCGAACGGATCCCCAACTTGGGCGGCAGTCGAAGCTTGTATGAAACCTTGCCCACATGTTCGGCAACCTCAAACGGCCCTTCGTACCCCCGTACAAAGCCTTGTTGCCCCTTCCCCAAGGTCTTGAACTGTCGTGGCAAGCGTTTCACGAGTACAAGGTCCCCTTCCTTGAACTCCCGTCGCCTCCTCTTCTTGCTCGCCCGCCTATGGCCACAACTCCATCGTCGTGGTGTTGCGATGTTGCCGGACGCCCTCGTACTCCCGCTGCACGAAGGACTCCCATCTAGTCCCAGCATCTCGCTGCCTGCTCCACTCGACAAGGCACTCTGTATCAAACGACACCCCTGTGCCTCTGGCTGTCCCATCCACGAGCACTCCCTGCTCCCAGTGGAAGTCTTGTGCGAAGCCGCTTGAGCTACCCCATGTTGCTCGTACGATGCCCCTGCATCCTTTAACGCGGCCTGACCCAGTCCATCGGGTCGAGTGATAAGAGATGTCAGCTGCTGCCCCAGCAGTCGTAACGCCGACAACACCTTCAGGTCTTGTTGTGTGCCTCTCCTTATTGGCACCACACAAGTCTTGTCCCCGTCCATGATGCACAAGCTGTTGGCGAACGACATCGGAATCGCCTTGACTTGCTCGTGGAAATCCATGCCCAGGACGACTTTGTCGTCATCCATCGGAACTATCGAGAAGTCTAATTTCCCGGACCAGGCTCCCACGCTGGTCTTGACTCCTCGAACCGTGCCATGAACGGGTCGCGCTGGTGAATTGACCGCCTTGACGGAGCCCCCTCCATCACTCCACCTAAGTCCCAGCCTCTTCGCTTCCTCTATTGCGATGTAGCTGTTTGTCGCACTCGTGTCAAGCAATGCCGTCGTTGGCTTGCCTCCGATGACAAGGTCGACATAGAGTAACCCCTTACTCTGGACTTTCGGTGTCGATCGCGTCACGTTCAGCAGCTGCATGGACCCAATGCGTGCACCACCATTGTCATCTTCGGCTTCTCCCTCGCCTTGACGACTTAATACGAGTGCCCTCAACATCTGTTTCTGTGGGCAATCCCTCGCCCAGTGCGGTCCATCGCACAAGAAACCGCGGTTATCCCTTGGCTTGAATGCGCTTGAGCTCCTCGCTTCGTTGCGCTTGCCCCTATCCTTACCCCTTGCTGAGTAGTCACCTTGACGGGGCTCGCCTTCGCGTTGGCCTTTGTCTCCCCCACCTTTGTCATGGCTACTCTCCTTGTCCTTCGGCTTCACGACGGCCTCACTTGGACTAGTGTAGTCAATTAGGCTTTCGGCCACAGCTATGGCGGTAACAAGATCTTGCACCCCTCGTCGCCTTAGCTCGGTCTTGGCCCATGGTTGAAGGCCATCCATAAAGTTGAAGAGAGCATCCTTGTTGGACAAATCGGGGATCTCAAGCACTAAGTTCGTGAACTCCGTAATGTAATCACCCATAGACTTCGAGTGCTTGAGCCTTCGCAATCGAGCTCTCTCCTCATCCTCGGCATTCTCAGGATAGAATTGCCTTTTGAGCTCCCTCGTAAAGTCGTCGAAGGTAGTAATGGTGCACGTACCCTTCTTGATATCTCCCTGCCTTCTTCTCCACCAAAGCATGGCGGTGTCGGTGAGATAGAGAGTTGCGGTTTTGATTTTGGCGTCCTCCTCGGTAACGCCCACCGCACCAAGGTACTGCTCTAGCCCCCACAAGAAGTTATCCACCTCGCGAGCGTTACGCGATCCCCCAAAGCTTTGCGGCTTCGGCACCTCCACGCACCTAGCCTCCGCGACACTGCTGGTACTTGCCCCCGTCGCCAATGCACGCTTGCATAGGACCAAGTCCTCTTACATCCCCTCGATGCGTGCAAGCATGACATTCGACTCCTCCTCGTGGACATGACGCATCTTGGCGAGTTCCCCCATGAACTCCTCGCGTACTTTCCCTATCTTGCCCCGCAAGGACCCTTCTAGCTTGAGCAACATGCCCTTGATCGCAGCGTGGATGGCAGCGTCCTCCGCCTCTAAGCCATCCGCCTGTTGGCTTAGATCATCCACCTGGGCCCCCATGCCACTCACGACCTCCTCCACCTCTGATAGGCGTGAGTCGAGTGTAGCTAGCAATTCCTTCGACCTCTCCCTTTGAGATGTCTGCGGGTTGGAGATGTCTTCGCGGCCACTCTCCTGCGCCACTCCCTCGACAGGCTCCGCCGGAGAGGTGCCACCCTTGGCACTCTCGGTATTCCTGGCAGCACCACCCTTCACCATTGTGTCGTATCGGATACAAGCTTAGCTTTGGTATCGGACACTGTATTAGACACCCTATCTGATACGGTATCGGATCGAGCGTGGCTCTGATACCAACTGTCACGAGCTTAATTTTCGATCCCCCCGATCACTCGTGCGGCCTTAACAAACCCCTATGCTAAGTCAGTCTTTCCCTTGGTCAGACAACCCCTTGGCTAGAATAAAAATGGTAGAGGGAACCAAGTCGATGAGGAATATCAAATTGTATTGAATTTTAGAGAAAGTTTACAAAAGTGTAAAATTCCTAAAATCAGTGTTTCCCCCGTGCCAGGCCAGTGTCGCCCCGACAGCCTTTATATAGGCAGCCAACCTGCCCGAGAATTTTCTAGACGTGTCCTACTCTAGAACTTTCTATACATCTCTAGTGTGTCCTAACACTATATGTACACATATCCTAGAGTATTCTAGAATGGTCGAGGTTCCGGTAGAACCTCGCACTGCCCCGCGCAGCCCTGCACAGTGCTGCGCTGTGCTCCGGAGTTGCCTAGATGTCTCTGGAGATCTCCCCGATGCTCCGCAGCCTTCCAGAATCTTCCCTGATGGCATACAGCCTTCCGGATTGTCCTAGATGCTCCGCATCCTTCCGGAATGTCCCAAATGGTCTGCAGCCTTCCGGTGCCGCCTAGAGATGTTTGGATCCTTCCGGAGATTTCTACGACATACTCGCCCACTTGAGAACGCCCTTGCATTCTCCAAAGCTGCCCTTGAGCCATGCTTGACTCTGCGACGCTCAAGGGACTCGGCGGGTTGTGCCACGCAGCCTCGCCCAAGCGTTGCGACACCCTTGTCGCGACCTTGCAAACTGGCGGGTCGTGACACATAGGACACATAATTGGCTTTGATGCTCAAACGAACTATCAACGGACAAGGCAAACAATGGTTTATCTTGTTAATTCCAATTTTGATCTTTTGGTTCTCTATTTAACTTTCAGGTTCGCATTGCATACTTCAGAGAGTATAATATCTCAGACGCGGCGTTCGACTAGAGTGCAAATCCCATTTCCCAGTGAGCTATTTGCTAAGTCGGTTTGTGTTTAAAGCTACCCTTTCTTCAGGGTAGGAACTCTTCAGTACCAACAAGAAATGGACAACGATAATAGAGGCTTCAGAGGATTTATTAAAGAGAAAAATTAGTATGGGCACGATGGCTTGACACCCTTTCTTTCACAACCAAAAATAAACTTCATGTTCAATTTGTGAATTTGATTTGTGAAAATGAACTTAGCATGGTTTTTCTGCAACTTAGGGCTGCGATAGGTGATAACAAACTATAAGTATGTGCAGTAGTGCAGTACTAGTCGAATTTAAACATTGAAGCCATACACTCATAGACAACTAATTTCATTCTCAAAAAAAAAAAACAACTAATTTGAAATTATAAACAGAATTTTGTTATAATAATTATCAAAGTAAATCAATTACAAAAAATAAGTTATTGGAGAAAATTGAAATTGCAGGAGTTTAATGAGTCTCGCTACTTTGTTCTGAGTTAGAAAAGTAGTATTAGTGAGAAGATTCAATCCGTCATCACATATAATAATGAAGTAGTCTTCTTTGTTCTAATATTTGCAATATACTATGATACAAGCATAAAACACTGTTCATCTAGATGAATTTTGTCCGAATTTTGTCCCTCTTTCACACTTTATTACAATTGTGTCACTTGATAGGATATGGCAATGTTTGTCCCTTTGTCCTATTTTATTATGGTTTTGCTATTGTTGGTGTGTTTGTGTTAAGACCAGCTTATTCCTTTTCCCATTGATTATCTTGCTTAGTTTTTAGTATTTCTCTGCATTTTTTATCTTAAGTACTCACTTATACATTATAGTACTTAGTTCAGTACTATGAACTATTGGTTGATAATACCAAACATTGGAATCAGAAATTCGTAGATGTATAATGCAATAAAAGTTTTTCTAATGTAGTATTATTAAGTTGAACCACATTTGATAATACCCACAGCAACGCTCGGGCTGCTTTACCTCGTATTCATTGATTCTCATAGACATAATGTACCGGTCGTCAAGTCACATATAATGTTCTCTATTATGTCAAACAAATAATAACAATCCATATTTCTTGAATAATATAAACAAGATTTTCATTCCACTGCATAGTTTTAGTAAAAAAACAACCACCAATCTACTAATTCAAAAAATTCCATCAAGGAATTTTATGTAAGAGAGATAACTTCATACATTCCACTCAATTTTACCTTTGTTTCTCATAATTGAATAAGCAATAAGAACTCATGGGATGAGAATTAGGCTTGGGCGTTTAGTCCCATAGTCCCGAACCCGTTCCGATCTCGTCCCTAAATTTGTCAGGACGAGACAGGATTGCATTTTAAATAACTCATATCCCGTCCCGGCCCGATTCCTTTTTAAAATAATGGGACGGAATCGGAATTAACCCAACATGACCGTTAGATCCCGGCCCGTTCCGTAATATATATGTGAACTCATCTGTACATGTACCGTTGGATATTAATATGTGAACTCATCTGTGCCGTTGGATTGAATGGATTCTGATAACATATCTTAGCCACACACTCACACTGACACAGCACTGAGAAGTGAGACATCAAGTCTGCAACTCTGTGAGAGAGAGAGAGAGAGGTGAGCGAACCTTCTGGAGGTCGTCCCCAGCCTCCTGCGAACCTTCTCGAGGTCGTCCCCAGCGTCAACGTGATCAGCTAATCAATTTCTCGACGAATCAATCTTCCCCAGGCGAATCAATTTCTCGACGAATCAATCTTTCCCAAGGCTGTGGTGCAGGTTGATTAGATCACTTGTGTTTTCATATCCATGTGTTTAAACTTGGTATTATAGTAGGTTTGGCTGTTGGAGTATTTCTTGCTATTGTTTTTCATATCCAGGTTGATTAGATCACTCGATGAAGCCGTATGACCGAGTTCAGAATGATATCTGGCTCTGTCATTCGTTTCGGGGGCAATGCTACAACTTCACTGCATTTGTAATATTCTTCTACCTTATTTATTTTAACACTTAATAGTTAATTGTGTGATGTATTGGTTATAATGTGTCAATATGCATTGTTCTCAGCAACCTGCTATTAACACTTTGACGGAGGTGGAAGCATTTCTGAGTGAGAACCCAACAGAGATTGTGACTATCATAATTGAGGACTATGTGCATACTACGAAAGGTTTAACAACATTATGCTTGAACTTATGTTCAGTTTGAGACTGAATGTGGTTATGTTGGTATCATTCACTTGCAGTGTGTGAGTTTGATATGTAATTGTTGTCTTGTTGATATGTGAACATCTAATTGTGAACTCTATTAATGATTGTTGTCACTTGTCAGTTTAAGTTCATTTTTCAAGCTTGCAGCCAGTTACTGAGGAAGTGAGGATCATAACTTGATTAACTTCCCTTAGGCAGTTAGGCATCCCTGCCATATTTTCAGAATGTACAGCCATATTTTCATACATTTTTAGCCCTTGATTAACTTGATTAACTTCCCTTAGGCAGTACAGACTGTACAACCATATTTTCATATATTTTTAGCCCTTAAATTCTCTTATATTAGAATTCAGAATGATGATTGTTGGATTTGTTGCATATTGTTCTTGTGTGAACCCGTTTTGGTCCCGATTCCGGCTCAATCCCGAACGGGATTCGGACATGCCGGGATCACTGAAAAAGGCTAATCCCGGTCCATCCCGTCTCAATTTTAATTTATGGGTTTAGGACCGGAATTAGCCAATACCAGGCCCATCCCGGCCATGCCGAGGCCTAATCCCTAGTTCTACAAAATCTGCAGGGTGAGTGGTGTCAGAATCCATGTTTTCAACTGTTGCTGCAGTTGACCTATAGGTGTCAACCCTAAGTTACAAATATTATGACATTTAGTGGGCAACTCCATAGGGGACTTCCAAATAATCACACATGTATTTATTTTTTCGGCGTGTCCAAATAGCTTAATGTAAGTTAATCAACTCTCTCAAATGTATCTATGGATGCACACGTTGCTTTGCAATACATAAATTAATCCAGGGCTAATGTAAAGTGTCGCTTCCAAATTTAACGCTAGAACACATAATTGGCTTTGATAATGAGAGTATTCGACTACAATGCAACTCTCAAAGAGCTACTTGCTAGACCAAGCGAAAGCAATATAAATCTAAAACTAGGGGTGGGCACGGGTCGAGCCGGGCCTAAAATTTATGTTACCCGACTCAAAGCCCGAAAAAATTGATTCGGACGGGTTCGGGTTTTCTGAGCTTTAGGGACCGACCAAAACCGGTTCGAATAGATTTCGGGCTTTTTTCGGGCCCAAAAATAGAGACGAGGCCGAGGCTGGGCGAGGCGAAGATAAGGCTGAGGCGGGGTGACAGGTGATAGCCTGATAGGGTGATTGAGATGAAGATCGAGACGAAGACTTGAAGCCTCAGGTTGGGTGATCCATCAATCCAACCTCTACAGGGTGTTTGATGAAGATGAGGGCATGAGGGCTGTGAAGACGAGGCTGTGAGGAATATGAAGATGAGGCATTATATATGAATATCGGGCCAGATTTTCGGGCCAAAAATTTTCAAAACCCGAGCCCGACCCGATTTCCTTGTTTCGGTTCAGGCCCAAATTCAGTTCGGGCTTTTAACATAAAGAGACCGGCCTGTTTCGGATTTTTCAGACTGGGTTTTTGGTCCCTCGGGCCAAAACGCCCAGCCCTATCTAAAACAGATAGACCAAGTAAACTCTACTTCGGTTGTGCCTAATAATAAATAATCAATATATAAATAGAAAGATCATTAAGCATTCCCATTATTACACACGGCCACAACTACCACTACAGATGATGTTTGCCCTAAACTGCTTATTTCTTCCCACAACAAATAAAAATACTGAAGGAGTGATGCTGAATTTGAAAACCATCCGCCAACTCCTTCACGGAGCACCACAATTGCCTTCTTGTACTGTTCAAATAAAAGAATCAACTTCAGTTCATACCTATTCACACTCAATTCCACAGCTTAAAACACTGCCTATGGCTTTCGATTTAGGGTATCACTCGTCTTCATCATCATGCAACATGAATGAGAATGGATAGAACTTGTAACCATCTCCCTCATAAAACTTGTTCTGGAATTCCACCCAGTGAAGTCGCAAAGCATGAAGGAAAGCACTGAGAGTTTCCATGAGTAGCAAAACACCAACAGTCGCGCAAGCAAAGACGATGATGCCCACAATACGTATAGCCCAATTGTTGAACCTGTGAAACATGAAATAGTTTATAGATGAAACTCCTCAACTATCAACTCCTTGGGTGCAGGTAAAATATACTGTTGGATAAACATAAATAACAAGGGGAGCAAGCATCGGATGCTCATTGATCAATTATGCTCGATCACTGCTCTATTTTCTACACCTAAGAGTCTGACAAAGACTTTGTATTTTAAAAACGACTGCAGTATAAAATGATTACATACCCAAAAGCCATCAGCAGAACCTTGTCATAAAACACACTGGATAACTCTGAATGAGCAAGACTGTTCATGAGAGACAAATACACAATATTAGCATTATTAACTGTGCAAAAATATGATAATATAAATGTTCACAAATAAAACTAATTCTCACTCTCTATTTGTAATCACTTATAAGTAGAAACCAAGTAACACATTAACCTGACAACATATTAAGTCATGCCACAAACCAAATTGGAAAATAACACAATATCCTAGTTAACAGCCATCACAGTGAAAATGCTTCCATTATGATTGATGGCTAATTTTAAAACAATGACATGCATGGTTAACAATTAGGCAGCATGTCAAATTGAATTCTGCAGAGTAACAAGGTCAACAACTTAACATAGATGCAAATTTTCTTATTGCTTAATGTCACACGAAAAAAGCTAGAAAGTTCATATGATTCAAAATATTTAATATAGAGAACCAATACTTATAGAAAAGCAAACAGTAAAAGCAAATAGATATACATTCACATGCAACAGTAAGCTTGGGTTTGTGAGTCATATACAAAAGCCAGAAACTACCTTAGCGCCCAAAGTCGAAGATAAGAAGCTGTGTTTGAGACCGCTCCAAGTACAAACTCTATTGTGTGTATGAGTTGATGTACGAAAACTTCACTAAATTCGAACTCCTCATGACCATGGGCATCATGGTTTGAACTCACTTGTAAACTCTCCTCTGTGTTCTCAAGTAAAGCGTATGATTGGCCTTGGTGCCGCTGAAACAACATAATATGAGACAGCAGATTATATGAAGTGATGGATCAAAATGACTGAGAGAAACTAATGAAAGGATGTAAGGAAACATACAGCTTCATGTTGCTTCTTCATGAGGAAAGGCTTTGGAAGCAGCATCCATGGTACAGCTACAAGAGCCAATCCTAATAGCACTAACTGGAAAAAGAAAATGAAATGTGATGAATACTAATATTCTTTACCATATATATATATATATATATATATATATATATATATATATATATATATATCAGCCCCCTTCCAATGAGGGATCCCTCATTTAACCTACTTTTCGATAACATATTAACATCACCGTTCAACATTCATGTTTATATGGGTAGATCATATCTGGAAATTTTCATTCCATTTGATAATCGTTAGAGCATTGAAAATTGTAATTTACAAATAAAAACATGAACAGTCAACATTCATGTTCATATGGGTAGATCATATCTGAAAATTTTCATTCCATTTGATAATCGTTAGAGCATTGAAAATTGTAATTTACAAATAAAAACATGAACGATTCAGGTTTGACAGATTTCATACGTCTATTGATTTCATCTAGTTAGATGCCTTAACGATCACCATTTTGGCTAAAAATTTACATGAATGATTTACACATATAAACCTAGTAATTGAACGGTGGAGATGTAAAAATTCAATCCAAAAGTTGGCCTAATAATCAATCCCTTAAAATGAACAAAATGAGGGATCCCTTAGTGGAAGGGCCCTACATATATATATATATATATATATATATATATATATATATATATAGAGAGAGAGAGAGAGAGAGAGAGATAGAGAGACCCAAAAAAGAGGACTAGAAGAGGGAACTAACCTGAAGTGTTTTCTGACCACTGAAAAGCTGATTTTCACCTAGCTCATCAGTAGGACTTAGGAACATATATATCATTACATGGTATAGATCAACTTTTGAACCAGTCCACCACTTCATAACAATCAGAGCAGACAGGTAGCCAAATAGACTGTTTAAGAATATCAGCTGCGGGATAAACTGGAACCTGGACCAATGCAAGATATGAATGTATATAAGCACATAAAGAGGGTCAAAGGGGATAGGAAAGTGACTAATGATAGTCATACAACAGATGCAAGCCTTCATAGTATATATATGTGAAATAACTCGCATTAACAGTGTATATATAGTCAAATTGACAGCCACAATAAAAACTCAAAAGTAGAAAATGCACAGCTTACCAAACGTTCAAGCCATTTTGAAAGAACTTTGCATTGAAGAAACTTATCACAATTCCTAGGTTCATTTGCACCACCCCAAGAAGAATTGACATTTTCATCTTCAATGAGTTTAAGAACGGCAGCTCACTGCGAGATCCATGCCATACAGGATCCAGACCAAACGGGTATGTGGGACCCACCTTGATTAAGCCAGCAGTAGTAGCATCTCTGAAAACAAAAACATTTCAGTTTACTATCAGAACCTCAAAGAAAAGATAAAGCCAAAGTAGAGATGATACTAAGAGTTTAAGCTTATACCTGCAAGAAAGATCACGGCATGCATATGCTGAACGACCAAACAGTTCAAATGGGACAGAGAAGAACTCATTATAGATGAAACCAGTGTAGATTGAGAATAATGACATCAATAAAATAACATAACGGCCACCAAATGCCATCTCCATGATATCTCCAAGTTTCTGTGAAAGCATAACTGTATTCAATTAGAATCGAACATGGAAGCAAGAATGATATTGCATGTCTTCGGAAATAGCTTATATATTACCTACCTACAAAACTAGAATTCCTTGGATCGTTTTAATATTAAGTAACAAGGTACAAGAGGAACCAACTACAACAAACAATCCAAAGATTATGCAAAGAAACAAGCTCATGACGAAAAAGGAATCACAGCAATTGCAAGGTTAGGCAAGTTGACGCATTTTGAAAAAGGAGCTTTAGCCAATATCCAATGTCTAATTGTTGACAAACTGAAGCTTCTCTACCACAGAATGCTGCCTTAATCCACACATTTCAACAACAAAAAATTCCACATAGGCCAAAGCTACATAATATTTTATCCTAGTCAGCACTTATGTTTTCATCAGAAAACCCTGAATAAGACCAGAAGAAAAAAATAACATACAAGACTTCATTTTTTTTGTTTGAAAGCCTAACCCTTTTATTCAGATTATTAGGCACAAGCTATAATCAGTATTCAACAGATTTAGAGTTGAAGACCATAAAAGGCTTAGAATAAACTGACAAATCAACAATAAATAGCATAAGGGCAAATGCTAACACCTTATGATTTTCACTTTTCAATTCAACTTTAACCTATTAGAAGGCAGAAGCCAGAAGCTATCTCCAGGCAGATTTAGTGATAGAGAATATGAGCAGAATATCTTTTGGTCAAGTTTTGGAAAGTTTTATGATTTCTTCCTTATTAGGATTTGTTTTATTATTAGGGAATATTTACTTCATTATTAGGGAATCTTATGGATTACTTCATCCTAAAGTTCTAGGGTTTAGCCTCTCAATATATAGAGGTCTTTGTAGCCTTTTGGCAGATGAGGATTGAGTTTTAATAAAAAGTTGCGAGCTTTGCTTTCTATCCAGGTTTGTGTGATGCAGCCTAACCTCTGGGTGTGATGCCTAGAAACCCTACTGGTGTGATGCTAGTAGTTCTATCCCTTTCTTAAACCCATATCCTAATCACCCCCTTTTCTTAAAAGAACCCTAGAGTAGGTTGTCCTGCATCATTTAGACTCGATAGTGATCAAAAAGCATAAACATCCATAAGATCCACCAAAGTGGCTAAACATGCAAAATTATGAACAATAGACATTCCAATACTGGTAGTATAACTGGGCAAACAACAAGCAGGTGTCATTGATGGCTGCTGCTCACATTTTTGTTAATAAGAAAGCATTACTAAATCGTAATATCTATATTACAGTTAAACCAAGCCAAGATGACGGAACAATCAATTACCATACAAATTGCCAGATATAATATCATATGCTTTTGTGTATACTCTATATCCAATAGAGAAACAATATATTGCTGACCACTGGACATAACAACAGATTAAGTAGTTAAAAAGCAAGTAACTATTACCTCATTAGAAAACTTCCTTTCCCTGACTATTAAATATAATGTCGCAAGAAGCAAACACAGTCCATGTCCCCAATCACCAAACATAACAGCAAAAAGAAACGGAAATGTGACGATAGTGTAGACAGCAGGATTTGCTTCTTGATACTTGGCCACACTGCAATTACATTAAACCAAAACATTTCAGTACCCAGTATATGTAATGTTGTCATAAAGTAAAATGTCATCAAACCTTGTGATTATATTTCTATGATCACTCACTAATGGTTCATTGATTTCAACAATTGTCCTTCACTACTGTCTACTGTAAATAGAAACTTAAGAGTTAAAGCAGAAGAAGATTGAAAAATCACTAGTGTTTGCTATTACATATTACCTGAAATTTAATAATGTTCAATTACTTAGTAGACTATGGTCAAGGAAATGCCAAACAAATCAATGATCTGTCATCACATGATAGGGATAATAAACTTAGAAAGAATAAAGCATTCACATAAAAAACCAACTAGTTCATGTGGTACGCCTTTTCAGTATATGACTTTATACCTTATTTGGAAAGTGTTAAAAACGACTGAATATGGAAGTAGATATTATATATCAGTCAGACTATCATGCCCAAGAGGACCAAAGTTAGTTAATCCAGAAGAGGGCCTTTAGTATTTTAAGGGGGAAAAACAATTAATTTAGGTTATTTCTGTTAAAAAAAAATGCAGTTTTTTTAGAGAAAGAGGGAGTATATGCATGATACCACATGACAAGTTCTATGTAAGGCGTGCACACGTATTCCTTCCATTATCCTACCTTTTCTAATAAACAATATAAGAGGAGCACAGAACAGTACAGTTGAAACTCACCCATATGCATCGACAATATCTTGAAATGAAGACGTGAACTTGTTTGTGCGGAAGTATGTTGGAGGTGCTTCCGTTGTATGCAGAACCTGGAAGATAGCTCCAACTTGAGAATTGGAGTCAAATGCTGCCCGCTGCAATGCCTCCTGGATCTGCAACAATGATTTCAAAGAAAGAAATTCCATAACACATCAGAGTTGTATGGCATAATTAAAAACCTTTTCATTTTAACCGTGCACCAGAAGGAACTCATCATAGTATGCAGAATTACTATTTTCTTCCTTTTAAACCAATGAATACCTGCTTTGATGCAAAGATAGGACTCCACCCCTCAGCCACAAGACATTTTTTTGTTACATCGAGGCTAAGCATATTAAGAGTGTGGTGTATGGCTTTCTCCTTCCTCACCTTCATGAGTACATAGAAACATTATCAAAAACCTCAACTTTTTGCAACATTTTGCAATACACACAAACACCATATATTTGAGGGAGCACTACTCATACTTCCAAAAATTTAAAGGAAATAACTTTATCGAATAAATAATTTTAAACCCACCAAATGGTTCCATTGCTCATAATGTTCGCCAATAGTCTGTAACAAACTTCCCCGGTGTAAAACTCCAATATCTATAGTAGTCTTCAGCTCCGAAAGTTTACCAGTAACCTGAATTTAAAATAAATGGTAATATCAAATGAAGGTGATATGGAGAACTCTGAGATGAAATGCACAAAAAAATAACATAAAACTACAAAAAATGCAAGGCACAAACTCAGATAGACAACCAAGTCAAATATAGAAATCCTTGTTCTAAAATTAAAGCATAATCATTTTGGAGTGAAGTAGAAAGAAACTGAACCACATAGGGTTTTATCACTATATGAAATAATTGAATTAGTACAAAGAAACGACTTTTATTTTAAAGATCACTAGTAAAGCCTCATTTATATTGCTAACAGGCCTTGCTGTATCACTGACAGATAGATATTTTAGTCAACTAAAGCCGCACGTGAAGGAACTTTTATGGATGGTAGATAATAAGAAAACAAAAGAGACTTGAGCCCTATTACTTGATGAAGTACAGGCAATCTGCAAAATATATTTGACCAGGTAAAAGGCTCAATTTAACTACTGTATAAGCATGGGCTCAAAGCTAACAAATTAACTATAATACAGATGTAACAGTAAGTAAAACTTCTATGGACAGTACTTCAAGCTGGGGAAAATGGCATTGATAATGAGAAATAAAACAGAAAGGTAACTGAGATGAGGAAAAATGTAACAGAAAAAGAGCAGTCATCTTCTCATGTAAAAGTAATAGTAATAATATCCAAGCATAATCAGTGAATACCTCGTTAATCGTTTGAGCTTGTTTACTTAGGTCCTCAGTAAAAGGGTAACGATTGGCTCCAAAAGCATCACAAATTTTAAGAATCTTGTTCTTTGCTCTTTCTCCAGAGTAGAATACCACAAAAACATTTTTCTCAATCTGCAGATCATCATTCATAGTCAAACAGAGCATTTAATTACAAAGAAAAATATTTAATTACAGAGTATTATTCAAAAATATGTCTTTTTGGTAGATCATACAAAATGGTGCGACTTCATCATATATTTTTGCTGCTAAACAATGATTTATCAAGGTGCCTGTGAACACAACTTCTTTAAGGTACAGATAAGAACTAATAACAAGCCCAAAGAAAATAAAAACAAATGGCAATCTGGCATCCTCACCCTAGCTTTCCCAGACATAAAAGAACAACTACACCGCAAAAACCTGACTGGCCCTCAGCTTCTTAAATTTCTTTCCAATAGTATGATAAATGTTCTGTTAACCTTTTGGCCAAATGATGTATATATCAAGGCAGCATCCATATTCTTCAAGCCAACCTAGGTGTCCCTAATTCAACTCATGTCAACAGTTACTATTTATAATACCCATATACCAAGAGATTTGGAGTTCTTATTGCAACTGAAACTAAAGTATCTCCTACTTTTGTACGTGAACATAGGTCAACCTATACAAATCTGATATTTGTTTCCTCTAAGAACTCCACTCCTTGAACCAATTGAGGTCAAAGAGAGCAACCAAAAATTGATCAAAAAGAGAAAGATGAAAACACTTGCTTCTCATTTTCCTCAAAGAAAAAACATGACAGGCAGGAAAAGTACCTTCTCTCCTGTCAAAGGATCTGTAACAGGATTCTCAACAACAGCCTGCCTTAGGAAAACGTTACCCCTAGTAGCTCGAAATAGAATCCTCTCAAATGCCAAAGACTTTCCCCTCGGAACAAGACCGGTGAGAAACCCCAACTTGACTTGCTTTGATGGATCAGTAGATGCTTCCTGAGGAGTAGCCAAACAAAAAGAATTTACTCAGCAGAAGTAAAAGAAAGTGATTAGTCCTACCCTAATACAATAAATAAAAAATTGAAATCCATACTTGGTCAACCAATAATGGCGTATCCAGGGAGTCATCACCAGCATGATGGGATTCATCTCTCTGCTGCGACCTCGCGCTGCTTTCAGCTGAATGAAAAAACTCACCAGCCTGAAAGATACTTTTTTAGTCCCATAACATTTGTATAGAATAAGATAAACATTTTTGCGAGGAAACTCTATAAACTTCTATATCAACATATGAAATCCATATCGCCTTCTATATTAATAATCAATAACAACCTCTTGTACGATCCAAGATCGAGAAAACTCTGAACCAACTCTTCGGTATAAAACTATATCTAATTTCCATTTTGACTCATTTAAATTATAATGCCTGCATGAGTACAAGGACACATTATCTGATCAGGCATAATTGTGCTTTTGAACAGTTTAATGTCACTAACTAGTTCAAGACGTGTGTGTGTGTGTGTGCCTTAATGTGGTATTGTCTGGACATGGGGCTATATGGTTCTATTCTTTTCTACTGACCAACTAGGACCAAGGACATGCCGATCATTACAAGCTGGACAATCAAACACTTAAGGGGCATTGTTGTTATAACTTAGATTTCATCTTTAAACTGAGGTTAGAGAATATAGTGGAGCATTCATTCCCTCATGAAACTAGCATTTGTCCTTTCCTTACAACAAACTTCTGCCATTACATAAATAAAAGTAAGAATAATCATCATCCTATAGCCTATCCCCAGAAGATAGAGAATAAACTAATGTCCTAATAACACTAGTTGCATGGTAGGAGAGACTGAACAAGCAGAAGGGTGGTTACCTTTTGCAGGACGAGCTTATATTCTACAAGTTCATTATATGAACGCTGCAACTTGTCACCATTTGCATTAATCTCTATCATCTCAGCCTCGAGCTCACCAAGTTTTACCTAGGACACACACAATGTAGTGTTAAGACATGCAATATTAAGCATCTTTTGCTAGACAACAAACATCTTATAATACCTCCAGATCATCTACATTGAGGTCCGCTTGTCTTATAGACTTTGGAGGAGGCAGACCAGACTTTAACATTTGGTCCCTGAAGAAACGCAATTTGTGTGCCATCTCACCACATCTTTTAATCTACAAAGAAGAACAGGCCAATTGGCTTAGCAACCAATATGCAAACATAAGTCCTATGTACTTATACAATTATAAAAAGAATGGATTGCAGGTATTCAGATTTCCTCTTAAAAACTGGATGTCAAGTACCTATCAAGATTCATCTTTGGTTGAAAACAATTTGAAACAGTTCACACAAAAACCAAGTGATACCATGAAAGCTAAAGCACAGAAACTTGGAAGTGTATTTGGCTAAAACGTGCAACTGTCTCTCTTTGAGGGTGAGGGAACAGCTAAAAGTGCACTTGAACTACATGTTTCAGCTAATCAAGTAAACATTTCAAATTATATCGGTTGCATGCACAGCAGCAACCATCTATTTTTCAATTATGTTATTTCAAGTCTGGTCTGGTGCTAAAGTGACCATGAACTTCTGCAGATATGAAACAGATCAGAGTGTAGTTTCTAGGTTCAGCTCTGAACTAGAAACAAGTAGAAATTCCCATCTCTTGAATATCAACAGGAGGCAATGATATTCATTATTGGTTACTTATAAGAAGCCTCTATCATATTTTCATATAAATCACAATTACATGTCAAATATAAGTGCCAGAAGTCTGTTTCAATCCCCCGGTGCAAACCCTTACAATTGAACTTTAAGGAACGGTAACAATTCATGGCCAAACAGACATTCAGAGTATCATTGATGCAAGATAACCGTATCGTTTTTTATTTTTTTATTTTTTGTGAAATGAAACAATATAGTTTCTCAGTAAGATAAGAGCGTAAACACACCTGAGTAGCATAAGTCCTCTGAAACGGGCTCTTCTCTGAATTAAGCTGGAACAAATCAGTCATCAAATTATTAGTTTCCAGAAAAAGCAAAGAAACATATATTGGATTAAGAAAGGCCAGGAACTAAAAGCATAGTGCTTCATGATATACTTCGTCTTTCTAAGCATCAGCTTCAAATTCAATTCATTTACGATATTCTACATTCTAACATATAAACTGAAAACAACAAAAATTGCTCTTTTTTCCTGCATATGATTTCTATATATAAGATGAAGGGCACATTACAACCGTAGAGGGCGCAAAGTCACACACCTACCCACCCACTATACACTATCATTCCCTGGCAAGCAGAACACTGCCCCCAAGTTTCGACACACTGCTATCAGTGTCTAGTGTTTTGCATCCTAACACTCCCTACTCTATCATAACGATCCTGATTGCTTAACCTAGCTTCTTTACAGCCATCCATTAGTAATCAAGTCACAAAATCCTTATCCATTAACTAAATTTCCAGCACCACCGGAATCACGAGACTGACGTCAGTCCGCATTACGTGTTCACAGAGAGCTAAACCACTACGATCAATCTCTACTGTTCTCATCGCGATCAACAACTACGCATAACGAATCCAATTGCTCAAAGAAATAAATCAAATTCAATAACCTAGACAACAAAAACCATCGGAAACCCCAAATCGCAGTAAAATCAAAATCAAATCGAATTCTAACAGGGAATAGGAATTACGTCTTTGAATTGGAGGAGGGAGAGGTCGCCGAGATAAGAGACGGTGAGGTGGGCGGACTCGATTGGGATGATGATCTGGACGAGCTGCATAGGCTCCGAACGGAACAGATCCATTGGGGGACAGCAGCCACCCATGCTTGCTCTCTCTCTCTCTCTCTCTCTCTCTCTCTGTGATTTAATTGAGCTAGGTGTGACACAAACAGTCAAAAACCCACAGAGAGGAGATGAAGGGGAGTATTAGACTATTACAGGGTATATATGTATGTGTCTAATTATTATTCCCCTCAATCTTGTTTGTTTGTTTCTTCGCCACACAGCTCGCAACCCCTTAAGCCTACACGTCTCCATATCTTCAATTTATGTTGGGGGTCCTACTAGCTTCTACCTGACTCACTTGAGGAAATTTCCTACAATTTTGTCACTTTTCAATATTTTTATTCAGGTCTCCCTATTTTTTTTTTTTTTTAATCAGGAAAAACGTCATTAACCATACACGAATATTACAAATTTACAAAATTTTGTGAACCAAGAGTAATCAAAGAACAACCATACCACACAATTCACAATTTCACATGAATTCACACACAAAGTTCATATTAACACTAAAAAAAAATATTTAAAAAAAACTTGAAGCAATAAAACAACTGTAAACAAAGAGAAAAGAAGGACAGATTGGTGGACTGGCCAGGATCCACCGCAAGTCAAATCACGTCGTTTTTCAATTAGACAACCTTATTATTCTCTTTTTTCTGCCTCTAGCAACCGCACTCGAAGAAAAAAAAAACTCACACTATACAACCCCACAAACAAAGAAAAACTAATGGAAACCCAAGAACCCGGCCTAACACATAACTCGAGCAACCAGAACTAGAAAGGGAACAAAGGTCGTCGGCTCGCCGCCACACATGTTGCATCACCAAACAAGTCACCGCTATGCATGGTGTCGCCGTCACACGTGTTGCATAACCAGACAAGGAGTCACAGACATGCATGGTGTAGCTACCGCATATGGAGACGCTGCCAAATCGGGAACAAAAAAATTATTTTGAGGCCAAGATGGACCCAAATTTGAGAAAATTTGCCCGAGAAACATCATAAGCAAACAATTCCAAGCAATCTCACTTCTAAGAGAACCAGTGAGGCATGAAAAGCTTGATTTAGAGGTGTGAGGAGAAAACATAAAAGGGAAAGAGGCGAACGACAGACTCTGTCATCACAAGGCCACTTGAGCCGCTAGAGAGACGGACTACGCTGCCAAGAAGACGGACATGGCTGTTAATGTGACAGATGGAGGCGGGAGAGAAGCGAAGGAGCCACCGACTCTCAAAATGGTGAGGGAGACAAAGACCCAATTTGAGCGGAAAAGACTACCGATGTTTATAAATAAATAGTAATTTTAGTGCAATAATCATTGTAAAATAAGAAATCTTAATTATAAATGTCTTATTTTGGACTTGAAATTGATTTTTATTCTTACTCAATCAAATAGTTGAAAGATGACCATGTGCTTATGCGGAAGGATCCAGGCACGGACCCAGGGAGGGGCTGGGGTGTGCTGCAGCCCCCCTCAATTTTTAGAGAAACGAATAGCAAGTATATGTATATACATATTAGTAGTTCAATAGCGCTCCCTTGAAAACTTTTAGCCCCTCTCGATTTTTAATCCTAGTTCCGTGCCTGAAAGGATCATAAGTCTTCCATATCTCTATCTCAATTGGGTTGAGAATTTATATACGGTCAAGCTTAATGTGGCAAGTTGTACTTCTTGCATGGATTATTGTTTTCTATAGCGAGTTAAATAACTAATTCAGTAATTATCGTCTAAATGAGAGAA
Organism: Potentilla sterilis; assembly: GCA_963682095.1. Classification (NCBI taxonomy): domain Eukaryota; kingdom Viridiplantae; phylum Streptophyta; class Magnoliopsida; order Rosales; family Rosaceae; genus Potentilla; species Potentilla sterilis. The sequence goes on along the minus strand of OY821757.1, from coordinate 41,260,013 downwards.
ATTTTGAAAATTAACCAAGTTTTAGACCTCAAATTGATTTTTAACCATGTTTCGTAAAATAGTTGAAAAGTAACCATTTTGTGACATAAAAATTCATCCATACCCTCATAATGCCCTTGAACAAAAACTTATAAACTTTAGTGGGAACTCTCTTTGTTGCTTTCGTTTGCGATAAACCCACCAATGACTATGCCTAATGGAGCTCGGCACAGTGGTGAAGACTCGTCTCAGATTCTCAGGTCTTGTTGGCAATGCTTCCTTTTGTTGTTGCCGCCACTGCTGTTGCAACTCTGGCTCGGCCGTCTACGTTTGTTTTAAAGGAATTGGAACAGCTTTTCCCACGTTTAATTGGTAATGAGACTACTTGGCCTTAGTTCTTTGATTGGGTTACTAGATTTTTAGTAGTTGCATGTTGAATTCTTGTGTATTTGAGCACTCGGATTCTGTTTTTGTCAAGTTTATTGTTGCTTATGTGTCCAACTTGGATTATTTAACTACTTTTTATTTTTGTATCTATGTTGGCCTGTTGGGGATAAGTCTGAAGACAATGAACTGAAATTGGTTTAGTTTCATAAAAATAGGCAATTCTTCATATGCCTTTCTGTACATTTTTTTTGTTGTTGTCTTGTACTTTGCTATAGTCCTAGAGCATTTCATTAAACTCTTGATCACTAAAGTTTATACTTTATAGTATGGTAGGATGTACCTATTTTGTTTTAGAAAGTAGAATTTTGAAGTTCGGACTGCTTGCATATGTTTGATTAAAGGTTAATGAGGGATTCGTTTTTCTGATTCAGATTAGAGATGTCCTACTTTAGAATTGATGCAGGGTATCCAAGGATCTATACGCCCCTGCTCTTGGTGGGATCAAGCTTTCCATCGATGATTTTACTCGTGCTGTCAAAAGGTAATGTCTTGAACTCTTGATTCACCGCCGTGTTTGTTCTCCTTAATGTCATAATTCAAATATCTTTGTGAATTACATTACTAAACTCTATAACAAGAGTTTTGGGTGGTTCGCTAATATAGTCGTTTTCGGGGGTGTTTGAGAGTAACTATAACATGCAATACCTTGGATGATAAGTATGACAATGAAAAAGATGTTCAAGGAGAAATTATAATAGAGAGAACTTCTACTTTATTCATTGATAAGGAGGCCTTTATATAGGCATTACAATAAGTATCCCGATAAATCAGGGATTCCCTATCTAATCTAGTCTAATTAGGTCAAAACACATCCAAGAAGTTACGGAAATAACCTTCCTACAACACTCCCCCTTGTGTCGAGCGTCTAATGTCTTCATGGTGCTTACCATGTTACCTCACTAAAACCTTGCCAGCAAAACAAAAACCTCTTGGGCAAAAATAAAATGCATGGACGAAGGGAAAAGAGCACAACGCACCAACTACTATACTTGTGATTGACATGTGGTGTAGACTCCCCCTGATGTCTAACAAACTTAGAGCTTTGATAACTGGCGCATGCCAATGCTCTTCACATGTTTCACAAACATAGATTTTCTCAAAGACTTGGTAAACAAATTTGCAACATTTACATCTGAACTCACTTGATTAACTTGGATGTTCAGAAATTTCTGTTGTTGCACATTATAAAAGAACTATGCGGGTCAGAGAGATACCCAACATCTACAAAACCAACTAACACATTGTTGGGAGTCTTTGGATAAGGGCGATGGCCATTGAAGGACGAAGAAGGGCCGAAATCATCACTTATGCTAGTCTCCACGTCGCCGGTGACGGCGCCAGTTCCGCGGCGTACAGCGGCGCTGCCGAGGCTGCCGGTGGCGTTGGTGTGAGGATGACCGGTGGTGGAAACCTCTCTGGTGCTAAAGGGGGTAGAACAAACCCAAGTCAATGGAACCTTTCAGATGTTTAACACCATTCCAATGACGATGCGTAGGCGCTGAGCTAAATCTAGCTAATAAGTTCACAACGAAAGCGATGTCTGGTCTAATATATTGTGCTAAATACAATAGCGCCCCAATTGCACTAAGATACATGTATTTAGCTCCAAGCATCTCTTCATCATCCTCTTTAGGACGGAATGGATTCTTATGTCTAGACTTTGTCTTTCTGATGAACACGCATAGGCATAAATCATTGTTCTTGTATCCTCTCCCAATCAAGTATTACAACAGACGTTACAATCTAGTTGCATAATGACTTCGTGGTTTAAAGTCACTTGATGAAGGCATTAGAAGTCCTTCAAACACTTTCGTGTATATATCTGCATCTATATCCCCATATAGGTATACATTAACCACATTCATAAGCTGCAAACTTCAGTTTTTGGGACACTACTAAACTGATTAAGTAGCGGAAAATAATAATGTCCATTACGAGAGAATACATCTCATCGTAGTCAATACCAAGTCGTTGAGAGAAACATTGCGTCATGAGTCTTGCTTTATACCGCATGATCTCATTCTCTCATTACGCTTACGAACAAAGGCTCTCTTATGTCCAACAAGTTTAACGTCTTTCCGGATCAACTTAACAGATCCCAAGACTTGCCTTTTATAAAGTACACAACGTAGTTCGAACCGAGCTGATCACAAAGCTCTGTCGAAGTTGATGGATCTGCAGATTTCCTGACAAATCTGTCCTACGTTGCCGAAAACGGCCATAACTCACTCAATATGATAGCTATGATCAAACGGTCAGTGTCTCTGGAAATTAGACACATAGACCTTTCCATCGGTATAAAATATACCATTTTTGAATGAGTGAGCTATGATTTATAGGTCATGAAATAGCAAAGCTTGTATGAGTCATAAGATCCAATAACAAGAATTGGAATGAGGTATTCTCATTGAATCTGACTGAACTTCTTCTCTAGAATGATTCATTAGAGGAAATACACAAGTAATTGTTACTATTATCATATATCCAAGTGATAAAATATGGCAATTAGGGTTTGGAAAACACAGCAAGATTCGATTTTTTCTTGGTGCATAGAATACGTTCAATGACATCGATAACTGTACCATTAGGTAACGTAAAGTTAATGAATCCACGCTCTTTAACAACCGGCGAGGTTCTAATCAATATAGTCATTGATCATCTATATTGCACATAATACTTAAACGACTGCCTATTCCTTAGAATAGTGTGGGTTGTCCCACTATCAGCTAGACACTCAACTTCACCGCGAGACATCTAAAGAGATGAAAAACTATGGGTGGTTTTCTCGCGGGACACAGTCTAATCACAACCCCGTAGGATAGAGAAAGAAATGGGATGAAATCTCATCGAGTGTATCGCATAGCATTTGGACTTTATAACTTCGACTAAAGTCGGAAAGTGCAAGGTTGAATGTTACATAACCTAGCAATTATCATCAGAAACCAAAACGAAGCTGAGGCTTCGCACGTTGTGGTGTTGAACACCTTTGGTGACCGGAAGAATGGAGGCTTAGCCTCCTAGGATCGGTGTTAAGCACCTCTCGGTCTGGGCAGGATGATCGAGAGCTGACGTGGGATCGATGGCGTTGGCAGGCCGATCGGAGAAGACGATCGGATGAAGGCCGCAGAGGAGAAGATGGGTGCCCTTAGCATCTTCAATCTCTGCCGACGATCTCTGCTGACAAATATGTCGTCGGCAGAATGTGATTCTGGGATTCTGTTCTCTCCCGACAAGAGAGTCGTCGGCAGAAGAGAATATCTGGTTTGGTCTTCTTTGCCGACGAAGGGGTTGTCGGCAGAAGATTATCTGGGGACTTTTCCGATCAACTGTTGCCGGTAGAAAAATATTTAGGGTTTCTAATTTTTTTTTTAGGGCTATTAGACGGAGGCTAGAGCCACGTGCTGATAACGTGTTCAAGGAGAAATTATAATAGGGAGAACTTCTACTTTATTCATTGATAAGGAGACATTTATATAGGCATTACAATAAGTATCCCGATAAATCAGGGATTCCCTATCTATTACATAATCATCTAATCTAGTCTAATTAGGTCAAGATACATCTAGGAAGTTACGGAAATAACCTTCCTACAACAAAAGATAAATTTGGTAGTCATGGAATTTAAATAGATATAGATTTTTGGCACACAAATTTTGTAGGGAAAATTAAGACTTATTATACCTTCATGGCTTCATTCATTCATTTTTCAATTATCAAATAAAACTAGAGGTTTTTACCTAAAACTACAATTTTGTAGTGATATTTACCGGTAGCAAAATTGTTTTTTTAAATTACCACTAGCAAGTTTTCATCCAAAACTAACAGAATATGTTAACTCATAAATTACAAAATTACCCTCATTAAATCAATACCACTGAGTCTCAGAAATCAATACCACTGAGCCTCAGAAACTAAAATATTCTAATGTTATTGACCCTCAGAAACTTTACCTCCGCCGTCCTCCGCCGCGATTCCAATACTACTGACCCTTAGAAAATTTACCTCCGCCGCGATTCTAATGTTACTAACCCTCAGAAACTCCTAATTTCCATCCGCCCTAACTAAAAAAACAAAAATCCACCTCCGCCGTCCTCCTCCCGCTCCAATACTACTGAGCCTCAATAATCAAGATCTGAGCCAGATCTGATCAGATCTCAACCATAACCAACACACAAAAGCAAAAAAAAACAACACACAATCTGCCCTCACTCCGCCATCGCTTGGCTCGCCGCCCAGCCTCGCCGCTCGCCGCCTCCAATCAGATTAATTAGGGTTTGAAAAATGCAGCCTAATTACGTTGATTAATCAATCGATTGATAATTGAAGATAAATTATCTCTTTTTCAAACCAATCACCAATTCATCATTTGAAACAATATATGTCGATTGCATAACGAAACATATATATATATATATATATATATATATATATATATATATATATATATATATATATATATAGTTCCTATCCAGAGCGGGGCTCCGCTCTGAAATTAAAGAGCGGAGTTCCTTATTTGACCCACTTTCTGGTCAAACTTCTACATCTCCATCATTCAATATTTAAGTATATGCGTGTAGATCACTTCTGCAAAATTTCTTTAAATTTGATAATTGTTTGAACATTCCTAGTCGTGATTAACACGAATGGCTCATATTGAACAGATTCAGTTTGTGGATTGAGTTTTTTATCGTTTTGATACCTTAATGATCACCAAATGAGTTGAAAATTTGTAGAGATGATCTACACGCATATACCTAAATACTGAACGGTGGAGATGTAGAAATTTGACCAGAAAGTGGGTCAAATAAGGAGCCCCGCTCTTTAATTTCAGAGCGGAGCCCCACTCTGGATAGGGACTGTGTATATATATATATATGCTTTCTCAACTAAGGACCTCCGCACCAATTCTTATGGTGCAGATTTTATATTTTGATTAACTTTTCAATTGAATTTTTACATCTCCACCATCTAGTCTTTAGGTACTCATATATAGATCATCTATGCAAATTTTTAACCAATTTGATAATCGTTAAGGCATTCAAAAGTGTGATTTTCTATCATAAACATGAACGATTCAGTTTTGAAAAATGCAGTCTGTCCATTTGTTTTAATCTAGTTTGATATGTTAATGGCTATTAAATTGGCTGAAAATTTGTAGAGATTATCTATACATGGGTACCTAAAGACTAGACGGTGGAGATGTAAAAATTCAATCAAAAAGTTAATCAAAATATAAAATCCGCACCATAAGGATTGGTGCGGAGGTCCTTAGCCAAGAAGGCTTTTATATATATATATATATATATAAAGTCATATCATGCTTCCAATTCTTAGCCATATCTAAAATGGGGTAAAACCTATACCAACCGATGACATTTCATTTTTCAACTAATGTCGACTTTAGATCTTTGTTGTTCGAATTTTGAATTTTGTTCTAGAAAACTCTCAATTATTGGAAATATGGGCACTTCTTTAAATGACAGATTTAAAACCATCATCATTGCCATCAGTTATACGACTACTGCAGTTACTCCATTCTTCCTATTCTTCATTTGATGACTTTACATCTTTGTTGTTTGAAATTTGCTCTACAAGACTCTCAGGCAATGGAATTGCATAAACTTCTTCATATGACACATTTTTCAAAACATCAAAAATCTCCTCAAGAAGGAGTTAGACGACAAAAAGGGGTTGTGGGCTGAGGAACTCCTGGCGGTCTTGTGGGCAATCCGCACGACAGCAGCCGAAGCAACATGTGAGACCCCGTTCTGTATGGTATTCGGGAGCGAAGCGGTACTCTCCGAAGAGACCGACACGCCCAGCGGAAGGGTTGAGAATTATGAAGCTGAAACAAACGCCGAAGGGATACGGCTCAACCTGGATCTCATAGAAGAGCGGCGCGACCAAGCGCACATGCGAAACCAAACGTACAAGCAACGGGTCGCCCCGTAACTATGACAGAAAGGTCCGGGAAAGGAAGTTGCAAGTGGGGGATTGGGTGATAAAGAAAGTTAAAAAAAACCGCTGGCCCTGGATCCAACGTGGGAAGGGTCCTACCAAATCACCGCTGTCGTAGGCCCGGTGACTTTCTACATCATAGATACCGATGGCATCTATTCCACCCGCCCATGGCATATTCAGTGGACAGTGTTGCATGTTATTAATACAACATAATAACATATGTTTCTCAGTTAGTTCAGTCATTTCCTCCTCTGTTAACCTGATATTTCTGGTGGTATCCATAATACACGGCTGAACTAACTGAGAAACACAACTAATATTCTATATTGGGGGATTGGGCTCTTCATGTTCTTCCAATTGCAGATACGACTTACAGTACGTCACCGACTCCCATGATATGTATCTTTCTGCAATACTCCCCTCCGGGTAACGTGTATTACTCATTGACTTTTTATAATCACCTAATTGCCTATAAATTGATGAATATGATTAGTGCATATATAAAGTTAGTGTAAATTTAGTTTTAACAAAAAAAAAAAATATTTGGTTAGTGCATATACCTTTCCGTCGGATACATGCATGTAAAATGTACTGGGCCTATAAGCAAAACTTATTCGGGAAGGTGAACCATGAGATGAACCATAGAGGTGAAGAAATGTGGAGGAAAAATCAACTCCAAATTGCAGAGAATCATCACTATCTCATCTTTCATTTGTTGGACATCTGCATTCTTCAACTCCCTAGCACATAATTTCCGAAACCAATTTGACAATGCTATCAATGGCTTCACGACGTTATTTGACAAAAATCCTCTGATAACCATTGGAAGAAGACGTTGAAGCAGGACATGACAATCATGCGTCTTCAATCCATGTAACTTTTTTTCGGTTAGTTTCATCTTATTTCTCAAACTTCCCGCATAGTCAAGTAGATACCTAACACCGCGAAACTATTCGAATACTTCTTCACGACGATCCTATTTAACTAAAAAGAGTGCATGAGGAACCTTTCCCGTCTTCTTTTCAGCTTCTGATTGATGTTGACTTTTACGTATTTCTCTCTTCTCCAAAGCTTCGCGAGCCCTTGGACCATCCTTGGTCTTCCCTTCAATTGCAAGAATGGTGGCCAGGATATTGTCACCCACGTTCTTTTCAATGTGCATGACATCTAAACAGTACCTGTGTAACAATGATGACCAATAGGGAAGCATCCAAAATACGCTCTCGTGGGTCCAACATTGTCTGTTGTGTGCTGAGTAAGGGACATGAAAATCCGGATGCTGGCTAAGAGTGGCGTAACTGTGTGACCTAATATCCTCCAAAATTTCATCTCCGTTCTTATGAGCTGGTCTTTTTCCCCACTTTGGCTTCCCGTTAAATGCCAAACTGGATCGCATTGGTAAATTCTCGTCGAGTCATTTTCGACGCCCTTCATAAACAATTCTCCCACAAATATGCTCCGCCGTCAGCTCATCTAGAAAAATTGGACATGTCTTGTACCCTTACACCTTTGAGCCAGCAAACATCCCTAAACCAGGAAAGTCACTTATAGTACACATCACCGCTGCCTTCATCGTGAATACATCATTATCGACTCTGTCAAAAGCAATGTTCTAAAAGGCGCTAGGCGGGCGGTGACCCATAGCCCAGCGCCTGGACGGACTAGGCGAGGACTAGGCGATTTACATTTTTCACATTTAATTAATAAATATTATATTTAAAAATAGTTTAATATGAGTAAATTTTTTTAAAAATGAGCAAGCCGACCTGTAAATTTACAAACAAGTATGATTTGTAAATCAAAGCCGACCTATAGCAGATATTTTTTTTTTGGGTTTAGGTTTCCCGTGCCGCCTCACACGGTTAGTAAAATATGGGGATCTGGCTCCTTATTCCCTTCTCCATCTGCGTCACTTTCTCGCTAAACAACATCTTCTTCCCTTACAAACCCTCCCATAAACTCAACACTCCTCTCCCTCCGGGACCGACCTCCATTCCCATCCTCGTGAATTTCATATGGCTCTTCAAGCTCGCCTCCCAAGTCCCAAGGCATGCAACCCGTCTTCTGTGACTTACACTCCACATACGGTGGAATCGTCACCCTCCCCGTCCCTTTCACTCATCCCACCATCTTCATCGCTGACCGTTCACTCGCTCACCAAGCCCTAGTGAAGGACGGTGCCGTTTTCGCCGACCGACCCGATCTCCAACCCACCATCAAGCTCATCTCAAGCAACCAACGATGTCGAAGTGAGTGTGCACTGAGTATAGCATCAAGCTCACCTCGACCCGATCCCCAAAACCCACCATCGCCGACCGATCCCCAACCCACCATCAAGCCCGCCTCGACCCACCTTGTCCCGCCTAGGCAGTCTCTGGGCAGTTATTCATCTTGTTCAAACGCCTGTGTGGAAATCAGGGCGGCTTGGCTCTGCCTATAGCCTAGGCGGCGCCTGGACGGGGCTAGGCGGCGCCTTTTAGAACACTGGTCAAAAGTAGAGACTCCATTTTCCCACAAATCTTTGAGCTCGTCTATTAATGGACGAATGAGTACACTAAAGCACTTTCCTGGAGATTTAGGGTCAGGAATCAACACGGCCAGCATATTATATTCCTTCATCATACACATATTAGAGGGTAGATTATATGACATCACAACCACGGGCCATGCTATGCTGGGTTGTCATTGTTCCAAATGGACTGAAACCATCAGTTGCCGCTCCAAGCCGCACATTTCTTCCCTTAATGTCATCGAAACCTGAAAATGTCTTATTAAAATACTACCATGCTTCTCCATCAGATGGGTGCCGAATGGTACTTTCATTTGGTCGCCTCTCCTTATGTCATCGCATATTCTTTGTTGTGTGTAGGGACATAAATAGGCGTTTCAACGTTGGAGTGAGAGGGAAATACCATATTACCTTTTTTGAAATGTCATCCGTATCTGGCTTATATATTTCAGCACCACATACTGGACAAGTCTTACAGGTTTTATTTGCAGCCCCCCCTGAATAGGTAACAGTTGAACTCACAAACATCAATTTTTTCATATCCAAGGGTAAGATCCTTCAGGATTTTTTTAATTCTCGAATAACTCACAGGGAAATTATGCCCTTTAAAAAACTTATGCAACCATTCACATTATTTATCAACACTCGTATCCGACCATCCATTTTCAACTTTAATTTCCATTACATGTAATATGACACTTAATACAGTTTCTTCACGCCCTTCATACAATGGAGTTTGCGACTCCCTTAGAAGCCTTTTATACTTAGCATAATCATCATCTACCATGTCATTGAAGTGAACTTCAGCATTTTCTTCAACAACATTATGCGGTACATCTCCATGGTATCCAGGATAGTATAGAAAGACATCTTGTATAATCTCCACAGGCGGGATCACTAAAGGACCGGCAACACTGGAAGCCTCGACTATATCTTGACTACCCTAAGTAAAGTCACTGCCTTAAAGTGGACAGTGTTGTATGTTATTAATCCAATAAATCACTAGTTTTTCCAACACAGCTAGTTACAAAATATATACATATATTGAGTATCGGCCGTTCCTGCCTTCCGGGGCTACGAGAAACCATTAATCAGCGCTACCGGCGTCTCTAATCCCTGACCCACCGGCCTTGAGAGACCACTCTTGTTCCAACTTCTCGGCCAAGGCTACTTCAGCCTCCATCCTTTCGGCATCGAGCCAGCCTTTCTCTCTTGTTTCTGCACAAACTCGTAGGCCTGGTAGAGACGGGTGAATCTAGATGTGATCTCCTCCTGCGAACCTGCTAACTAAGAGGAATACCGGGCGGTCCGGTCTTCTCCTCTCTGATGCCTAAGTTAGTACAGTTGGGATGAATAGATAACTTAAGCACGTATGATAAGCAGTTGGAGAGATTCAGTTACCTATTAAAGAAGGTAGTTGAGGCCCTTATATAGGTGGCCGGGCGTGAGGTCTGGTCTCATTCTTCGACGTGGGACTGGTTTCCTTCTGTTCGCACGCAAAAGGGGCAGCTCTGGTAGCCTGTTTGGCAAGCTGGCGCCCCCGGTCCCCGGGCCCCTGGTCACAAGGTAGACTGCTGGAACTCGGGTCCGGGTGCTGGTGATCCTGCTCCGGGCCTCAGGCCGGCCCCGGATGCACTGGTTGAGGGTCTATGGGCTTATGTAGCCCCTCTGTGGCTACTGTCAACAAGTCCCCCAAGTTCCCGGTCAAGTGCAATCTTGAATGGGGAATTAATATGTCTTGCTCCTGTCCCGCAGACCCGCAGGGTTACCAACCCAACGGTGCCCAGTCCCCCAAGTCTGTATTGAAGATTGGGCGTGACCGGGTGTTCGGGCAGAGGAGGCGTGGTGATGTGAGTACCTGTTAATGATGACGTGCGACAGTTATGAGTATGTTTGCAATACAAATGGTATTGTGCTCAAGCGTTGTCGTGCCATGAGTATGGAACGTGGTGAAACCCGGACAAGTGCATGGGATGACAATGTGGCGTTGAGATCCGACCGGTGGACTACCATGTCTGGACGAGTCTCCCAAGTTCCTAAGGAAAAATCGCTGCCAACGGTGAGGCAGGCCGGGGAGTAGGCCGGTGGTTTGGCCCAGCTTGTGTAACAGGGTTACTAGCCTGCGGGGAGGCCTGTTGGATCGTGGATTAAGCCAACAGGTACCCCGGTGGGGTGTTGCGGCCATGTTGAAGCACTGGTTAACACCTGCTAGTTCTTCTCAGCTTGTGTTGGAATAAGCGTGAGGTAATGTGCAGGTTTTTTAGCCTGCGGGGAGACTTGTTCTGTGTTAGAGAAACAATCTGCCCGGTGGGGTGGCGTGGAGATAACAAGTCTCGCCATGTATCCCCAAATTTATCACAGTTCAGTGTGATGCAGGGTTTTTATCCTGCTGGAAAAGAGTACATGTGTTAGATGTAAACTCTCCCGGGTTTATAAACCCCATGTGTTTCGAAGCCTTGAGTTGTTGCTGGCTTGTCCCTGCCCGCAGGCGAAGGAAAGTGACTAAACCGGTGGAATGCCATGGAGCCGGTTGGATAGTACCTAACCGATGAGATGCCATGGAGCCGGTTGGATACTACATAACCGGTGAGATGCCATGGGGCCGGTCGGATACTACCTAACCGGTGAGATGCCATGGAGCCGGTTGGATACTACATAACCGGTGGTGTGCCTTTCCTTGGTTGAGGTTGACTCTTGGGAAGTGGGGGGGTTGGACTCCTCGGCTTGCGCTCCTACCTCCCCTAACTGCCGCTTGTAGGTGGGACAGGTGGCTGACATGCAATGAAGGAGAGAGCCCATCAGTCCCATCAGTTATGATGGCTTGGGAGCTTTATCGATGCTGGGACACGTGTCAGTAGGGAGCGGTCTGAGATGGAGGGGATCTGCGGCTGGGGTTGCCTCTCCTTTTTGCTTGCCCTAATTATCAACAAGGTGTAGTTTTGCCGCCTATAAGATGCTTCGCACCCCCTCTTCTCTTCCTGTCGTATTTTGCTGAAGCTTAGCTCTTCGGCTGCCGTCTGTCTGTGTTGTTGTCTTGCTACACAACTAAATTCTGTTCTTAGGTTTTATGGCATCTGGGAGGTCAGCCAATCTTGTCGGTGCCGGCCGTGCATCGACGGGAGGGTCTGTGAGGTACCAGCTGTTGGATGGCGACAGGGTGATTTTTTGTGATGAGCCGACGAGAAGCATGACTGCTAGCGAGATAAGGGATTTTCAGGCGAAGTGGGCCATTGACTCCTCCATTAAGCTCCGGGGCCTAAATCCTAGGGAACTGGCCTGCAACCCGGAGGAGGGTTGGGTTGCCATTTTTATGATCAATTTCGGCACGGGCTATCTCTGCTGCTGCCGAAGTTTGTCCAGTATGTGCTGAGCCTGATAAATATCTCCCCCGCCCAGCTTCCTAGCAACCAGTGGAGGTAGTTGCTTGGTCTCGGGTGCTTATTCAGTCTGAGCAACATGGACTGGCCCACGATAAATGAGTTCCGGGCGCTGTATAAGATTCTCTACTACAAAAAGGCCCAGGCCTACGGCTGTGTTAATTTTGCCGCGCGGGACTTCGATCCTGCCATCACTCACCTGCCGTCGTCGGTTTTGAATGTATGGAGGAGGTCGGTTGTGATGGCCGGGGGTAGGTGGCAGCGTAGTTCGAGGAGCTTTCGGGTGCCCGGGGCTTATCAAGCTATCAGGGATCAGTCGTACCGGTTGGTCGACTTGGAGAGGCAACGGTTAGCCCGGCTTTTTGTTTGCTGGGACAGTCTGGGCCGGAGCTCTTACAGTTTCATCCGGTGGAATGTGCTGGAGATATGTGAGATGGGGAAGAAACCTGGTAAGGTGCCTTGCACTGTTGTTTTGTGGGGTCGTATTTTACTCTAACCGCTCGGTTTATTGATTTGCAGCTAATGCCCCCCGGCTCGCTGTTCGGAGCGAGGAGACCTTCGAGCCGGATGACGAGCTTGTGGCCTAGAGGTTGATGGAGATGGGGGAGATGGCCTCGAAAACCGTTTTAGATCCGATCACCCTAGAGAGCACGGTGCATAACACCCCTGTGCCACTCGTGTTTCCGAATTCCCACTACGGTAGGCGGCCTGTCGGTGAGGATAACGCCCCACTTGTTATTCGGGAAGTAAGATCGGTGGGCTCACCGGGTCCGGAACCTCTAGCGCGGCCGGTGGGGATACGAGCCCCTGGGAGAGAGAGGCAGCGGAGATGACTGGGTACCGCAGAAGCAGTCTTGGCGAAGCTCCGGCTAAGAGGGCGAGGATGTTTGATGCCGGGGCGTCAAGCTTGGCTGGTGGGGGGTCAGCAATGGTTCTGGCAGAGGGAACCGATGGCCGAAGGAGTCGGGAGCCGGAAGCCGATCGCGGTTCTAGTGGTGGTGGTTTTGGTAGGTTCGTGGCATCTACCATTGAGGCCTTGGGACTTGATCGGGAGGCCCCGGAGTTGTGCGGCCGGGCGAGAGCAGGAAGAAGGCTATGGAGTTGGGTCTTCAGGTAAGTCTGGTTGCGTACCTGTGTGGAACTGAGGTTCTTCTGCGCTCCCTCTCCCTTTTTGTGCTACGAGCTAATGTTCTTCTTTTGTGTATTTGTACCAGCTGATCCATAGCCTTTACGCCGTTGAGCCTAGTGAGGAGACTCCGGTTCTAGAGAGGCAAGTGGAGGACCTCACCATGCAGCTGTCATTAGCGGAGGCTAAGCTCGCGCAAGAGAGGGAGGAGGCCGGTCGGCTGGCGGCCGCTCGGGAAGAGAGGAATATGGAGTTGGAGGCGAAGATTTTGGAGCTGCAGACCCAAGTAACAGCAGTCGTCAAAGGAGGGGAGAAACTCGTAGAATCTCAACTTGCCGAAGCCGCTGATAAAGCTATCGACGATTTCCGGGAGTCGGTGGAGCTTGCAGAGATGCTGGAGGCCGCCCGTGCGAAGGGTATAAATGATGCATATCTGGAGTGGAGGGAGAAAGGGTGGCTTGATGCTGAGCGGATGGAGGCTGAGGTAGCCTTGGCCGAGAAGCTGCAGCAAGAGCGGTCTCTCAAGGCTGGCGGGTCAGGGATTGGAGACTCCGGTGGCGCTGATTAGCGAGTTTTTTATATATATACTTGGCAGAAGTATATACTTTGTAATCAGCTATAGTTCATTCTAGAGGTAGTGACTATCTGTATTGCAACGTTGGTACTACATACAGTACTGTCCATTTTGAAGACAGTAATCTCACTTAGGGTAGAACCGCAGATGCTAGATATTCCATGGGCGGGTGGAGTAGATGCCTTCGGTGTCTATGATGTGGAATGTTGCCGGACCCGCGGCTGCGGTGATTTGGTAGGGCCCTTCCCACGTTGGCTCCAAGGCCAGCGGTTTTTTCTGAATTTTCTTCATGACCCAGTCCCTCACTTGCAATTTCCTTTCCCGGACCTTTCTGTCATAGTATCGAGCGACCCGTTGCTTGTATGTTTGGTTTCGCATATGCGCTTGGTTGCGCCGCTCTTCAATGAGGTCCAGGTTGAGCCGTATGCCCTCAGCGTTTGTTTCGGCGTCGTAATTCTCGACCCTGCTGCTGGGCATGTCGGTCTCTACGGGGAGCACCGCTTCGCTCCCAAATGCCATGCAGAACGGGGTCTCCCCTGTTGCCTGGGTCGCTGTCGTCCGGATGGCCCATAGAACCGCGGAGAGTTCCTCAGCCCAACATCCCTTTTTGTCATCGAGCTTCTTCTTAAGGAGACTCTTGATAATCTTGTTGACCGCTTCAACTTGGCCGTTGGTTTGCGGGTGCGTCACTGAGGCGAACAACATCCGTGTCCCCATGGAGGCCGTGTACTGGATAAGATCAGCATTGTTGAACTGTGTCCCGTTATCCGTGACTATAGTCTGCGGCACCCCGAACCTGCAGTAGATGTTCTTCATAGGAACTTTCTTACCCGCTCCTCGGTAATCTTTACTAGGGGCTCCGCCTCGACCTACTTAGTCTGATAGTCAACGGCTACAATGGCATATTTGTACTGTCCCACAGCTATTGGGAAAGGGCCGATGATGTATAGCCCCCATTGTGCGAACGGTCATGGCGCTAACAGAATTGACAACGCGATTGCCGGAGCATGAGGTGTAGCGGCGTACATGTGGCACTTGTGGCAGCCGCCTGATATTTTTCTCGACGCTGCTGCCATGTCTGGCCAAAAGTATCCTGCCCGTAGCGACTTATGAGACAGGGACCGGGCGCCAGAGTGATTACCGCACACTCCTTCGTGGATTTATCGTATGATGCCTTCTCCCGCCTCTTTAGTCACACATTTTAGCTGGGGGAAGCTGTGCCCTCTTCGGTACAACTTGCCGCTGAGGAGGCTGTACCTGGCGCACCGGAGGTGTAGCCTCCTAGCCTCCACTTTATCCTGGGGGCTGGTTTTGTCAACCAGGTATCTAATTATTGGATCCATCCAGCTTGGTGGCGCCTCCTCTACCGCAAATATCTCAGAGATGGTCTTGCTTATGCTCGGTTTCTGGAGGGTTTCAATCTTAGCTCTTCGGTACTCCGGTGGGTAGTTTCCGGTTGCCAGCCTTGCCAGGGCGTCGACATGCCTATTTGCCTCCCGGGGTATATGCTGAATCGTGGCGCCCTGGAATGGCTCGATCAGGGTTTTGGCCAAAGCCTGGTAGGAGGTTAATTGGGGTTCCTTGACTTCGAACAGCCTGTTCATCTGGTTTACCACCAGGCTCGAGTCGCTGTATGTTTCCAAGGATGGGATCCCCATTTCCTTGGCTAGCTACAAACCGGCTATGAGGACCTCATACTCAGCGGCGTTGTTGGAAGTATTGAAGAGGAACCGCAGGGCATACTCGTACGACTGGCCATCGGGCGAGGTTAGCATGACGCAGGCTCCACTCCGCTTGCTCGTTACGGAGCCGTCCACATAAAGCTTCCAACCGCTGGGGAGGCCTGGTTCGACCTTTATGGCTTGAACTGTTTCGGTGCCCTCGGATCGGCCGGAGTGCGCTTCTACCGCCATCAGGGTGAGTTCGCATATGAAATCCGCAGTGGCCTGGCCCTTGATAGCCGTTCGCGGGGCACAAGTGATGTCGAACTCCCCCAACTCGACTGCCCACCGTACGAGCCTGCCGCTAGTATCCGGTTTTTGCAGGATCTGCCGTAGAGTGTGATTGGTATACAGGGTGATGGAATGAGCCTGGAAATAGTGCCGGAGCTTCCTAGCGCTGACGATCAGAGCCAGAGCCAGTCTTTCAATGTCAGGGTATCGGCTTTCGGCTCCGGTAAGTCCCTTCCCTACATAGTATACCGGGAGATCGAGCGTGCCCTCCTTCCTGACGAGAGCCGCGGAGACGGCCGTTCCTGATGCAGCTATGTAGAGGTATAGCATCTCGCCCGGCACTGGTTTGGATAGGAGAGGCACTGCAGACATGCATGTCTTGATGGATTGGAATGCCGCCTCGTGCTCCGCCGCCCAGTGAATTTTCTTGAACTGCTGTGCCTTGAGCAGTTTAAAGAATGGGGCGCACTTATCGGTCAGGCGGGAGATAAATCTGGCCAGGGCGGCCAGTCGGCCGGTCAGCATCTGGACCTGGTTTCTTTCCCCTGGTGTTTCCATGTCTAGGATCGCTTGGACCTTCAGCGGGTTAGCTTCTATCCCCCGCTGGCTGATAATGTGGCCTAGGAACAGGCCCTCTGAAATCCCGAAAATGCACTTCTTCGGGTTCAGGCGCATCCCAAACTTGAGCATCTTACCGATGACTACTGCCAAGTCTCGGACATGGGCCCCTGCGGTCAAGCTTTTGACTAGCATGTCATCTACGTATACTTCCACCGTTTTACCTATCTCCTGCTCCAGCATGCGGTTTACCATCCGTTGGTATGTGGCCCCGGCGTTCTTTAGACCATACGGCATCCTCTTGTAACAGTAGGTCCCTCGGTCAGTCGTGATCGAGGTGTGCTCTTCATCGTCCGGGCTCATCCTTATCTGATTGTATCCGGCATAGCATCCATGAAGCTGAGTAGTTTAAAACCGGACGTGGAGTCTATAAACTGGTCTATTCGGGGGAGCGGAAAGCTGTCTTTTGGGCACGCCCGGTTTAGGTTGGTGAAATCAACGCACATGCGCCACCGGTCGGTTCCCTTCTTTAGGACCATAACCACGTTGGCGAGCCATCGGGGATACTGGACTTCCCGGATGAAACCTATGCCTCTCAGCTTCTGTACTTCCTCTCTGATCGCCTCATACTTCGCCGGGCTGAAGGACCTCCTTTTCTGCCTCACCGGGGGAACGTTGGGCAACGAATTTAGCCGGTGGACGGCTATTTCTGGGGATATACCTGGCATGTCCTCGTAGGGCCATGCGAACACTGAACTGTTGTCTCGGAGAAAGGTGATGAGCTCTTGCCTGACAGCCGGGGCGAGCTTCGTTCCTATCACCACTTTTCGCTCCTGGTGATCCTCAGAAATGGAGATTGTTTCGGTTTCTTCCACGGCCGACGGTCGTTTTAGCTTCACGTCGTCGGAATCGGTGTCATCACGGGGGTCAATACTCGGATCAGGTACTGGAGCTTGTTGGGTAGCCGTGAAGACCTCGGTCCGCTTTCTCCCGTGGGTCAGGGCCTCCGCATAGTATCTGCGAGCAATCTTCTGGTCCCCGCGTATGGTAATGACGCCGGCGGGTGAAGGCATCTTTAACATCAACATATGGCCGGCTATGAATGTTTTCAGCCTCCACAACCCCGGCCGACCGATTATGCCATTGTATGAGGACAGGCAATCCACGATGATGAACTCCAGGTGCTCCTTCCTCGTCCTCTCCCCCTCGCCGAAGATTAGCGGCAGGTAATCCGATCCCAAAGGCTGGACCACTTCGCCGGAGAAGATTATCAGCTGCTCGTTATCCTGGGATAACTTGCTCCTTCCCCGGTGCAGCCCCTTGTATGCGTCTCGGAACATCACATTGACAGAAGCTCCGGTGTCGATTAGCATGCGGCTGGTTATCCAGTGGTCTATTTGGACCGTAATGAGGAAGGGATCGTTGTGCGGTTGGATCAGATCCTCCGGTTCTTCTTCCTCATACAACGTGACCAAGTTCCATCCGGTTTTAGCGGCCTGGCCGCTTCCTCCTCCAAAGGCATAAACTTCCTTTCCCCGGATCGACCTTAAGCATCGCTTCTTCGAGCTCCAGGTGAGTCGATCTATGTGGTCCCCACCATGTATCATATTTATGCTTCCGTGCACCTCGATCCCTCCGGGGACTCGGGTGCTTATGGTTCCTACTTCTCGGGCACCCTACCTGTCCCTTTGCGAGTCGTCTGTTCGGACTCGGCCGTCCACAACCGTTCTCTGGGACCGTTGGTCGTTAGTCCGAAGGACTGGGTCTTCGGGTTTTCCTGCTGGCATAATGGCCAGGGCCTGCGGTGGTCACCTCTTTGGCACTGCTGCCATGGGCCGCGCCGGTCGCAAAGGCGGTGGTCTTTCACCTGCCCGTGAACTGTTGTTGCCGCTCCGGCGGGGTCGTCAATCCTCCCACACTTCGGCTTTCTTGCTGGTCGTAGGCGTACGGTTGCGATCCTGCCGCCCAGCTTTGTTTTCACGGGAGGACGGTGGTAATAGGTCATCCGACCTTCACTTGGGCATCTTATCCCCATACGTCTCATGCTCCGCCTGGGCGTGCCTGACGGCTACGGCCATCAACTCGTCATACCCCAACGGCTCCTTTACTCGCAAGGCGTACGAGAGTTCCCCGGGTCTTAACCCCTGCTTGAATGCCATCTCAGCGATCCTTTTATCCAAGTTCCTGACCCCGGCCGTGGCGATATGTCACCGGTTAACGAAAGCGCGCAGTGGTTCGTGGTCGGTCTGCATGCAATTGAAAAGGATCGTTGACGTTTGAGCCGCCTTGGCTCTAAGGACGAATCGGCCGACAAACTTATCAGCCAACTGTTCGAAAGTTTCCACCGAGTTTATTGGTAGCTCGTAGAACCAGCCCAATGCCTCCCCTGAGAGCGTCTCTTGGAACACATTGCAACACGTGGCATCTGAGTAGCCCTTTGTGCCCGTTTGTGACTTAAAACTGTCCAGGTGTTGGTATGGGCAGCTCGTTCCTGAGTACGTCAGTTTCAGGGACTTTTGGTTACCAGATCTTCCGGATTCCCTAACCCGGTGTGGAAAAGGCCCAGTGCGTTCGTTGAATCGTGCACTGTCCTACGGTCGCACCGTCTTTTTCTCGCTGGCCTCCAACCGGTCCTTTATGTCCGACACCGAGGCAGAGAGCGTCTGAAGCGCCCTTGCGGTAGAGCTGTCTTGCTCGATGCCAAGCTCGTGCGGTATGGGGGCTCAACCGGGCCTGAATTCCTCAGAGCTTCCGGAAAGAGTGGTGTGAGCAAATGCACAGTCTTTCTCCTTCCCGTAGGCTGTCCCACTTCTAGGTGCGGGAACTCGTTACCTTTGTTTGCGGGCCGTGATGCCGCCCGAGAGATGTCCTGCTGGTGCCCTTTCTCCAGGGCCGCCAATAAGGCGATGTTCACCGCTTCCAACTCTTGGCACCAGGCATCCGCCCTTAGTCGGTCTCGATCACCCTCCTCTCGCAATCGCGTGACTTCTGCCTTCATCTTTTTTATCTCCTCCCCCGCATCGTATTGGTCAGGATTGTGTGAGCCCCGGCGATCGTGAGTTCCGTCCCGGTCGGGAGAAGGGACAAACCTCGCGCTGACCTCAGATTTAATGTTCTGGGCCCGATCGGGGTCCCGGACTCGCTCTTTCAGCCCTCCCCCGCCAGCTTTTATCTTCCTTCCCTCTATGGCCTCCGGATTATGGACTTACTTTCAACTCTTTCGAAGGATTGATCGGGTTCTACCCTCCGGTAGAGCAACGCTACTTTTTTCGTGGATCAAATGATTCCCACAGACGGCGCCAATTGTTTCTGCACAAACCCGTAGGCCTGGTAGAGACGGGTGAATCTAGATGTGATCTCCTCCTGCGAACCTGCTAACTAAGGGGAATACCGGGCGGGCCGGTCTTCTCCTCTCCGATGCCTAAGTTAGTACAGTTGGGGTGAATAGATAACTTAAGCACGTATGATAAGCAGTTGGAGAGATTCAGTTACCTATTAAAGAGGGTAGTTGAGGCCCTTATATAGGTGGCCGGGCGTGAGGTCTGGTCTCACTCTTCGATGTGGGACTGGTTTCCTTCTGTTCGCACGCAAAAGGGGCAGCTCTGGTAGCCTGTTTGGCAGGCTGGCGCCCCCGGTCCCCGGGCCCCTGGTCACAAGGTAGACTGCTGGACCTCGGGTCCGGGTGCTGGTGATCCTGCTCCCCCCCCCCCCCCCCCCAGGACCGCTGCTACTTGGGCCCGTAGCTCCAAGTTCTTTGCCTCCAGGTCCGTTACCCTCCCAGAAGCCTCGGCAAACTTGGCTTCCAGTACGGTTGCCTGCTGCCCAGCTTCGGTCAGGGTCGACTCCAGTTCCCTAACTCTCTCCTCTCGAGCGGCCGCCAGTCTACTCGCCTCCTCCCTCTCCTGCGCAAGCTTAACCTCCAGCATTGACAGCTGCATCGTGAGGTCCTCCACCTGCTTCTCCAAGGCCGGAGCCTCCTCACTAGGTTTAGCAGCATAAAGGCTGTGAACCAACTGGTACAAGTGCACGAAAGAAGTACGTCAGCTCGTAAAACAAAAAAGAGAGAGTGAGTGTAGAAGAACCTCAGTTTCACACTGCGGTACGCAGTCAGACTTACCCGTAGACCCAATTCCACAGCCTTCTTCCGGCTCTCACCCGGCCGTGTATCCCTAGGAGCTCCGCGATCAAGTCCCAAGGCCTCGATGGTAGCAACCACAAATCTACCAAACCCACCATCACTAGAGCCGCGATCAGCTCCCGGCTCACCGGTTTCCTGGCTTCTTCTACCAGTGGTTTGCTCCGCCAGGGTCAATGCTGACCTTTCTCCGGTAGAGCTTGACGCCCCGGTCTCAAACACCCTTGCCCTTTTTGTCGGAGCCTCCCCAACATCACTTCGGCGGTACCATATCACATCCGCTGCCTCTCTCTCTCGCGGGGCTCGTGCCCCCACAGGCCGCAGTAGAGATCCCGGACCTGGTGTCCCCACCGGTCCTACATCCCAAATAATAAGTGGGGCACTCTCCTCACCGTCTGGTCGCCGACCTTAGTGGGAATCCGGAAACATGAGCGGCACAGGATCCCTATGCACCGTCCTCTCTAGGGTGTCAGGATCTACAACAGTTTTCGAGGCCGTTTCCCCCATCTCCATCAACCTCTGGGCCACAAGTTCATCATCCACCTCGATGGTCTCCTCACTCCGAACAGCAAGCCGGGGGCATTAGCTGAAAATTAATAACCCGAACGGTCAGAATAAAAATACGACTGCACAAAACAACAGTGCAAGGCACCGTACCAGGTTTTCTCCCCATCTCGCATATCTCCAGCACGTTCCACCGGATAAAATTGTAAGAGCTCCGACCCAGATTATCCCAACAACCAAAAAGCCTGGCTATCCGCTGTCTCTCCAAATCGACCAAGCGGTACGATTGATCCCCGATAACTTGATAAGTCCCGGGCACCCGGAAGCTCCTCGAGCCACGTTGCCACCTACCCCCGGCCATCACAACCTATCTCCTCCACACATTTGAAACCGACGACGGGAGGTGTTTGATGGGAGGATCGAAGTCCCGCGCGGCAAAATTCACACAGCCGGTGGCTTGGGCCTTCTTGCAGTAAAGAATCTTATATAGCACCCGGAACTCATTCACCGTGGCCAGTCCATGTTGCTAAGATTGAACAAGCACCCAAGATCGAGCAACTGCCTCCATTGGTTGCTAGGAAGCTGGGCGGGGGAGATGTTTATCAGGCTCAGCACGTATTGGACAAACTTAGGCAGCGGCAGAGATAGCCCATGCCGAAACTGATCCTCAAAAACGGCAACCCAACCTTCCTCCGGGTTGCAAGCCAGTTCTCCGGGATAAAGACCCCAGAGCTTAATGGATGAATCAATGCCCCACTTCGTCCAGAAATCTCTTATCTCGCCAGCAGTCATGCTCCGGGTCGGCTCGTGGCAGTAAATCCCCCTGTCGCCATCCAACTGCCGGTACCTCACGGGCCCTCCCGCCGACAAATGGCCGGCACCGGCAGGACTGGCTGATCTCCCAGATTCCATAGACCTAAAACAAAAATTATCCTACGCACAGTTAGCTGTTGACGAGAATGGACAAAACATCCAGCCAACTAATAGCGCAGATAGAAACGAGGAGCCAAGCTTCAACAAAGTACGTCTGGAAGAGAGGAGGGAGGGGTGAAGCATTTTATATGCGGAAAAACTACACTTTGTTGATAATTAGGGCACTCAAAAGGGAGAGGCAACCCCAGCCGCAGATCCCTTCCATCTCAGACCGCTCCCTACTGACACGTGTCCCAGTATCGGTAAAATCCCCACACCATCATTACTAATGGGACTGATGGGCTTTCTCCTTCAATGCATGTCAGCCACTTGCCTAGCCTACAAATGGCAGTTGAAGGAGATGGGGGTGAGAACCGAGGCGTCCAGCCCCCCACCACTTCCCCAAGCGCCAACCTCAATTCAAGGAAAGCCATCCCATTGGGTCATTGTCGTTGCCATCGGCATTCCAACGGGTAATATACATTCCACCGGTTCACAGGCATTACAACGGGTAATATACATTCCACCGGTCCACAAGCATTCCAACGGATAATATACATTCCACCGGTTCCACCTGGCATTACATAGGTTCCGTGGCATTCCATCGGTTTAGTCACTTTCGTTCGCGCCTATGGGCACGGACAAGCCAACAACAACTCAAGGCTTCAAAACATCGGGCTTTATAAACCGGGAGAGTTGTTTCTCTAACACAGGACAAATCTTCCCGCAGGATAGAAACCCTACATCACACAAAGCTGTGAAAAATATGGGGGACAAATGGTCGGGCCACCCCACCGGGAGAATTGTTTCTCTAACACAGGACAAATCTCCCCGCAGGCTAGAAACCCTGCACATACATCACGCCTGTACGAGCAAGGGCTGTGACATGATCAGTGGTACACCCAACAACAACCGGGTCACTGGCCGGGAGAATTGTTCCTCTAACACAGGCCAAATCTTCCCACAGGCTAGAAACCCTGCATGACACAAAGCTGTGAAAAAAATGGGGGACAAATGGCCGGGCCACCCCACAGGGAGAATTGTTTCTCTAACACAGGACAAATCTCCCCGCAGGCTAGAAACCCTGCACATAACCTCACGCCTATAACGTTCAGGCTGAGAAGAACTAGCGGATGTTGACCGGTGCTTTAACACACCCGCAACATCCCACCGGTAGATCTATTGGCTCGCACCCAACAGGTCTCCCCGCAGGCTCGCAACCCTGCACATTACCCCATGCTTATTCCAACACAAGCTGGGACGAATCAGCGGGTGCTGACCGATGCTATAACATGGCGGCAACCCCCCACCAGGAATTAACCTCTAACACAGGACATATTCTCCGATTTGTACCACCGTGGTTAGCGATTTTCACTGGGAGACTCGTTCCGACATGGCAGTTCACCGGCCAGGTCCTCCCGGAGAATTTCATACATGACCCATTCCGACATGACAGATCACCGGTCGAGTCCTTGCGGAACATGGCATGGCGGATTTCAACGCCACATTATCATCACATGCACTCATTCGGATCTCATGCACTCGTTCGGGTTCACCCCATCCCATATGCATGGCATGGCGGATTTCAACGCCACATTATCATCACATGCACTCGTCCGGGTTCACCCCGTTCCATATGCAGGGCACGACGGAACTCAAGCACCACACCATACTCATAACTGTTGCACATCATCACAACTCATACTCATAACTGTTGCACATCATCATGAACAAGCACTCGCATCACCACGCACCATCATAACAGGCTTTCTGCTTGAACGCCCGGCCAAGCCCAATCTTCAACGAGGACTTGGGGGACTAGGGCACCGTTGGGTCGGTAACCCTGCGGGTCTGCGGGCCTTCAGAGCAAGACATATTTAAGTCCCCATTGAAGATTGCACTTGACCGGGAACTTGGGGGACTTGTTGACGGTAGCCACATAGGGGCTACCCAGGCCCACAGACCCGTAGCCGCACCACCTGGGCCCGGTCCATGGCCCGGAGCAGGATCGCTAACACCCGGACCCGGGCCCCAGCAGCCTACCTTATGGCCAGGAGCCCGGGGAGCCGGGGGCGTCAGCCTGCTGAACAGACCACCAAAGCTGCCCCAATACATGAACAGAAGGGGATCAGTCCCACATCAAAGAGTGAGACCATACCTCACGCTCGACAACCTATATAAGGGCCTCAACTACCCTCATTAATAAGTAATCAACTCTCCAACTACTTATTGTTCCCGCTTAAGTTATCAATTTATCCCAACGGTACTAACTTAGGCATCGGAGAGGAGAAGACCGGCCCGCCCGGTATTCCCCTTAATTGGCAGGACTTGCAGGAAGGAATCACACCAGGATTCACCAGTCTCTGTCAGACCTACGGGTTACAACAGAAACACATAAAAATTATGAGGAGGCCACCGCTTCCCTTGTTGAAATAAAGGAGAGTTGTTATGGCAGAATCAATATTACTAGCTACTTTACAGAGTTTTTTTAATTTATCCTCAGTTCTGAACGAGCGTGATTCTTCACCAACACCTCTACGCCATATATAGTAAGGGTTAGTTGATGCGCGGATGTTAGTTACTAATTAACTGGATTCAAATTCAGTTGTAGTTTTTATTACTTACACAATAATTGTTGTAGAGTTTGGTGTGATTCCATTTTTGAATGTCTCACATGGAAACATTACGACAAATATAGGTTATGCAGAAGTGACAAAAGCAAGAGCTTACAGAAGCAATTACAGGAATAATTTATAGTTTTTTTTATGGAATTGTAGAAGTGGTCGGGATCTACTATAGTGATGGTGGAACTAAGTACTCCATTCTAGGTGACATAGACATGCGACTCATATGTTCTAGAAATTTTTCAAAGAAGTTCCATAAAACATACACAAGTGTTTCACGAGTCTCAGACTGTACAATAATTAGAAATCTATAATGTATTCTTGAAGCTTGCATGCCACATATTTGATCATACACTCATTGCAATATGAACGACTACAATACTTAATGCGAAATTACTCATTTCTTGACCTGGCCGGTAATGGCGGAGTTAGTTTGGGGCTTACCCTGGCTTAAGCTCTGGTAAGAATATCAATGAAAACATTTTTGTATGAATCACCACAGTGAGAGCTAGTTTAGTTGGTTGGCTTATCAACGAACCAATTCAGTGTCCTGCGCTCGAGTCCCCATGATGGCATTTCTTGCTCTTTTTCTTTGCTGTTTACCTCATTTTTTTACTTTTTATTTTCCCCCCTTTTTTTTTTACCCATTTATTCTTCCTTTTTCTCTATTTTCTTTTTCTTTTTCCTTTATTTTACAATGTTATTCATATTAAAGGAAAAACACATTATGTGTCTTCGTCAATGTAACTGATTAGAGACAATTATGTAGTCATTATTGTCATAAATGTATTAACTATTACCGTTATAATACTCACTCTATATAAAGGGGATTATCAATGAAATGAGTAGACAATTCCCATTTTCCTATAACATGTTATCAGCACTTTGCTTTAGCCAAAGAAAAAGAAAAACCCTAGGTTTCGATATGAAAAAAAAAATCAAAACCCTAATCCTTAATATTTTCCTGCCGGCAACAGTTTGTCAGCAAAGAACCCTAGAAACTCTTTTTCCTGACAACTTCATCATCGGTAGAAGAAAGGCCAAGCAATCTGCCAACGATAGGTTTGTCGGTAGAGAGTGTCAATACTCAGGAAACCCAGAAATCTGATATGGGCACCCTCCTCCGATCCCAGATCGATGCCGCCCCGAAGCCAGCAAGCCTCCTCCATCGCCTGCCCACTCAGGCCACCTGTGATACCCTGCGTCGACATCACTCTCTCCATTGGCGCTGCAGACATGCGACGCCCAGCCCCGCACGCAGAACGATTGCTCGACCCAGATTCACGGACCCAGCCCCAACGCTGACGACCCGGATTCGTCGACCTCTGATCGCCGTCGTTTATCCAATCGTTCGAACCTCGTTGTTCGGCGTCTTCTCTTCCAGTTGCAGTAGTCTCAACCCCACCATGATTCCTACAAAGCCCTATATGACGCCTTGATCCCTAGAGGACGACGTCGAGTTCTTCGGAAATAGACACTTCGACAAACCCGGATTCGCTTGGTCCGCCGCCGGCCTCTGCTCGACGCCTGCCCAGTCCAGCGACGACGCCGACGCGATCTGCCTCGACGAAGCCTGCCCAGCCCAGTGCCGTCGTTGTCTTGCGCAACAACCCAGTGTTGTTGCAGACCCAGATCAACGAATCCGACCATCTGCCCCACCCGACCCGACCCGCTATAAAAATAGGTTACCACTCTTAGTAAAAATTAAAAGGTAATTTTCAAAAATTACTGATCATATTCCTATTTACTGTTTTACGAATTTAATGGTAAATATGAAATTGTTTAATTTATATGGTAATTATGAAAATGTATATGATTAACGTGACTAATCATATGAGTATTATTGTTTTTTACATGTGACGTATCAATTACGATGCGACGATTAATATGCGATGACGATATGAGATCGGAGATCGAGCAATCGCTTCATATGCAGTTTATTTGGCAAACTTACAAGTAATATTCAAATTAAAGTTATGCTTTCGTTATATTTTGTTTCAGTTATTATATGATATAATGCTCTATTCAATTTCATCGCATTAGTATTTTATATAAATGTGAAACTTGAAGCATTATATGTTCATTTTATTAGTGGTAAATAATTGTTTTATTTAACATGTTATTTAGTTTGAGAATTGCCATGATAATTGTTGGAAGTATATATGGTACACCTCCGGTCGCCTCCCTTTCTCGCCCGTGTACCACTATACTCGCCCGTGTCTATTTATAGCTTTATTATTGTGCTTCTGTCAAGCCTACGAGTTTGAGCGGAAACAATAATGTAATTACATGAGCATTGTAATATAAAGAAAAACGGACAAACATAATACTGTGATAAAGCATTTTCACGAAGAAGGAAAAATATGACCATTACAAATCTTAGTCTTGAAAATCCAATTTTTATTTCTTGAAAATTTTCCAACATGGATATCTTCTTGATTGTGAAAAAGTAACGATAATTAAATTTTAATAGCTTCACATGCAATGAAAAATGGACAAACCTACTATTGTGATAAAGCATTTTCACAAAGCATCGAAAAAGTGACCATTACGAATTTTGGTCTTGAATCCAATTTATATATCTTGGAAATCAATTAACACAAGCGTTTTTTTTTTTTGTAACTGTTGCTGACATGAAATGAAAATGAAACTTCATGAGCTTAACAAGCAATAAAAGTGATAAAATTGAAAATTTTACTTTTATTGTGATAATGTAATTTCACAAAGTTTTAACTTTACCATAATGTATATTGGTATATTTTAGTTGTCTATTTAGACTGTGAAATTAATACATTTTCTTATTCCTCTATTTTACAGATGGTTTAACCATCACAGTTTGGCTTTGACACATTGGACTCTGAAGAACTTGAGTACCAAATTCCCCTATTGAGCCAACTAAGGCTTGAGCATGGTATATTTATGCAAACTCTTTTATGTAAATAGCTAAGAAATAATTAAAATATCTTGAATGATGATGTAAGGTATGAGAAAAAGAAATTTACTGGAACAAATTATGCAAAGTAATGCAACAACCCTAAAACAAAGGGCAATTACCATGGACGTAAAGATTCATATAATCATCCAAAAGCAAGTGGAAACAATTGACCATTTGAAAGATGACCTAGGGGACACGTCATGTGAAATGAATCACTCTCTCATTGTTGTAAATCAATGAAATATTGATACGTACATTACAAGCTAGCAAAGAATTAGATGCGACTTACAATAAGTATAAAGAATAATACGAATACGCGAATTTTGGAAAAGTATCTTCAATATCCAACAATAACATTGAAAATGAATTTACAAATAACGACTTACCATATGGAAGAAAATGTCAATGACACATCTTATCATTGCAGCTATTAAAAGAGTAAAAAGGATCTAGCTCAATCCAAGATAGACTTTGATTAGTCTACTTTTAAAATTTCTAAGATATCCTAGTAAAGGTTATGACGCCTTATATATAAAATTAGACTTTTGGTCTTAAAGTTTCTATTTCTAAATTGGACAAGACTAAATGTAATCGTTGGCATGTTAAATTTTAAATTTTCTCTTAATGAATTGAGATTATTCGAATTTTATTCATGATATACATGATTCAATTTTCTGTATCTAACTTTACAAAGTATTGCATAAAGTAAAGCAACATATCATAATATAGGCATGACATAAAGAACTGTGTGCAGAGAAACACACCATGTAATCCCTAGAATAATAGTACTGAAGGAAAATGATACTAATATATCACAAAATAGCATAATAGTACTGAAGAACAATTGATACGACCCGAACCTAGAATTACCGTTTAACTGTTTTACTTTTATTATTTCTCCTCGGGAATTATTTTTACGATTTGAAAGTTCTAAAGGTTGACTTTTAAATAAGTTGACTCGACCGAGGATTTTATTTCATGACGAGGTAGAAGACGTTGAAACGAGTTCGTGGACACGTAGCATGCTCAATTTGGAGTTCGTACGAAAAAGTTACGATGTAAAATCGGAAATTGTCCGATTTTTGGACGAGTATAAATAGCGGAGGATGAAATTTCCTGAAGAGGCAGCTTTTCTTTTTTCTTCTTTTCTTTTCTTTTTCTTTTTTCCCTCTTTTTCTCTCTTTTCTCCCCGACTCGGCCCGAGCAGCGCCGACCGAGTCGCCGCCCTCGGTTCTTCGCCGTCCGGCCGCCGTTCGCTGCTCCACCGGTCCCGTTTGGACCGTCTCCTCCTTCCCTTCAAGTCTGTGGTGGTGGCACGGTGGGAATCGCCGCCGTTCGGCCGATTCCAACCCAAGAACTTGAAGCCCAATTGGGCTGGTTCTCCCTCCTCCGGCCAAGGTTCCACCCGATTCTAGGGGGGAAAGGAAGGCATCGACGCGTGTGACCTCTCCACGAGAGGAATTGACCCGAATTAGAACGGGTAAGTAGAAATTCAAAGTTGAATTTCTAGGGTTTTATGATTTTCGGCGGAAGTTGGGTATTTGGTGTTTTTGTTGTAATTGGATATTGAAATCAGGTTTAGGAGGTTGTTTAGAGTTGATTAGATGGAATTGGAAGTTCGATTGGGTGGTTTTTGTAAAAATTGGAAGTTGGATAATCTGGACCGCCGTATCGGCCGCCGTTCGCGGCGGCTGTGTGGGCTTTTGGCGGCGAAAATGGTGGTGATGTATTCTTGAGGTGGTGGTGATCGTTTTAGGTGGATTTTGGGTTGAAATTAAGGTGTTTGGGCCACTGTGGTGGCGCTGCCGGCGGCGTGGTGGCTGTCGGCGGCGGGAGGTTGAAGATGGGTAAATAGTGAAAAGTAAAATGGTAAAAAGTAAACTGTAAACTGTAAAAGAGTAAACGGTAAATCAGTAAATGGTAAAACAATAAAAGTAAAAGTAAAGGGTAAATAGTAATTGGATTTTAACTATTTACTGTTTGACTTTCAGAATTACTGTTTGACCTAGAATAATTACTGTCTGAGCTTGGATTATTACTGTTGACTTACCGTAAAAATGTTAAAAGCTTATTAAAAGGGTTTTACGACAAAATAATCCGAAAAGGGATTGATCGGACTCGGGATGGGTGTCTTGAGTAATTTTGAGACGTAAATAGTTTCGGTATTTGAGACGTAACTCCAATACCGATAACGATAATTTAAATGGGGTTATCCGGACGAGTGAGGACGTCGTAAATTTCACTTTATAATTAAATTCCGAGTTTTGTAATATTTAGAATTTCGTCCCTATTACAGGTCGAGAGGTTATTCGATGGGACGAGAGATCGGATTAGCGGCGCGCTCGGCCGTACTGTGAGTGGATTTTTATTTTAAAGAAATGCATGCATAATTGTTTTAATGAAATGAAGTTTATTTCAAATAAATAATTTGAGAAGCATGAAAATTCATATAGTTAAAATGAAATGATATTTAAAGAAATATGGCTTTGGGGTTATGTTTTTACTACTATTTTAGTAGTACGTGATTTTATCCGGAAACGAGGTTTCCGGAAATAGTATATTTTAATTATTCATAACTTGATTATGTTAAATAAGTTTTAATTAAAGGTAGTGACCGGAAATGAGATTTCCGGGGATTTTATATTTTCGTTATTTATGATTTTCGACATGTGAGACATGTCGCCGTTAAAAATATAATTTTTGATATTGTTTTACGGCATGTTGGATATGTCGGATATATATGAGTATATTTCGAGGCTATTATACTAATGATTATTATAAGCCTCAGATGTGCGGTCAGGGACCGTACGGATTTATGATATATAAGGGGATACGTCCTTTCGGTTTTGTTTTCGGATTTTCACCATATCAGGGTCGGGATATATGTGTATATTGATGCTAGCTAGCTTAGTCGCCTGAGCCCACGCGAGGTGACGACTTGACCACATAGGTCAGATTCACGTTCGGTGGTCGACGTGTACGAGCAGAGTGTCGCCTGAGCCCACGCGAGGTGACAATTTGACCCTATAGGTCAGATTCACGCTCGGTGGTCGACGTGTACGGGCAGAGTGTCGCCTGAGCCCACGCGAGGTGACGACTTGACCACATAGGTCAGATTCACGCTCGGTGGTCGACGTGTATGGGCATAGCGTGAGGACGCTATTGAGACTCTTGGAGTTTTAACCCTTAGCCTTGAAGGCTACTGTTAAATGGTGGTAATAACGTTCCCCTATTCTATTATATGACGAATGGGTTTGGTCATGATTTTTATATTATGAGGTTTTCGGAAATATTTTCTCTATGAGATTTCTGATTTTAATAAATTCCCGAACCAGCGGGGCTGGGTTTTTATATGACCAATGGGATTGGTCGTGAAATATTATTAATTGATTTTCAAAAATATTTCGTTTTGAAATACAAATAGGGAGCTGAAATCCCCACCCCCTAAAAGTGAAATCCCCACCCCCTCTCATTTTTTTATTAATATTCTTCCTCATTAATATTGATTTTCCGAAATTACCCTTTATCTTTCTTTTACTATTGACTCTATTCCTGTTTTTTTTTCTTTTTACTTTTCTTTCTGGTGGAATTCACATTCTCACTCTTTCGACCAACTCTTTCGACTCGCTCCCACGCCAAACACAATAGCCTATGCCTAACTCCGACGCCTGAAATCCTCCCAGAACTGAGCCGCTCCGCGCCCGATGGAGGAAACGCTTGAACTCGCACGTGCCATCGATTCCAATTTTATTGTATGTTCTTTTCATGGATTATCATATCTGTTTTCGGTTTTGATCTCTGTTGCCTTAATCGTTGATTTCCTTATATGGGTTCTTATGGGTTTGTGTTTGATTTTAATGGGTTCTGATCGATTGCTTTGAATCTGGTGGATTGGTCTTTGCATAATGTATTGGCTCTGGGGTTGGGGAACTGTGTTTAATTATGGAATGCTTGTAAACCGAACCATTTCTGTGTTTTTTCAAGGAAACCAGGCAAAAGCCACCTAGCTTCCTTATTTTGACCGCCCAACCCTTCCTCTTCTTCTTTCTCTCCCAAATTTCCAATCTTTTGTGGAAAACCTTTATAACCCACCTGTTCACACTCCTCATACTCCAAGCCAAAAGCTATTTCTCCAGCTTTGAATTACTCAAACCTCTCGTGCCCTTTGAACCAAAGAAAACTCAAACGTTGAAACCACCACCAATCTCTCATCTATTTCCAAAGCAACACATATCTGTCTATTTTCCTTTTTCCAATTCTTTACACGTATTTGAACTTTGAAGGACTAGTTGGGGTTGCTGTTTGTTTTTGAGGTATATATATAACTATATAAGTAAGGGGATTAGAGCAAGTCAGAGTCATAACAATCACACTTGTGAAAGATTTGATCTTCAAGTTAAGTTTCCCAAAACCCTTCATCCCTTCTTTGTTTGATACCCATCAATCGGTCTAGGCGAAAACATAAAATCCGGTTGAGACACAGCAAGTGCAGGCATCGGTTTATGCTTCAACTCATTTTTGCCTTTACAAACTTCTGTCCCCAACATTTCCTTAAACGAGAGACTTCTATCCAAGATCACATTTTCAGGCTTACAATCCTTCAACCGGCTCGAATTGTTAAGGCCACTCAACTTGTTAGCCTCAGGAGAGCTTCCTTAGCTTTGTAACTGAATTGGGTTCTGTTTATTAGTTTCGACATTGTTCCGAATTCGACAAGTCATTGTTTTGATCATCTGGATGGTTGTTTGTGGTGGTGGATGTGTGAAAGTTTGGAACTTTTTAGTCTTATGATCTACATATTATGTGCTACTTGCAGGTAACTAAGTTATGCGACTTGGGGAACGATGATAGTGTTTGTTCAGTGGGCTGGGAGCAACGGGAATCTCATCTTGCTGTGGGAACTGGCAATGGAAAAGTCCAGGTAAGATATAGTTGTACTTAATTGCATCTAATATATATACTGCATGCTTAAAAGGCTTGAACTTGAGACGTGGCTTTTCTTCTTTTGGTATTGCTATGATTATAAGTGATAAAACAAAGCTATTAAACTGTTGTTTTAATTGAATTTTGATATCTGAAGTTTGGTACTTTAGGGATTTTGAGGGTTTTATTGTACCCTGTATTCCAATATATTGGTTTTTGCTACATGTATAATGGAAAACTAGCGTTAATTTAAGGTAGTATTGATGATCAAGAAGGTGCTGTCCTTTTCAAAGCTGAGTTGTTTTGGTTCTTTTCAGGAAGACCCTTTGGATGCTGAGTTACAAAAGATTGTTGATATGGTGACCTCAGACAATATGGAAGAGGAGCTACAGTTTACCCATTCGTCTAAAACCATTGAAGACCTAACTAGTGTTGGTAAGTTTTTCTTGCATTTTCTTTTTACAATGTCTTACATCATATCAATATATATTTTTGTACCTAATCTTAATAGCAATTTCATTTTGTTCTTTACTGTAATAACCCTTAACTGAATGAAGAGGTCTAGTAAAATTATAAGTTACAGCCATCATTGAACCTTGTTAGCTATAGCTCTAATTATAAATTATTCTATTTATTTATGACTTAGGAGATGGAGACATGTTTGATGCTTCTGATGAATTTCTCTCACTAACGACTAAAGTTTATGAAAATCGAGAAGACCTTATTAGTGATGTTCGTAGAATTGGATTGGTGCAAGGATTTGTTGTGGGAATTAAAAGGTCGAGGCCTAATAAAGGGAATGTTACTTTGGGTTGTGATAGAGGGGGTTCCTATAATACTAGAGTTGCTGATGGAAACAAGAAAAATAATTCATCGTCGCGTCTAATTAATTGTCCTTTTGAAATAATGGGAAGGAAGAAAGCTGAAGGGGTGTGGAAGGTAGAGATAATTACATTGTTACATAATCATGTGCATTCCACTAACATGTCTGGGCATCCATATAGTCGTCGATTTTCTAAAGAGGAAGGCAAGCAACTTAAGCAAATGGATAGGGCTGGCATAAAACCACGCCAAATTCTCTCCTCACTTCGGCAAAATAATCATAATCTTCTAGCTGTTTCTAGAGATGTATACAGCAAGACCGCTCAGTTTAGGAAGGAGAGTCTAGGTGGGCGTTCAGTAATTCGAGCATTATTGGATGAGCTTAGGGAGGCTGGTTTTACTCATAATGTCAAGCATGATCACAATGGTAATTTGACTCATTTATTTTTTGCTCATCCCACTTCTATTGTGCTGACTAAAAGCTACCCTAATGTCTTTGTGATGGATTGTACTTATAAGACAAATAAGTACAAGATGCCATTACTTGAGATTATAGGAGTTTCGAGCTTCAACAAATCATTCTACTCTTGTTTTGTTTTCTTGCAAAAAGAAGAACAAGAGGATTATGAGTGGGCTATGGAGATGTTTAGCAAGTTGTTGGGTGTTGGTGATCATCCGTTGACCATTGTTACCGATAGAGAATTAGCACTAATGAATGCTGTAGAAGTTGTGTTTCCGCGGAGTTCTAATCTCTTGTGCATATGGCATATTAATAAAAATATTACTGCCCATTGTAAGAGTCATTTCAAGGATGATGCAGATTGGGTTGTTTTTATGTCTTCATGGGCTGCCTTAGTGAAATCATGGAATGTGTCATTGTTTACTGAAGCTTGGAATAATTTACAAATTGAGTACAAAGATTATCCTAAAGTTCTTACTTATATAGAAAATACTTGGCTTCCATGGAAAGAAAAATTTGTATTTGCATGGACAGGGCAGATTTCCCATTTCGGTAATAGTGTTACTTCTAGGACAGAAGGTGCACATGCAACCTTAAAGAGGTATCTTGAAGTTTCAAGAGGTGGAGTTCGTGAAGTGAAGGAAAAAGCGTGCCTTGCTATTGAAAACCAGTTTCAGGAATTTAAAACTCAACTTGAGAATGAGAAGATTCGTATTCCTCGAAAGCTTTACATCCCTTTCTTCAAAGAGACGCTCAATAAGGTATCTTTTCATGCTTTGTTAGAGGTGCATAAGCAGTATGTATTGGCAAATACCAAGGACTATTCAACACTATGCAAGGGGCAATTCTACAAAACCATGGGTCTTCCATGTATGCACATGATCAAAGAGAAGAATTATGAAGTGTTACCTCTAAATCAGATTCATGAGCAATGGAGAATAGACACAAGATCTTTTGATAATGATCACTGTGCAAGTTTGGTTCAAGAAGATCCACTTACTAGTCTCTTGACTGATATTAAACAGAAGTATGAAAAACAACCACTTGTGGAGAAAGAAAATACCATTAGACAACTTTCTCATATTTTTGGTGCATCTTCTCCTTTGATATTTGAACCTACTATTCAACCTCACAAAGGTCGTCCGGTAGGTGCTGCAAATAAAAGAAAGGAAACTAGCTCTACAAGGCGGGAACCTTCATTGTTTGAAATAGTGGAGAAGACACCTCGAAAGTGTAGTAGATGTGGTAATATCGGCCATTACAAAAACAAATGTCAATCTATTGATAACTCTTTTTATCTTGGAACACAATGAGGTAAAGCGTCATTCTATTAGTGTAGCTAATATCTATTTTCAATGTTTCTTTTTATGTTGGTTCCATTATGTTTTTGCTTGTTCTTATTACTCTTTTTCTATGTTTTTGCTTGTTCTTATTACTGCTTCTTATGCTTTCAACAACTATTGGCAGAAGAACAAGAGGAATGGAGGCACTTGCAGCTTTGGTGGCACTGCTATGCTGATCAACAGTGACCCAAGTAAGTCTTCTTTCCATGTTCATTTTGTGAGTATGATTCCTTGCTATGTTAATGGCTAAGACCAAGTAAGCCTGTTCCTTGTTGATCATTGGGTTTGTACCAGGAAATCTCTTACTTGTGTTTTGAATAATTATATACATAGGGAGCTGAAATTCCCACCCCCTAAAAGTGAAATCCCCACCCCCTCTCATTTTTTTAGTTGTTTAAAAGGTCTACACCCAGTTATTGAAAGATTAGCAATTCCTATTTCTGTGAGTTGAGAATTGAGATGGATGAGGTTGGCTCTTAATCCGACTTCAACTCATATTAAAGCTTCATTTGATTTTGACTGTCATTGTAGAACACAATTAATTTTTGTAAGGATTTTCAGCTAGATGTTAGTTGTTTAGAAGGTCTGGAAATTTTTGAAGATATATGTGATTCTTTTGCTATAATTTGTTAGCTTTTGTTGGTTCATATTGGATAATCTTTTTTGCATCAGACTCTATATAGTTGGTGGTCTTGCTTTTTCAATGGCAATTTTACTTATATGATGATGTTTCTTTTGCAGGGTATCAATTATGTCGTTTTATCATCACCTAAATGCATCAAGATTGGTAGCTGATGCTAATCACCTAGGATAGGACTGAGTTAGGGGAAACTAAACTCTAAGATGGTCTGTAATTTTGCGTGGCATCTATGCTCAACTAACAAGTACTCTTTTGAATTGTAATCCTTTTAATTATGATACCATCTTTCCTATGAGTAGAGAGATTTAACAGCTTATTTGGGAGCTTCCTTTATGTAGATACTTAGAAAGATGTGTGTAGCTCATCTCTGCTACAAATTTCATTGCCTACTTTAATGGAGTATTGCCAGTCAATCCCATCAGAGATTAGCACCACCTAGTTTCTCACACACTTCCGTTCATATTTGCTCTCAAATGCATTAAATCAGAAAAAAAAAATCTTAAAAAAAAAAGAAAAAAGAAAAAAATCTTTAGAAATGAGTGAATGTGAATTTTTAGAAAGAAAAGTAAAAAAGAAAAGAAATAGAGTCAACAGTAAAAACAAAAGGTTAAGGGTAATTCTGGAAAACAAAAGTTAGTAAGAAAAAATATTAATAAAAAAATGAGAGGGGGTGGGGATTTCACTTTTAGGGGGTGGGGATTTCAGCTCCCTACAAATATAAACAAAAGTATTATTTGTTTATTTGATATATGAGCGGGGCTGATTTTTAAATACGATTTTCTTAAAACGTGGAACGTTTTATTTAAAGGCATGCAATGTGGTTTTATTTATAAAAATATTGGGAAAGTAATATGATACTTTCAATTAAAGTATTATATTAAATTGTTTTATTTTTATCCACTCACTCTAATGTTTTTAATTTACTTTCCCCTGGGCCCTTCGTTTTAAAATCGCCCAGTGTGCAGAGTAGTGATCAGAGATCAAGAGTACTCGGAGTCGAGGCATAGCCATCATCGTTGTCGCTTCCGCTAGGTGGGATATGTGATCCCTTATTCTTTTATCTTTATATTATAATTCTTATTATATTTCCATTTGTGATTCCAGTTCATTTTGTTAGATTGCTCTGATTACCTGTGAGCCAGTTGAATTAGATTTTGTATTTATTTGTGGCGGTTGTTGTGATTTGGGGAGCATATGGCTCCAGGTGTTGAGGTTGGAACTGGAATTTAGAAGTGTTTTGGTTGTTGCAGGTTTTAGGGTTGTCCATCTTAAGATTGACTTATCGATTTATCGATAGAGTTAGTCTTAAGGTGGTCCCCGCAGGGCCTTATCCGGGTTTCAGGGTGAAATCTGGTTCGGGTCCTGTCAACAATAGTACTATATCAATAGATATAATAAAAGTAACAAGGATCGGTATATCTGTTCATTTGGGATTCATAATGCACCTGCCTTCCTGGGATTACTATACCTTTTATAGCAATCCTCATCGAGTTACTCTAAAGAACTTGGGTTACGTTTCGATGCATATATATTGAGCATATGTCAAATTGACAATTTATGCAACAAGATAAAATTGATTTTTTTTTTCCACATTTTAAAGAAATTTATGCCATGATGTTCATGTGAAAAGACACAAGTGAGAATTCATTTGAGCTCTTTTGCATTACCTCTAACAACTGCGGATGTAAACGAGTATTAGAGAAGTTTATATGTCAACTTAGTGGGTTATACGTAACCGCTAATTGAATCCAACGTCATAAGAAAATGATCTTTTGGAATTCTGATATAGATTGGCTTTGACGCAACTACTCGTGATCTGGTGATCCGTACATTAAAGAAATTACTATAGAGACCCATATTTTGGATGTATAGAAGCAAACACCAGAAGAATATGGTTCACACACAAAACAGAGGAAGACAAAAGAACATTTTATCCTCAAATATTGTTTCGACACAATTCATGTAGGGTTGAATATATTTGATGCACAACTATATGCACTTATACCCTATTATACTTCTGACATCCATCGTGATTTTATGAATAAAAGCACATCATTCAAAGCCAACTTGTAAACTTATGATTGACACCATCATCTGTAAAGGAAACATGTATTCTCATTATGTTCTTATATTGAATCCAAAGAGGATTCAGTGGACTGATTCAACCAACTTGCGGACACCTTAGATATTTTATGGTGTTGGATGTTGTGTCGACACGCTGGTCACGTGTCATGACACCATCCACAATTAAAATTTATGTTGTTTATGCTAGAAAGTCAAAGCACCTAGGCCAGGTTAATTTCCGTAGGCGTAATGATTTTATAGCTTATTATATGAGATTTGTAATGGGCATCATATTCCTATATAAAAAACTCAATTGGTCTCACGGAAAACAACTACAGTAATAGTCTTAATATTGGTAAAACACACCAATACTTCCCGTTTTGGGTTATGCAATTTAGCATGCAGCGTTACTTATTCATCTATGGCCATCATCATTGAACCAATTTACACCATAGCTAGTGACTATGTGTGAGGATTTTAAAGGATTTTAAACGACTTGTAATCCTTGAGCTCTTTTGGATTGATACGGATCTACAATCCTTGAGCTCGATTAAATGTTTTTATGTGTCAAAATTGGGCCGCCACAGAGCACAATGATGAGTTACTTGAGATGAATAAATATTTATGTTGGATATGAACTTCCAGCTATAGCCCGCTATGTCGAAACCTTGACAGGCGATCTCCTCACCACTAGATTTGCGGTGTGTCACTTTGATGAGACAGTCTTCCCGTCGTTAGTGGGAGATAAGAACAAGCATGTTCAAGTCGAATGATAGGAATTGTCGTGGTTTGTCCCCACTGTGTCTCATCTTGATCCCCAAAATCACACAAAGTAAAGTACGTAGATGTATGATACATTAAAGTGACGAGATCACATAACCCTGGTGCAAATATACCTGCAAGGATTATGTTTTATCAAAAGGACATGGTGACACCCAAGCGGAATTGGGTAATGCACTACCACCAGTGATGGTGGCATGGTGACGCCATAAGTGGCATAAATGGTGTCACAGGCCGTGGCTCTCCAAGGAAGAGGGGAAGACCACCTTAGGTTCGATAAATACTCACCCAAAGGAAGAAAGTGAGTTGGCACAACATGATCTATTGATCAGTGATACTCAAATCCGTCTCATGAGAATATTTCTAGATTGTGGTTATCATTGGGGGACGCCTCAAATGTTAGAACAAATTCTTGAAAGTATAAAGATCTCTATAAACACATTACACTAGTGTACATGAGGACGTGGAATAATGAGTCTAATATCGAACCATACTTCGTTGAAAAATGTCAACGTAGTAAATTGGCCAAATGGAAAGAAGCGATCTAGTATAAACAAAGAGATAGGTCCGTTGGACAGGTGATATCGACACCGCAAATATAAACCATATCAAATATATCTTTGTTAGAATGCGTAATGAGAATAAGAGTATGTAGACTCACACTACCAGAAAAAAGACCTTTACCGACGAAGAAAAAAAAAACGGCCGACGACATACTATTTTCGTCGGCTATTCCCAAGAATGGCAGACGATTTTTTATTTCGTCGCTAAAAATAAAAAATCGTCGGCTATTCCACAAGAATGGCCGACGATTTTTTATTTCGTCCCTAAAAAATATTTTTCGTCGGCTATACCCCTAGAATGACCGACGATTTAAAATTTTCGTCGCCTGTTCTCTTAAAGTATAGCCAAGGAAAACTTTTGAAAGTTTGGCCGACGAATATAGCATTTTCGTCGGCTATGATAAAAAAAAAAAAAAAAAAAAAAAGCAGCTTCCATTTTCTATCACTATCGACAAACCAATGCTTCGTCCTTCAAATGCAAATGTGTCGTGAAATAAGATATGACCGAAATAATGAAATACATCTACGGTTGAAAAATGACAAGATTCCGACAAAATCTGTGTGCCGAATGTTGCGGTTAACTGTTTTTTACTTCCGTTTTCCTATGGGTAGCCTGACGGTCGGTAAATGTTTTGAGGAAAATTTTTATACGATTAGTTGCGTCTCATCGATTTGAAACTATTATCTGTTGAAGGTCAGGCCAAAAAACATCATTTACATAGGCCAATTACTATTTCTAAGCGTTTAAAGGGTTGACTCACCCGGTTGACCGTCCCGATCGAGCCTTTAACGTTGTCAGATGTAGTTGGATTTTTTTTCATACATGTATTTAATCTTAACGGTGATATCTGACGGTTGGAATAGATTTTCCAAACTTTTAGATTCAAAATCGGAACATATGTACTAATGTTCCTTAACTTGTTTACTAAGTGTTTAAGTGAATGTATAGTTTCAAATAGTTACTATACGTACACTCTTCAAATGCAAATGTGTCGTGAAATAAGATATGACCGAAATAATGAAATACGTCTACGGTTGAAAAATGACAAGATTCCGACAAACTCTGTGTGCCGAATGTTGCGGTTAACTGTTTTTTACTTTTGTTTTCCTATGGGTAGCCTGACGGTCGGTAAATATTTTGAGGAAAATTTTTATACGATTAGTTGCGTCTCATCGATTTGAAACTATTATCCGTTGAAGGTCAGGTAAAAAAAAATCATTTACACAGGCCAATTACCATTTCTAAGCGTTTAAAGGGTTGACTCACCCGGTTGACCGTCCCGATCGAGCCTTTAACGTTGTCAGATGTAGTTGGATTTTTTTTCATACATGTATTTAATCTTAACGGTGATATCTGACGGTTGGAATAGATTTTCCAAACTTTTAGATTCAAAATCGGAACATATGCACTAATGTTCCTTAATTTGTTTACTAAGTGTTTAAGTGAATGTACAGTTTCAAATAGTTACTATACGTAGACTCTTCAAATGAAAATGTGTCGTGAAATAAGATATGACCGAAATAATGAAATACGTCTACGGTTGAAAAATGACAAGATTCCGACAAACTCTGTGTGTAGAATGTTGCGGTTAACTGTTTTTTACTTCCGTTTTCCTATGGGTAGCCTGACGGTCGGTAAATATTTTGAGAAAAATTTTTATACGATTAGTTGCGTCTCATCGATTTGAAACTATTATCTGTTGAAGGTCAGGCCAAAAAACGTCATTTACACAGGCCAATTTCCGTTTTAATTTAAAGCGTTTAGAGGTTTGACTTCGTTGTTTGACCAAAGGTTTAGCCGACGAAATATTTGATTTCGTCGGCTAAACTCTTGCGATCCGCTTATTGTACGCCGTTGGATGGCTCAGATCCAACGGCTGCTGATTGTCCAAAGCATAGCCGACGAAATATTTAAATTCGTCGGCTAAACTCTTGCGATCCGCGCCTTTTCATTGTCCGCCGTTGGATGGGGGAAATCGGACGGCTGCTGCCGACGACATTCAAAGAATAGCCGACGACATTCAATGTATAGCCGACGATATTAAAGATTTCGTCGGCTATAGT